>VZRW01014093.1:298699-325270 GCA_013398125.1 Aegotheles bennettii
ATCATCTTAGTGGCTCTGCGCTGGACTCTCTCAAGCAGTTCCCTGTCCTCCTTGAACTGTGGGGCCCAGAACTGGACACAATATGGCTGCAATTTCATCTTCCATTCACCTAGAGAATCAGGTCACTCCAATCACCCAAAGAAATGCGTATTTCTTGATATTTACTGTTACCAGGCATTTTAGCACAGTCAGACATCACTGGTGTTGATTTAGATCATACCAGCAAAGAACAATCTTCAACAACAAGCAAAAGTCTAGTTGGCAAAGCTAACACATTTGGATTATGCATGGTGTTCAGATACTAGGATTCAGATTACAATGTGGCTTGTTATAAAACATGGGGTAACAATGCTGTGCAACTGTAGTAATCTGCAGGTACTTTTTGCACAACAAATATGTTACCGTGGATGAGAGACAGATAATTATCTTCTGCAGATCTGATGACAATTTACCATGCCATCTATTTAAAATGTCCTAAACCAGGTTTTGACTGACCAAAGCACTTCAATACTCCTGTTCATCCTAAAGTGTCTTTTCACACATAAAGCTACTCCAGGGCATTTTGAGGAGCTATTCCCTCTTTAGAAAAGACTACCTAAACCCAAAATCCACTATAGAAATGTAGCAGCCCGTTAGGAGAACTTTTGCTTGGACAGGCTCATGGATTTGGAAGTGAAATTATATTTCCTCCCTTCTTCCTCATATATATGAGCTCCTTTGCTTCATTACACCTCAGGACAGGAGGAGCATTCAGATTAGCTCCTCACATTTTTCTGGCAAAGACAAGCATTTTGCAAATTCCAAAATTCTGTGGGCCAAAACATTCATCTTCTCTCCAGAATTATTCTTTGTAGTTAACCACATACATAAATTCCTTAATGTATTTGGAAAAGCTATGAGATTTGTATGTGGCAAATAATTTGTCATTATTTTTAATATCTAAAGAGCATTTAATATCTAACTATCAAAATTTGTTTTTCTATCATGGAAGCGGTATTTTCTAAAGAAGAGGCAAGCATGTAGCAGTTATACCCCAGCATCCTGTGGCTGGGGTTCCCCAGCTTCAGTACGTGTTGCATGCAGAAGCATCTTCTCTGACTTTGAATCCATGACCATTTAATGCTCTCTAGTTCTTACACTGGAAGAGGCATAAGCAACCACAATCCATTTTCTCCCTGGTAACACCGATTTTTATAAACTTCAGTGACTTCTGCTTCAGTTCTGTCTTGTCCAAGCAACAGTCCTAACCTACTTGATCATTCCTTCTTCAGAAACTATTCCGTAACTTTGAATATCCTCATTGCTTCTCCAGGAAACTCCTTAAAATCAGCTCACCCATATGCTGTATCAGAAACTGCCTCTAAATATCCCATTAGCTGATTCCTCCCTTCTTCCCTAGGCTATTCCTGTCCAGTACTCAAAAGGGACCAAAGGAAGATGAGTGTATCACTGAGTATTCTACAACAGTTTGACGGACAAATTTTCAGGTTTCTATAGCTTCTAGATAACGCTACACATTATCAGCTTCCTGAAAACCTAATTGGCTTTCAAGTATAATTATAAAAAAGAAAAGAGAGAGGGAGAGCAATTAAGGTTGAAGCCAATCAGTCTAAATTGCTCAATCTCATGAACTCTTAAGGGAAAAAAAGCAGGCTTGTGCACATTTTCACAACCTGGCTTTCTGATTTGCTCCATGAGCATTCCTGGAAACACCCGATTCAGAGCATTACTCGATTTTCAAGGAGTGTGTTAACAAAATAAGGATCTGCATTTTCTGAACTTGAAAACTGCTACGGGACATGCAGCCTTCATATAACCAATTATTTTCACTTCTATTCAACTATTCAAAACAGGTTTCTGCTGTGCTTGCTTCATAAAAAGGCAGAAAGCAAAGACTGCTTAGAAAAATTTATCTTTTCTAAAATTCTCCTTTTCAAATTCACATTAGAGGCAATCATGCATTACTTAAATCATCTGCAGACATGCAGGTAGAAATATCCTTTTCTCCATGCTAACCTACAGCCCCATAAACAATGATCCAGACTCTTGGGGGGTTGGACTAGATGATCCTTCGAGGTCCCTTCCAACCCTAGAATTCTGTGATTCTGTGATTCAGGTGTGGAAAAGAAGTTATATTAGATAAGGCCTAGAGTACCATCCAACACAGAAATCTTTATTAAGCTGTACACTGTCTACTTTCTTTGCATCTTAGTATACTGTCTAACTTACCAGACTTTTTTAATATCCTGTTTTGCCTGGTTTTGTTTGGAGTTTTTTGTTTGCCCAGGGGGGAGGGAGTTTAAAAAACACAGTAAAAGCTTCACAGCATCAAATCTTTATCAATGTATACTCTAACTACTTCATTTCAGATTTTTGCCAATTAGCTATTGCTGTGTTTTCCCTGTTGAAAGAAAATTCCGTTAACTTCTTTCAGACCTACCTATTGCTGTGTTTTTAAAACTAGCTTTTTTTTGTTTACTTCTAACACATTACTGCATTCCAATGAAAAATCCCTAAGGCATTTCACATTTACTCAAAGTCAGCTCTCCTGAAGGCAAAATTCACTCTTGTGCTGTTCCTCAAAAACGTATGCACATGACAATGTCGAATATAATGATATCTGAAGCTGAAAACCCCAGACAGCCACAGCTCCAGCACTGTCACAGTAGGCTCATTTACTAAGGTTTAAGGTCAAAATAGATTCCTTCGAGCACATTGCATATAAGACACTGCCATGCTTCAAAAAAAGTATCACTTCCAACGTTTTACACCACTCTTGTAGTTAATTATTGTGCAATTAAAATTTCCAAGCAGCTCAAAGCTTTTCTTGCAAAGCCTTATCCATAAACCAATTCCCTGATCTACTGCTGAGTACATGTGGTTATTGTCTCCACCATGCTTTTGATGCATCAGCCAAACTATTTAAATGCTTCTTGCTCGTTGAATATCCCCTTTCTCTAAACACACTATCCCCCCTGCAGGAGACAGAATATTCATTTAATAAATTCTATACCTTGCTGCTTTCAGATCTGCCTGTTTTCAGTTTGTTTCTTTTTTTTGCCCCCAAAGGCCTTGAAATTGATTCAAAATAGGTTATCTTGGAGAAGTACTTTATCATTATTTCTATGTTCTCTTATATGCAAGTACATAAAACATTGATTTTATATCTCTTTCTTCTGCACTGTCTGTAAGACTTTCTCCCTTTTTTGTTCTTTCACTTAGGAAAGTGCTCAAAGTCTCAAATCACAATTATCTATACTGTTGTTAGAACACCAGAATAATGAAAATTGGAACTTAATTACATGACAAAAGACAAAAACCCCTCAAACTCTAGCTTTGGTCATATATTTCACTTGTAATTCTGCTAAGAAAAGCTTCTACTGGGTGCTTATATCCAGATCGTCAGAAGCAGATACATCAACCTGGGCTTCAATTCCACATCAAAACTTCCACAGACTTCTAAGTTTTTCCTCCAAAGATCTACTTTGTGTCTGCTCTATTTTCAACTCATGACCATATACTCTTGTTAAACACTAATTATCCTCATCAGATTAAAACCAGCCACCTTCTGTCCAGCTGTATCACTGCTCCATTCACACTTCTTTTGAACGACAAGGTTTCAAGGTTGCTTGTGAATGCACATATTCAAGATAGAAAGACTAACAGGCAGCAGATAAGATGTTCCCACATTTATATTTTACATCTGAAATTGTGAGTGTTGCCACTTGTCAAGGTTTAACTCTGGGCCAGCAATTAATGGAATGATGGATGTTCTGTTAACCCTTTCCCTTCCCAGAACAGAGAATAAGGTAGAGAAACTTACGGATTAGAAACTAAACTACACAGCTTTAATGAAACAATCATGAAAAAAATAAAACAATGAAATATATACAAATATATAGAGAACCACTATCGTGCTCTCCCCCCAGTAATGCTCACATCACCACTGAGGCTGCAGAGTGGCCCTAGAAAAAATCCCAGACTGGCCTCTGGGCTGAGTAGCAGATGGGAACTGGATTCAGAAACACACGGATTTGGGAACATGCAGATCAGGGGCAATGGCAGAATGGACAGCGTGCTCCCAGGACACCAGCCATGGATGAAGACAATTTGACCCTTGTGATCCCTCAGATTTATACCAAGTATGACACCTATAGTATGGAATATTTTGTTTAGTCGATTTGGATCACCTGTCCAGTCTGCTCCTCCCCTTAGGAGGGTTGCAGGTGTGACCCCTTTCCTCCCTTTTGTTTCTGGACCATAAGATGTTTAGCAGAACCAAGCAGTGATTTAGGTTTCTGTAGGAGTAGCTATAAGGAAGAGCCTTTCTGCATACCATTCTGCAGCCATAACTACAAACATTGAGCATTATCACTCCTAGAAGCAGACACTGACTGAAAAACGTGCTGTTAATTTCAGAAAGTGCAGCTACTTAGAAGAGACTTAACCGAAAAGTAAAATTACTAAAACCAAAATTGATTCTGTCCTGGCTCAAACCAGGACACCACTATTTTACAGTATCTGGTGACTGTAATTTTTATCATACTGTGATATTTTTACCTGCCCTGCTGGTTAAAGCTACCGCTATCTTACAAGGCACTCAAAATATTTACTACATGTCTATAGAGAAACTACCCCAGTAATTGTCTTCCTCTCATTTGTTCTTTCTTGCACTTGTTCAGTAAATTGGAACCTTACCCACTTTACAGATCTCCATGTTCATTAATAGGAAATATTTTAATTAATATAATTTAAAATTATAGAAGTGTAAGGGGCTAAAAGGCTTACCTAGATTTCCTTCCCTCAGGTTCACAATAGATGAATACTTTGGGGCAAATTCCAAAAAGCACAAGACACCTATTCTCCTTTCACTTTGCACACAGAATAAAAATGCATTATTAAATTTGAAAAAGAGGAGCTTCTTTATTTTTGTTTTTATTTTTATCTTTTTTGAAACTTGTAAAGATCTTACAATTTTCAGAATATTACAGAATCACAGAATCACAGAATTCTAGGGTTGGAAGGGACCTCGAAGGATCATCTAGTCCAACCCCCAAATATTCCCTGCAATCTTCAGTTATAATCACCAACATGCACTATCTGGGGATTGCACCCTTAGCATGCACTAAGCAAATTGCATTGATCAATTATGAAAGAACTGGAGAAATCACATGTAAATATTTTTGGTCCATGATTTCCTGTGTGTGGAAGCATCTACTACACAAGGAAAAGTCCTTTCAGGAAACTTATCTGCTGGAGACTCTGAAATATATTCCCAGTGAGTACTTAAGATGACAAAAAAATAGCTGACAAAAACCAAACATGAAACAGAAGCATATTTTCACACTTGGAAACACTGCATGCATACTCATATATAACATAATCATAATGAACTAGGAGTTTTGGCAGGGTTCAGTATTTTTAAGCTACAGGGGTTAGAGAAATAAGCTCTGTTTATGTTCCATTTTTATTATTTTAATAGATTTTTTAAAAATATTGTAACACTATTTAATGAAATCAGTAATAGAATACGTTTTTTGTTTTCACCTCTCCACAGAGATATACAAGCAGTAAACCCACTTGTTCTGGTTTCTTTCAAAGAAAAAATATTTTAGAAATAGTAGCAGTATCATCCATAGCACTGCTGTGGAGCTTTTCCATTATATAAACATTGAGGCTTTCCTGCACCTAGAAAAATCTTCTCTGAACTGGATGGTAGTCAGAAAGCAACAGAGATTATGTCTGATGTGGGGAAGAAAATCCACTATCATTTTCTTTAAACCAGGTCTATTGAAAGTGCCAGTACAATTCAAATTGAAGTCCATAGAGGCATGCAGATACTCCAATTTTCTGTTTGTAAACTGGTAAGGACACATTTGTAATAAGATTGATAATGGAATATTAATATCTGTAACTTCCATGTTCTTTCATATTTGTACTAAAGAAATCTGTTTTAATGTAATGGTCTAGACTAAAGGAATCAAAAGTCTGATGCCAATGTAAACCCTTTTAAGTTTTTACTCCAAGAATATGGCCTTTTAGTATGAAAACAAATACACATCTCTAAAATATTTCTGGTTTCAAAGCACAGCTTATTCATAGATGTTTTCATGACACTAACTTCCTACGCACCCTGTAGAGGAGGCAGATTAAATAGCACTTATATGAATATGCAGACATTAAATTCTTATTTATCAATTATCCAGAGCTACAACTGCAAACAATAAGTGAACTATATCCAAACAAATGACAAGTCTCACCATGGAGAAATCTAGATGACATTATTTACTACCACATTACTCCAGGTTGCTGAAACTTGTTTAATTGTCAAATCTAGATGACATTATTTACTACCACATTACTCCAGGTTGCTGAAACTCGTTTAATTGTCATTATTTGAAGAAGAAATGGAAGTTTTCAGTGTTTTTAGCCCTTTTTACTCTCTGTCAATTACCCAAGAACCTTGTGTAAAAAAATCTTTCCACCTCCAAGTCATTTGGAGATCTTTTTGCCACACACACATACCCCTCTCAAAAACAAACAAAACAAAACAATGCCCACCTGATGCTTGGCATGCAGCTAAGCACCAATGACAATCTATCTTCCACGCATGGCTGGAGTATAGATCAATGTTTGTAGGGGAAAGGCTTCTCATCCCCGTGCTTCCCATCAGTCTGGGCTCTGGGGTTGGCATCTGTTCTGTGGCAAAATGCATGGCACAAAAGCAGTGCAAACTGGTTCCTCCCCAATTTGCTCACTTGCAGTTTCAACACTGAATCCTCTTTGTAGTGATCTGAAAGGCAGCCTCCAGGGGAAGTAGGTCAGTTACTCTAAGGGTAGGGACTAAGTGCCCTACACTCCTTCTATGCTTCTGTGAGTACTCAAGATTATTTCCTTTTCTTGCAGGTTTAGATCTCTACATAAATTAAGAAATATACCCCCAAAATAGAAGTGCTGGGCTTTTCTTGTAGAAAAGGGTTTTACTTGTAGATTTTTATTCTAGCAAGGATGGCATTTCTAGTAGGGAAATGTATGGAGCCTGGCTGACCTGTTAGAGTGGAAACCCTTCTCAGCTCACAATACTCTGTGAAGTTGAGGAGCACTTACCACTGTGCTCCTCTGAGTTTCTTTAACCACAAGATCTATTAAAAAAGCAGTTACACTAAGTGGTACCACAGAAGCAGGCATTACACTGTGCAAGCAGATGCAACAGGGAAAATAAATACTGTAGCAGAGCTGGTGCCTCTTCAATGTCTTTGCTTTTGTAATTTTAATCAAGTGAGATGCTCTGAATTAGCTTTGCCTCCTAACTGGCATAAAGCTGTTTACTTCTCAGAGCCAAGACCAGAAAAATAGTGGGTATTTTAGGTAAGTCTCAGGTCATTGAACCGAGGATACTGCAAGTGATCATTACAAAGGGCATTGCTAGCCCAGATTTCATCTCAAGAGCAAAAAAACCTTCTGTAATTTTGTACTTTCAGGTAGTTTCTGGCCTCTCGTCAAAGTGACTTGAGTTTGCCACAACAAAAGCCACCTATGTGAAATATTAAACCTGAAGAAAGAGGGCCAGGCCAGCAAAGGCATTGCCCCCTTTCAGAGAGTTAAACCAAACTCTTTTCAGATATTTGGAGCCACTAGAGCCACAGCCACAGATGGAAAGTCAATCCACAGCAAGCACACCTCTGAAACACAGCAAAATTCAGAAACAATCCACAGCTAAAAATACTTCACTGACCTATATGTATGAGACCGACTCCCCTCTACTTATTAACAATGGTCCATCATGCAAGCTTAAATTCAGATGCAGATCAAAAAAGTAACCCCCATGGGAAGCTGACACATTTACTGAAATAAAACCACCTCCAGAATGAAGCTTTCCATCTTAACAACATGGAAATGCTGCCCAATTCACTGACCACTACAGTGGGGTAAATGAAAAATAAATAAATAAATAAATAAAGACCCAAAACACATTTGCAGGTTTGATTTCAAGTTCAAAGCCTTTCCCAAGTCTTTTAAAAATATTTCACAGCCTTCCAGCCACCTGCACAGGTAAAAAAGAAATAATAAAAAAAGGCCTTCAGACAAGCTGGGACTTTTTAATGCCGGTTTGACTGCACTGACTTCATCCTCAGAAACAGAATTACCTGGGTAATTTAAAAAAGTGAAGGGAAAAATATATATTCTAGGTGGCACAGAATTTAATTTGTATTGTACGCTATATTGTAGACTATAGACGATATATAGAAGGAGTTGCTGACATGAAAATAAAAGTCAAGACTTCTCAGGAAGGAACCTTCTAGGCTCCCAAAACTAAAAAGCACCGTTGGTTCATTTTCATTTGATAACTAATCTATCATCAGCCAAGAGGAAGCGACCAGCAGAACAAATATTCCATAGTAGTAAATGCAAAAGTAGGGAAAAGCAGATGACATGTGCTTTTCAAGACTCAGTATCACATCTGATGTCTATTATTTATTGGCTCATTATATGCATGCTTTGCTTTGAAACTTTAAGTCTAATTTCACATTCAGCCTTATGAGGACATCCGGAAAATATAGCACATTTTCTGCAGCTCAGAGCAGTCTCTCAGGGAGCCTTAATGGCTGTGTCTGTGTAGTCTTTGGCACAGACTGCATCTGGGAAACTTTAATGGCACAGAATCACTGTTTTGCTTGCTGCTGGTGCTGCTGTAAATGAGGAAAACAAATTTAATAGGATTAAATTACATATATTAGGCTCCAAAAGTTGGTGACTTATTTGCTGCGAACTATGTTTTCTGGCAAAATTATGTCGCAAAACGCCCTAGTTATGACAGCCTGCAGTCCAGAGCTGCCACACAATTATAGCTAAGTGTATAGGATATTTTTTGACACAGCCCTACACAGTATTTCTGCTTTTGCTCTGAACACTTTCTCCCAGGGTTTTCTGATTGCTCTCACTGGGAGCAGCTGGGTTTTGGAACTCTGACTGGTTCACAGCAAAGCCAGTGTCTGAGGTCTGAACACCAAGGTCTTAAGTAACATGGTCCCTCCTCCACAGAGAAGGTAATTTTCCCCATTCAAAAGCCCTTAAGAGATGGAAAGAGTAAATTAGGATTACAGTGAATCTGAACAGGACTTCAATCTGCCTCTCCCACATTTCTCAGTATTTCCATGCTGGGAGTCATGTTCTGGCTTGGGGTTACAAACCTGTTCCCACAAAATTTTGATCCCACTTAGACACCAGTCCAGAAATATTTGTATTTTGAAGAAGCTTTGGACAAGCCCCAGAGAGGCTCTAGTTGGAGATCCCTGATGTTATCAGTTATAGGTACTTAGCCACCAGCCCAGACTCAGATCTAGTTCAGGGCTGAATCTGAGCACTGCCTGTCCTTCTCTATCTGTGCAGTACCATATAATTAATCTATGTAGAAATAATCTGGAAAATGATAGGATTCCCACTGTTTGCCTTCCATCCATAGTGCTTGCCAGACCAAATATTAACTATCTGCTCCCTGCACCTTAGCCTTAGGAGAATATAAACTGTATTTTAACACCAAGATATTCTCCAGTCTGGATAGAACTGTAATTGTTTTATTTACATGTTTTTCCCCTCTACTCATACATCATCATCTTTACTAAAACCTTACCACATCAAAATAAAACACATTTTCCCTCTCCTCATTTTCAAGTACACCACACTGAAATGCAAAAATATAGCAGGTTAACTGTTTCAGTTCATATTCTCAGCTGATTTTTCTTTATTGTGTATATAGATCAGCCAAATCCACATGGCATTTCAGGCACAGCAGTCCCAGGCTTACTCTAGCATAAAAGACATAGTCTGGACATTCCTGCTTATACTTGCTCCTCATGCGAGAGGAATGACATTTTGAGGTCATCATATCCATCTGGTCACTGACTTCATTGGAAATCATAAGTACAAAAAGAATATTTATCACATCAAACATTCAGGTCTTGTCTTCATTTCCAAAACAATGTTTCCACTCAGGCACCTCTATGCTTTCCTCAAAGGTAGGTGACATCACTAGAATAAAGTTTTAAGGCCTGATCTGTGATTTACTTGCTGAGATCTTTATTCTAAGTTGTCTGACAACCTCTGCTATTGACATACTAGTGGACACACATCCCTATTTTCAGGAGCCCATCTCAGCAGTACAGAGGAGAACGGTGTTCTGTGCCCTCCTTCATGTTCATTCAACAGTGCACAAATACCAAGAAGCACAGGATTGCTAATTTAAACCATTTGGACACTGGTCAACAAGTGCAGTAAGACCAGCTTGAAGCCTTTCATCTGGCTATGGTGGATCCCGTCTCCTTGTCTGTTGCCTTCCTCCAAGCACAGCTTCATAAGAATATAGGAATATAGGAATTATATATATATATTATATATATTTAATATAGGAAACCTCTTATTCTGAAGACACAGAGACACAAAACAAACAACAACAAAAAAAAAAGGATGTTTGTAATTAATGGATCAATACCTTCTGTCTCCCTGGGAAATTTATGTCTTGATAAAATATACTTGGTGCCTATTGTCAAGAAAGACAGAGAAAAACAGATGTTATTCTCCACAGTGTAAGCAAGTGTAGATTTTCCAGATTGTTGCCCAAAGAAATTTTTGAACAACCTCTATATCCATCATAAACACCAGCATATCCTGTCACTGCCACTGGAGATGACAATTAAGAGCTAACTATATGAGGAAGCATCCAGTTCTTTATTTACTACATAATTTGAAATGTTACAGCTAAGATCATCGTTATCTAATTTTTAAAGAAGAAGACTTGCTCAAGCTGACTGATTTTATTCAGAAAGTTAGCCTGAGGTTTATCTTTGTCACCACAGCCCTCACAAGATAGCTGCGGTAGTTATCGCCTGCCAACTAATATTATGTGAGAATATGGGGCAACAACTCTTCTAAGCAGACATCTGTGCTATTAGCACAGTAATAAGGACTCTCAGCAGAATAGCTGCCCTAGAGATTAAATAGAATGGAAGAGAAGTGGTTCGGTTTAGGACAAAAGGATATTATGTTCCAAGGGTAGATATTTCACCAAATTGTTAGTCACAGCACTGCAAGGGACAGGGAAAGCCAGTAGTTTTGTATTCAGCATTTCAAAACTGGCAGCACAAGATGAACACAAAAAAGAGGTACGTGTAATCTATAAAAAAAAAAAGCTGTTCTGTTTAAAGAGTTTGCAAAATATGAAAGGGATGTCTACAATTTGAAATTTCAGTACCTGCAAAGTGACGAAGCACAGAGTAACCAACCTGATCATCCCCACAGCTTAGAGGTTTGTGCTCTCCACTGGCTTTCCACACAGGGGTGATACACTATTCACGTTTCACTCATACCTCCATTTAGAAATAGCCCCAGAAAGGGGATCCAGTCAGCAATGCCTTTCCAGTCTTCCTTCGAGAAAAGGGCCAGCTTAAGAAAACCAGAGAAGCTGTTTTCATCTGCCAACTACAGCTGCCTTAAAGGCTTTTGCTCTAGTTCTACCCCTATTTTAAAGGCCTGTGTGCCCCTATGCCACAGTATAGCTCCAATATACCAAGACCTGCTTCAAGCCTTACACCTGCCCCTCTGCAGAGGGATCACCCCTTAAAACACATAGTCTTGCCTTAGCTGATCCTCCAGACTCCACTCGAGCTGGAGTTCTCTGTGACCCCATGCTTGCAGCAAGCAATGCAGGGCCCATGCCTCCCTCCTCAGCAACCCGACTGGCCCATTGCATTCATTTCCCTGGTGAAAAGAGTAGAGAGCAGACTCTGTTTATCACTGATGTTTAGACAGATGATACCCTTGGATGCTGTTATATGAAAGTGTTTCCCTTTTATACCATTTCGACTTTTTTCGACCCATTTTCGACTTTTGTAAATAGATGACCATTACAACACCTGAAAGTTAGTAACTCCTACTTCTTAGTGCTTAATATTTTGAAGTCACTGACATCTTATGAAAGGTCCTTCTAGTCTGCCCACAGGGGCCACGGGAGCTGCAGAAAATTTGATATATGTGAAATTATCTCCAAAAAACACTCCCCTCAGTAATCCAGCAGTGATCCTAAATGTTACCTCATACAATCATCAACTACTATCATTGTTATTTCATGAAGTGAAATAAAGAAATTTAATCCAGAGATAAAATATAATCCCTCTAGATCAGGTTCTTTCCCATATATTGAAAAGGAAGGGAGCAGAAGAGTGAACAATTCCAGCTGAAAAGCTGAATTGGAATAGAAATATTGCTGAGAAATTGAGGCTTATATAGAAAAAGTTTAATTTGTTTAATTAAAATTATTTTTCTTTGAGTTCAGGGTGAGTGTCTACTCTTCATACAAGCTAACATCCTTCATTTCTATGACCTGCCATATGTCCTGCATCAGTCAGTAATGATGAGATCCCTTTAGATGTCATGTTCTACATCTAACGTAGCTCCAATGCAGAGGTACTGATTTAATCAATCGAGTATGTTTGTCATGAATATGTGAATTTTTATTTTAAATCAGGCTGCACAACTCTCCTTTACAACTGAAGTTTTTGAACTGCATACATTCATAGGACGGGTCCTTTGCAGGTACACCATCAGAGGGGCAGAAGAAACACTGGCTTGTATCTCATGCAGTGTGAGGACAGCTGGATCTCAGCACTAGGTTTAAAATGCTCACTAACAGTGAAGTTTAGATAGATTTTGATAGCACACCAAGCTCAACATGAGAACGCAGCATTCACCTCCACAACCTGTCCTCAAAGCAGTGGTCCCAACAAAGCAGTACTGCTCAAGTAAATTGAATCCAAGTCAAGATGAGTTACATCAGCTCATCTTGAAGAAGCAAACCTCAATTTCCTCAATAAATACTCATCAGTAAGTTTAGTACAGTTGGTTTTATACCACAGCATTTAATCAACAATCATAGTGCTTGCACAGACAGAGCATGTCCTATTAATACTCTTCAAACTCCATTTTAGCATTTGATTAGATACATTGAAATGAAGCAAAAGTGAATTTCTGAAATAAATTATTGCCAGAGTCAGCTTCCTTAGCTAGCTGCCACTTTTGAAATAAATTAGTCCCTTCAGGGATTACCACCAGCACAAGCACTAGGCATCCACCCACACGGCACATTCAGCTGTTACACTTTTAATTCATTAGTCTCTTCAGCTAGGTTAGAGGTTATTACAACCTCTCTGGGGTAAATAAGAAAGCTTAAATGACCTCCTAACCTATTTTAAAATCTATAACAATGCTTTTAAAAATACAAGTTATTTCTTAACAATAGGAAATATAAATCACTCTTGTATTAAAATAACATTCAAACGAGACCTGACAATGTCTTTGAAAAGCTCTTCAAATAGCAGTGATAATGTATGCCAACCTCAGAATTACAAACCATTCAGATCATTAGGTTCTTTAAAACTACCCTAAAAGTTACAATGATGATTGTAAAAAAATTGCCAGTAAATGAAAATCATTAACAGTGCCTGAAATGTCTTAATCTTAACTTATTTCTACTTACATGTGATGTTCCAACTGACATGATAATAATGACTACTGCTGGTGTATTCTCAGTTTCTACAGTAAAAGGTTGTTCCTTTTCTTAACTGGTCTCTCAGTAAAAGAGCACTTCTTAATAAAAGTTCAGCTTTCTATACCTATCACACTCACTTTAAGACAGTAAATCAGGGGTTTTTTCCATCAAATACTTTATTGCAGTTGAGGGGAAAATATTTCCAGAGATTGAAAGTGTCAGATTTTGGTGAAAATAAGACAAGGCACGATTTCAAGTGTTGCAGATACCAAAAATCATAAGAATAGACCTATTATGTTAAACCCCAAATCTATCTGTTCAATCCATTATCTACCCTAGCCATTACCAGAGAAAAACAGACAACAGAAAAAACTAAGACTCAGAAGCACTACAAAGCAATCCTTGCTTCCTAACAAGTTATTAATCCATGAGAAGGTTTCCCGCATGACAGTTTAATTTCTTTAATAGCTTCTAGTGTGTTCAATAATTTTATCTAACTCATCACTTGATTCACCAACTACATTTTTTCCTTCCAGAGAAAGCCAGGCCATATGTGAAGTATTTACGTCGCCTTGAAAAAAGCCACAGTGGCACTTTACTGATACATCACATTCACTCATTGTCTAGTAGTTTTATTCTTTGTGAACAGTTTGTTAGCAGGTTACATACAGAAATCATACTGACTGCTCCTGGGTCCCTTGGGAGCCCTGCAGGCACTGTAAGTATTGCCACCTCCTCATAGTCCCTGGAGCTCCTTCACCAATTAGAGCCACAAATTACCCTCTGCAGTTATCTTCATAAAGCGTTGGAGGCATAAAGCACTCTTTCTTTTCATTTTGCTTCTGCCTTGGTGAGGCCACACCTGGAGTATTGTGTCCAGTTCTGGGCCCCACAGTTCAAAAAGGACAGGGAACTGCTTGAGAGAGTCCAGCGCAGAGCCACTAAGATGATGAAGGGAGTGGAACATCTCCCTTATGAGGAGAGGCTGAGGGAGCTGGGGCTCTTTAGCTTGGAGAAAAGGAGACTGAGGGGTGACCTCATCCATGGTTACAAATATGGAAAGGGTGAGGGTCAGGACGATGGAGCCAAGCTTTTTACAGTGCTGACCAATGATAGGACAAGGGGCAATGGATGCAAACTGGAGCACAGGAGGTTCCATGTGAATATCAGGAGAAACTTTGTCACTGTGAGAGTGCCAGAGCACTGGACCAGGCTGCCCAGAGAGGTTGTGGAGTCTCCTTGGCTGGAGACATTCAAACCCCGCCTGGATGCGTTCCTGTGTGATGGACTCTGGGTGACCCTGCTCTGGCAGGGGGATTGCACTGGATGACCTTCTGAGGTCCCCTCCAACCCCTAGGATTCTGTGATTCTGTGATTTTGCTTTAGAAAATACCTGTTTCACACAGCACAGGCACCCAAGCAGCTCCCCATGGGTGGCCAGCAAGCTCAGGGTTACATTAGAAACTGTCTGATAGGAAATGCACAAACATAGCCAAAATTCATTTGGAGCCAGGTCTGATGAAAGAGACATCACTGCACACAGAGGAAGGCAGAAAGCCCAAATCCTGCTTGATGTTACATCTCTGTCTACAACTTCGCAACATGCAGAGTGGTCAAGTGGGTGCCGTGGACCAGCTGAGCCTCAACACCATCTGCAGCTGCCCAAGAGAGCAGTCACAGCCACTGAGGCACCACCAGGTGAGGCTTGGGATATATTAGCACCAATTGCTGATATCTCTGGAGGAAACGCTGTGTGACTGGAGACCAGGCTATACACCTCCTGACTGTTTCTTCTGTCTGTTACCAAAGCAGCACAATGATGTCACACAGAATCACAGAATCACAGAATCCTAGGGGTTGGAAGGGGCCTCGAAAGCTCATCCAGTCCAAGCCCCCTGCCAGAGCAGGGTCTCCTAGAGTCCATCACACAGGAACGCATCCAGGCGGGGTTTGAATGTCTCCAGCCAAGGAGACTCCACAACCTCTCTGGGCAGCCTGGTCCAGTGCTCTGGCACTCTCACAGGAAAGAAGTTCTTCCTGATATTCACATGGAACCTCCTGTGCTCCAGTTTGCATCCATTGCCCCTTGTCCTATCATCGGTCATCACTGTAAAAAGCTTGGCTCCATCGTCCTGCCCCTCACCCTTTCCATATTTGTAAACATGTCTTTGCATTTTCTCACAGCCTGCAGCCTTTCCATCACTCTGTTGACAGTCTCACCTTTCCTTTGTACCTGCAGTACCCTTTTGGGGTGTACTGGAGAGAGGGTGGGCTGAGTGAGGAGGAATAGGGGTAGATTTGATTCAAGGGGAGGGCAGAGGCTTAATTCAACAGCTAGTAGGGTCAGCTAGATCTCTGCTCACTGTCTCTGAACCTCATTTTAGCCAGAACCTCTAGATCCAGAATCTGGACCCAGGATTTCAAATATTTTGCATGTAAAGCACACTGACATCATACCAAGATAATAAAAAATAAGTACTGCAAACCATACAATGAAGGCAAGGGGGATGCATGAAACCAGGTCAGTCAGAATCTAACTTCTAACACCAAGGCTTATAACAAAACAGAGCAGTCTTTGTCAGTGTGTTGTCTACCAATGGAGCATGCAGCCTCACTCAAAACCTGCTCTTCATTGAATAAAAATCAGCTGCAGAAAGAGAGAAATCTGACAGCAGTTGTCTGATCCTCACAAAGGAATTTAACTGTGAGAAGGAAAGCTGGACAGAGAAATAAAATGCTACAACAACACAAGAAAGGAAAATGAAATAAACAGAGAGCCCATGCAGTAAATTCATAAAATGGGATCCTTCCAAAGCATAAACTATCCCATTGCTTTTAGCTTTTGGCAGTGTGCTGGCATTAATGCCTCTCTTGCTCAGGTCTGAGAACTAAGCAGTTGTCTTTGCAGGACCTGCCCCATATGGTGGAACCAAACAATGCACTGAAAGCTCATTGCTTTCACCGTAAACAAAGCTTCAGTGGAGGTCAATAGAAATCTCAATGGGAAACAAATGTTCTGGTGATGAGACAGCTGCTGCAGGATCATCTCTTGCAGTCAGTTACAAAGAGATAGTAGGTAAACGCTTTCCATCTCAATCTGCTTTTTCTGCGTGTCTTATCTTCAGTTCCAGGGGAGTGCATGAAAAATGTATTTTGAAGCATGTCAAAGCAGGAAAAATTCAATTTGCCACTAATAGATGAATTAACTCTGAAAAGTAGGCTTAACTAAGTCAAAATGCACATTAGGAAATCAGCCCTCATCTGCTGTCATTTAGAACCTGACTACAGCAATAAGAGAAAGTAATAAGCTGTCTCAGTAAGACTAAATTGGTTTGCTTTGTGAATAAACAGAAAATATGTACCAAATCAAAAGCATACCTGCATGCACGTGCTTATGGGTATATACATAAACACTTAGAACCAGGCTGAGTTTCTCTCTATCAAACTTACTCACACATGCCAAATAGTATCAGTTAGGGATCCAGACAGTTCCAACAGTTGGTCTGATTCCCTGTAGTTCAGCCAAGGTAAAAATAGTAAAAACACTTGAAAACTGGGTTTCACAATGCTTTCCAGAGCCTACACAGCACTGCAAAGGCAGAGAGGCCAATGGAGACCAAGCAAAGATCAGCAGATGTCTATCACACATCAGCATTAAGCATTGAAAAACATATTTGTCTCAGCTGTGGTTCGTTATTGATACTATTAAGAACTTACTGTAATTAACCTTTGTTGTAGTCTCTGATGCCTCTTTGTCACCTCCTCCATCACTCACAGATTAGCAGCAAACTACATACACAACTCAATTCCATTTGTGGATGGAATCTGATTTATGATATGGTTATCATTTGACCTGTATCAGAGGCAGAAACAATTTTGCACAATGACAACTTGCAACTCAGAAAACTTCCAAACATGACATTCAAAGTTACATGGTCTGAACCCACAGTCTTAGTAATGATTAGCACTTCTGACTGTGTGCTCAGCATCTGGATATAGAAATGACCCAATTAAGAGATGCCCATGAGGTGCATAATATACTACTAATAGCCAATGCTGATATGATACAATGCAGCAAAATAATTAAATGCTTGGGATTTGAGAAGTCTATTATTTGTATTGTCATATACTTTCTGATCTCTAGTATGAGTGGGACATGTCCAACCCATCAAAAAAACCTAGAAAAAGTTGACTGAGTGTCAAACCCAGGCTTGGCAACAGCCAGCTGTGGCCGGAGAATATTAACAGTGACTCTGGATCCACAGAGCCCCTTAAACACCAGCAGCGGCCAACAACAGGAGACAGGCACCCTGGAAATTAATAGTCATGCCATAAACTCCCTGCCAAAGGTATGTGCATGCAAACTTCTGTAGCCTTAGTTTTGTGTCTATACAAGTATTAGTACCTGTGTGCAGAAACACAAGCCCTCAAGTAATCCATACAGGTTATCAGAGCATGGTTACATGCATACGTTTGTGGTAGGGAAGCTCAAAGTATCTACCTCTACCCATCAGTAGAATCCCCACACCGCATTTACATCCTAATCATTCTAACAAGACGTGGCATAAAATTTCTCGTTATATCTTCTCCTGTAAGTTACCTGTTAATTATTTCAACTGACTAATCACGCTGAGTCATGATGGTCCAGATTCTTTCTTTCTTAAGAAAAGAAAGTGCTTTATTTATTGTGGTACTTTATTTATTGAAGAGGACACCCAGTGTAGTGGAGGAAGTACATAAAGAGGATGTCAGAATCAGATCCTGTATGTTTGCAATGATTGAGATAATCTCTGCAGACTACTCCATCTGATGCTTCCCAGATTTTTTTTGTGTATGATAAGACACGGATGGAAATGTTAGTAGAGCAGGAAGAAAAAGAAGCACTAGAAGCATAATAAATGTCACAAAAAGTGGTTACTTTTTTACATGCAGAAGGACAAAGATGACAAAAGCTGAAGGGAGAAGTGCAGCAGCAGCAATGCAAGACTTTTTCTCCCTACACAAACATAAAGCACAGCAGCCAAAACCAAAAAAAAAATGAATTAAAAAATAATGGGCCTTCCCAAGTGACAACACACAGGCTTGGTTTTCTCTTGGCTTTCAGATTCTAGCTATAAAATTCTCCTGACTGTCTACATGTTCCAGCATGCCCTTATCTTGCACGTACTCCTCACCACATCCCATTCTAAATGGAAGCAATTACTTTCACACTTGGATGCTGTGTGCGAGGTGTTTTACAGAGGTCTAACTTTTTCGAAAGGAATGTCTGTCTTCTCCTTTGACAAATGCAAGATTACCACTACATCTCATCCAACTGGTCTCAGACACCTACATCCTAGGATGGCATCAGCCATGAAGAAATGCCTTTCATCAACAAAACAAAAGGCCCAGGAAAATTAAGCTGTATGTAGCTATCTAACATTCAGTTACTTTAGGTAAAGCAGATGGATCCCAAACTTCAGTGCTGATGTAGCTCACTATTTATACATCAAAATCCAAACGATTGGATTGCTAGATAACACTGGCTCTTAGATACCTCACCCTGATAAACTTCATAGGATGTGATGATGGCAAATTACTGAAAAGATATTTCCCACAACCCTCAGTCACACAGTATCTGCTGAGCTCTTCGATTTTCCAGTACATTTCCAAGAGATTGAGTTCAGCTAAAAAGGCATACCAATTTATTATTCACTGGTTTGATTCAGAATCTGATCAGTCCCCGAGTATGCTAATGTATACATCACTCCAATCTGTATGCTATATATATACTGATACTCCTGTTTCCAGTAGCTATATATTAATGAAATCAAAACTGAAATGTGTGATTTCATACATCTGTGATTCTTTCTGTTCACACATTTTAAGTAATATGGCAAAATTCACAATGGATAAATTATGGGGTTTAATTTGAAGTTCTAAATCTTTATATGATTTGGATAATTTAACTTGCACTAAACAATTTTGAAAGCAGAAAGTACTGACATGAAATGTAACTGAAACCAAGGAAAGAGGAAAGTAAAAGAACAGAATCAGGAAGTAATGGAAGACAATTAACATACTTCAATCTGGAATAAAATGAATTCCAATACTAATTCTGAAGACTGTCCTGGAGAGCACAGCTGGAATAAACAACTGTTTTTACTGAAAAGGCTACACAGCCATGGTTGGTCTCTTTATGATTTAACTAATTATTAGTGCAATCCCAGTTGCAAATATCTGACACGGCAAGTGAGAAATAAAAATATGAAAACCAGAGTCAAAGGGATCATACATTCTCCCAATTTTAATGACTAACATCAATATTACCTGACTGAATATCAGGAGCTAAAAGTAGCAGTGTTAGTTTTCTCTGAAACTTGCTTCATTCCTCTTCTTGAGGCTGTAGCCAGTTAATCAGAAAAGAAACTACATCCCTCTACATTGCAAAAGGCAGACTGACATGAGCAAGGAAATGTGTGCAGTGTGTCACACCTCAGCAGGGTTGCAGAAAATACTCTGTCCTGGGAAACTGGCATGTTTTCAGCTATTTACATAGTGAGGTTACAATGACATTTAGCCTAAATAGTAATATTTGTCTATGAAATATATTCAACTTCTATATAAATGTGATTCTTTATCCCATGGCTTAAACAGAAATTTTAATTCCATTTGAAGATCTGTGCTTCTGCAAAACTTTAAATAGGAATGAATCTGAAAATAGTTTTGTGTGCTTGAAACTAAAAAATAGTATTTCCTCCCTATTTATTACTTTTGATGAAAATGTATGAAATATTGGAAGTCTTTACATAAACAAATTTAGCAGCCTTTTCGTATTCATTCAGGCCACAAGCTACAAATTAAATTTGAGTTTCTATTCCTTACATGAATAAATATGGATTAGTGGATTGAGTCAGGATAAGCTTATTCTATTATAGTTGTATTTGTCTGAGATTATTTATAGGGCTTTACATTTCTCCAGTATATTTGTTTGAGGTTTTTTTACTTCCTTGTTCATTTCAGGATCTCTGCATTTAGTCAGGGGTGACTGTAGTGCCTTGCAGCTTTTTTTTTTGTCTAATAGAATTTTTGTTTTTTACAGGTTACTGAACAATATTTTAAATGTGTAATTTACATAGTCACCAAAATAATTTGTTTGGAAGAAAACTGAGAACAAAATAGTGTTATCTGTTGTTTAAAACCATGACAAGTGCTTATTTTACTGCAACAGTTGAAAATTCACTTGTATCATTGAGCAGATGGCCATGTGATCGTCACCCCCGCTTTGGGAACATTGTCCATTTGTGCTCACGTGTCCCTCCTACTGATTAGCAAGCTGCAGATGCACTTGCAGACCTGCCCACCAGCAAGGGATTTGCAGGTGAAGAACATATTTTAGAATCAGCAGATACTTAGAGATATGCATGTGTTGATAACAACACCACCAACTCAAATATTACCACCTCCACTGCCACAAACACACCAACATCTTGCCTTTCATTCTTTCACATAGTGCCTGGGGTGGGGGGGTGTGATGAATATTGCTTTAGTGGAAAACATGTTGCAGTGTGTAGGAGGATCAAATCTGTCTTTTCTCTCAAGTCTACATTAATGGAAACATCCCAAGTCAAGTGGTTCACAGATGGAGGGTTGAATGAACCAAGAGAATCCTTGGAAGCAGAAGATTAAAAAAAACCATGCTCAACAAGCTTCTTTCATTTTTCTCACTAGACTCCATCACTGAAGTTTCATTCCTGAGCCAGAACAGTGAATAATCAGCTTACAACACTCCAGAAAAGTTTTTAATCTTTTAGCAATAAAATGAAAGGAGACCTCTATGTCTATATTTTTCTGTGTTCTCTCTAGTGAGGATGGGAGAGAGGGAAAAGGATCATTCTGCTAAACTAATTTCTTAATACTTGCCTGTCCTTGTAATCTGGGATTATAAAATTTCCATTGAAGGAGCAGTGACTGTCTAGAAGTGACTAGAAGTTTTCCAGGGTACCATAGATGCTAAATGAAACTAAGAGATACCAGTCTTTTGAAAAACTTCTATGTGATTCAGACTCTCCAATGCTGAAAAGAGAAAGCATCTTCTTCCTTATCTCCATCATCTGGTTTTATATGCAGAAAAAATACAAAATGCACATGATTTTTAAATAAAACATTACTATGTACACTTTATTTCCTCTGTCTTTTGATTCTCATTTGGATTAAGCAATACAAACTAAAACTTAAGTTTTCTCTGTAAGGAAAGAGATGTTGATAATTCAGCTATCATAAGGTGTTTATAAAATTATTTTAAATCTGGTCAACCATTTTCTGCATTGTTTCATGATGATTACCACAACAGCAAGTCTTACAGATGCTGCATATCCAGAATTTCACAATAGGCCACTATAAAAAAAAATATAGCTGCCACAGCTAAATAAATGAATCACAGAAAAGCCAACTGAGGAAAGGATCATGAATTTTCTATTTAGTTGGAGTTTCAGTGAAGAGTAAAAATACTATTTCTTCATTCATGATGATCTGCTAAATAGTGCTGCTGAAAATTTAGATAAATTCTTCCATATTCAAACAGGAGTCAGTGAAAATCTGTGCAAGTGTAAGGCAACTGCTTATCATTACTTATGCTAAAACGTCAAGCTACTGTCAAGTAATCAGACTTTCCAAACTTAGAAAGATGATTATACATGTAATCTTGTCCATTCATCTCGATTCTTTCACTAAGATATGAATAAATACTCTCCTTACTATGTTTTGTAAGTGATCTAGCTCGACTAGTCTAGTTTTGCACTGAAAGGGTTCAGCGCAGTGGGAGAAACAGCAAACCTGGGAGCTATGCTGTTGCTGCTCCTCCGTGCCCCAGCAGTCTTATCACCAAGTTAATTCCCACTTCATTTTACATGCATTTCCATGAAAATATTAGCCATGCACAATTTTTGATCTACTAATTATTATTCATCCTCTCTTTCTTGTTCTAAGTCTTCAGCTTGAGGTAGGGGAGCCCCTTCTTGTTGCTATAATGTATTGCTACGTGTTTTCTCGTTCATGAAACAGAAATGCAAGAGCACCCCAACACACAAGACACCACCTCAGCTGAGAAATCCCCTGACAGTTCCCTAAAACGGAGAAGGGGGTGGGGTTTTTCCCGCATTAACTGAGAATCCAAGATGTGATTTAAGCAGACATATCACAGAAAATAAATTTCAGAAGCACCTAAGAAATGCGTGTGATTAACACAAAATCTATAAAATTTTACTGCCATACCTAAAAATGCCTAAAATAACTTGGCAAAAAATTCCTGCAAAGCTGAATCTGGAAACACAGCAATTAAGGTATACGTATTTCAAAAGATCTTGAGAAGGAATAGAGAACAACTTAATCCCCAGCGATAAGGATCCATGTTCCAGTGCCCAGATACAGGAGTGAAAGGTGAAGAGAGAAGTAGTGAAGTCATTTTGTTTGCAGCTACAGAGAAGCAGATCATCCAGTGAGACTTTTCTATGTACCTCTTGCTAGGCGTGTTTCAAAAGAGAAGCAAGGAGGACATGTTTCTAATACTTTCCTAGGCCACAAAATCCTTATAAGCTAAGAGGAATCTTATTAAATATAATCTTAATGCTTTTCACAGATTCATAAAATCATTTTAGTTGGAAAAGACCTTTAAGATCATCAAGTCCAACTGTTATCTCAGCACTGCCAAGTCCACGCCAGACCACGTCCCTCAGCCTCACATCTGTACAGCTGTTAAATCCCTGCAGGGATGGTGACTGCACCACTTCCCTGAGCAGCCTGTGCCGGTGCCTGACAGCCCTTTCAGGGAAGAATTTGTTCCTAATATCCTGTCTAAACCTCCCATGGCACAACTTGAGGCCGTTTCCCCTTGACCTTGCTCACCTAAGAAGTGCAATATAATAAATGCTGCTTTCAAAATAAAAGATGCTTNAGGAAGGGGTGTTCAATCTTGCAACACCATTTGTCTGGGCAGCTCTGCATGGCCACATAGAGGGGGCAGGCAGTTCCCCTCAGTTAAAAAGCAGCAGATCCAAACCAAAAACAGGTTACGTTCCTTTTTTGAGGAGACACTAATGGTTGCCTGCAGCTGCATTTTCCACATGCCTTCTGAAGGAGATCTCTATCAATGCACAGAGAGCATGAGCTGGTTTGGGTCCTGCAGATCATCCTACATTACACCTGGGGACAACCACCATACCTGGTTCCTTCCCATGGGCTCCATTCCATGCCCAGGTTGCTGGGGCAGAGCTGATTGGTAGCGTAGGGATTGAAAAGACCTCACCGGTGGGCAAAGCCATGAGAGGGGAAGGAGTAGGTGCCAGGTGGATTTCAGAGCACTGCCTGGAAGGCAGGTGGGCAGACAGCAAGGGTTGGCACAGGGGAAGCTGGGCTTGCAAGGAGCCAAACTGTGTGAAAACCCATGTGCTGTGCTGCCAGCCTCTCCCTGCCTGCCCAGGAGCAGGTGACCATTACTCATGTTTAAAACCAATGATTAAAAAAAACACATTAAAAAGCAAAAGAAAACACAGGGAACCACACGAGCATTTGTGCCTCCCTGCTGGATTTCATTCCCATGTTTGCAGGTTCCCAGAGGAAGGAGGGATGTGCATCCTTGCTGAGTGAAATGCCCACTCCTGCATTGTGCTGCACAGTGGAAAGGGCTGATCCCAGCGACTTTGTGAGCATGGCAATGGTGACAAAGAGTCAGATCTCAGGCCATTTTGTCTGTCCCCATGTCTCCGAGAGCATCCCACAGTGAAGGATAGGGGGACAGCCCCAAGTAGGAACTGGCTCATGGGAATGCTGGCTCTGCTCACCATTAACTACAGCCCTACTGCTCCAGGTTGAATATTCCCTTCTGAAATGGAAGTGTGATAAATCTGGATGGTTTTCTTAGGTACAAATGCCCCTTCCTTTTCCAAGTTACGTCAAGTTCTTGGTTTCAGTCTCTTCCACCAGTGACTTTGTTCCAAGGCCTTTTAGGGCTATAAATAAGCAGAGGTGCTGGATCCCAGTACCCTCAGGCTAGTCTCCAAAGGGAGACCCTGGCTCTCACACCTCTAGTGGGTATTATCCTGGGATGTGGAGAGCCCGTGACAGCGGCAGCACAGGAATTCCTGGTGCCATGGGGGATGCTGCTGGATAGCTTGCAGCCCATTGCCCTTTGCTGAGCTGCAATGTGGGTGTTAAGGCTTTAAAACAAGCAGCACCTCAGCAAGGTTACCGCAGGGGCTCTGGGCAGCCAGCAGCTGGGATTAGTAGGGGACCAGCCCAGCCACGATGTGGTTTCCTCAGCATAGTGCACATCACACCAAACTTTGTTTTGTTTGTGATAACAGAAAGGTGAGGACAGGCTCAGACTTCCCAGGAAGCCACATCCACACGAGTGGATGTTAAGTGATTAGGTACACTATCAACCTCCCCTCCCCAGACCTCTACCCTTTAGCAGGACAGAGAGACGAGTCCCTTCCTATGCCAGAGTGGGAATTCAAACTGGGAAATTCTTTCACTTGATCCCAGGTGGATGATGGAGAGACTGAGGCTGGCACAAGTGTGTTGGCATGCCAAGACCATGTTCCCTGCAAGTTATTCCTTGAAAGCCCAACTCTGATTTAGCTTATGTGTATGTAAGTGAGACCTAACCCCAGCAGGACTAATGTTGTTGCTCCCCATACACTGGCAGATCTGGGTTGAGGAATTAAAAGCTGGATTGAAGCCCAAGGGGAGCTTCTGCAAAATGAATGCCCCACAGTCAGGTGCAGATACCTTCAGGGGTTGATTCCCAGCTGCATTATGGTCCCTTTATGTTTCTCTGGCCATGTAAAGAGGTCTCTAAGTGAGTGTAAATTAAATACAGGTTAGTTTTGCTTCCCTTTTAAGACCCCTTTAAGCTTCCAAGGAGGGGTAAAGAAGCCTTAGCGTGGCTGTAAGGTGGGCAGGCTTCCCTGCCAGATGCAGGCTGATGAGAACCCCTCCTGTGCTGTTTGCACTTGGCTCCAGCCGTGCCAGCACGGGCTGTGACAGGGGCTGACATCCCAGGGACGGCAGATCTCTGGGCAATGGCAGGGCAAATCATCAAGATAACCCATGTCCATGAATGGCCAAGGTCTCCTTTCCAAGAACAGAATAGATTGGAATGAAAATTATAAATGCCCAGTAGGTTTTTATTCCATACAGGTGAAGGCATTTCCCCAGGTACCCTGGCCAACTTAAAACA
This sequence comes from Aegotheles bennettii, assembly GCA_013398125.1. Taxonomy (NCBI): domain Eukaryota; kingdom Metazoa; phylum Chordata; class Aves; order Caprimulgiformes; family Aegothelidae; genus Aegotheles; species Aegotheles bennettii. The sequence continues at coordinate 324,457 of VZRW01014093.1, forward strand.
CAGGGAACTCTATTCTGCCAGACAGCATTTTCCCTGCACCAGCCTCGTTAGGATGTCTCTCCTCTGAAGCTGTTGTCTGGTGGTGGTGTGCAGCCAGTTCTTGCATTTATATCAAAATATGATGGTATTGCCAGAAGCAATTCCTGCTCTTACTGCTTGTACAACATTTGCTGACTGTGAGAGCAATGCTGCAGAGTACAGCATGGGACAGCACAGGTGGGATGTGCTGCAATGCCAGCACATTGCTGCAAGCTAACCACATCCTCATCCTCTCCTCCCAGGACTGCTGATACCTCCCAATCTTCTACACAATCCCAAAAGTTGCTCTTTGACCCTGATTCCACAAGTTGCTCACTAACAACTATGACAAATATGTCCAACTCATCCCAAGGTCTGTCTGGGATATCTGTCAGCACACCTTATGCAGGCAGACCCCCAGCCTGGCAATATCCCACCGGGGGGAACCACCTCTCCCAAAACCTCCCTCCTTACAGGGTTGCCAGTTCGTTTTGCACAGCCAGGCCCAGGTTCCCAAATCCACTCAGCCCCAAAGGACTTAATGGAGGAATCCAATTCCTCCACTTTTTAAATTTTCTTTTTGTATAGCTTTAGTACTGCAAACCTATGTTTCTAAGTAAGCAAGAGCACAAAAGATGTGCCATTTCCATGGAAGCAGCTGTCCTCAAAACTATGGCAGTGCAGCACAACTACTCTAGCCAGTGTTCTAAAGCACAGAATCACGGAATCCCAGAATCCTAGGGGTTGGAAGGGACCTTGAAAGCTCATCCAGTCCAACCCCCCTGCCAGAGCAGGG
>VZRW01014093.1:325354-374101 GCA_013398125.1 Aegotheles bennettii
AAGGGAGATGTTCCACTCCCTTAATCATCTTTGTGGCTCTGCGCTGGACTCTCTCAAGCAGTTCCCTGTCCTTCTTGAACTGTGAGGCCCAGAACTGGACACAATACTCCAGGTGTGGCCTCACCAAGGCAGAATAGAGGGGGAGGAGAACCTCTCTTGACCTACTGACCACCCCCTTTCTAATGCACCCCAGGATGCCATTGGCCTTCTTGGCCACAAGGGCACATTGCTGGCTCATGGTCATCCTCCTGTCCACCAGGACTCCCAGGTCCCTTTCTCCTACACTGCTCTCCAGCAGGTCAGCCCCCAGCCTGTACTGGTGCATGGGGTTGTTCTTCCCCAGATGCAAAACTCTGCATTTGCTCTTGTTGAATTTCATTAAGTTTCTCCCAGCCTATCAAGGCCAATCAAGCACACTGCTCAGGGAACACCACTACGAGAGCAAGCCTGTACTTAACTTCTCCTGATTACATGGCAGCATGGAAAAGCAAGACAGAGGCATGTGCTGCCAGGCACGTGGCAGGATAGCAACAGCAGCCCTGGAGGGGACAGTTACACTGTGAAAGAGGTCTAGAAAGAGTTCAGTTCAGCTGATGTACCACCACCTTCAGAAGAAAGGCTCTCCTTAAACTGTGCTACAGCTACAGCTTGAAAGCAACTGTCCTCATACCTGGCTCACCTAAGAAGTGCAGTAAAATAAATTCTGCTTTCAAAATAAAAGATGCTTTACAGTTCTATAACATTTCTTTAAAACTTTCTAAAGCAAATATGTCTTTTTAGGGTTAACAGACCTTAGCAGAGTTTCTTTAGTGAGATTATCTTTGGGTGAGCAATCATTTTGCAGATTTAACACAAGTTCTACACTTGTAGTATATTAACTGAGCTGAATTGCTACTGGGAAGTTAAACATATTGCAGAAGATGCTTTGCAGAGNGTTTCCCCTTGACCTTGCTCACCTAAGAAGTGCAATATAATAAATGCTGCTTTCAAAATAAAAGATGCTTTACAGTTCTATAACATTTCTTTAAAACTTTCTAAAGCAAATATGTCTTTTTAGGATATGTTAACAGACCTTAGCAGAGTTTCTTTAGTGAGATTATTTTTGGGTGAGCAATCATTTTGCAGATTTAACACAAGTTCTACACTTGTAGTATATTAACTGAGCTGAATTGCTACTGGGAAGTTAAACATATTGCAGAAGATGCTTTGCAGAGTAAAACAGCAGTAAAAAAGAAGCTGTTTTGTTGAGAAGATTACATTTTATTTCATAGTCAGAAACATAATAAAGTATGTACAGCATATTAATTAAGTTTTCATCTAGGATAGTTTCAATTTGAGATAAATAAGCCAATTTCTTAGACCTCTTCCCAAATGGAAAAAAGTATACAAAGAAAAAAATCCCACCAAGTTATAAAAGAAAGAGGATTATTCTATAACCACAGTCTGAAGGGCACAAAGATCCATTCAGCTCTACAGAAACCTCTCATGTCACCATGGTGCACTTCAGTGAAGAACCTCCTAGAAATAGAGCAAAATCTCAGAAGGTATGAAATATATATGCATATATTCATGTTCAAGCCATGGCACAATACTGGAGAACATCAGTTAGGAGTCTGATGTATCATTTTCTAAAGGTACTGCATTACAATGGACTGTACTCACCAAAATGTCTGATTTAGTTATTGATCATGGTGGTATCAGTAGCCCTGAACTCCCAATGTCACTCAAGTCCTCTTTGAACACTACCGTGACTGCAAAACTCTCAAAAGATGCATAAAAAAACCCAGACATTCTCCTTTTTCATCCTCTCAATAACACCATGAATTAGACTTCCATACAGAACAGCAATACTTAAATCCAACATCAGTTTTACCGATTTCAGAGCATCTGCTGTCTAAAGTGAAGGTTTTTAATGGAAGAGCCTTCATACCAGAGTGCTCAGTAAACCTACTGAAATACACAACTGTTTTCACACAGATTTCCATATTTTGAGCATGCTCTAAGATGACACACATAACATGACGTTTATGAGCTGTTAATTTTGAGGCTGGTGAAGTTCCTGCTCTGCTCTAAAAGGAGCCACTGAGCAAAGTGCACAGTCCTCATCTCCCTGGGAAACCAAATTTTTTGAGTAGTGCAGCTCGAGTGCATAAGCCCAGCTTGGCACCCAGCTAAGCTTAGCATAAACTTGGATACTCAAAAATGTCCCTGTTTAGGGCTTTAGACTGCTTAAATTTGCACCCTATCACACCTTAACTAATGCATTATAATGTGAAGGACAACATTGCGCAAAGTCAGGAAGAATCTATGAGATCCTTGCTGAAGTTCTCAAACAACAGGTAAATGACAGGAGGACACCATCACCTTCTCTTAAGAAAAAAAAAATATTAGAAATTGCAACAAAGGGTTTTTCATTGTTTAAGGGCTCTGGGTACTCAACTTGACCTTTTAATAGGCTTCTTTGTATGCCAATATCATCAGATATTTACAAAGATAAAACACACACAAAAAAGGACATTTGATTCACTCCTAAACTGGGAAATTCTGTTTCTGACTGTCGGTAACTACAGACTGGTTTTATCTTGCCTTCTGCCAATCAGGAGCAATGTAGGATCCTAGTGGTTATATGACAAATTTCCGTATCCTGCAACTATTCTGCAGTTGCAGTACATTTGGAGGGTTTTACCTCAAGGGTGCTGTCTCCCAGCATCACAGTTTAACAATCACTACACTTTACATCCATTTCCATTAGATATGTTCAGCGAGTTTCAAAAGTAGAGTTGTCACAGAGCAGAATGCCTGCTATCTAGCGCTAAAAAACCCATTAAGACAACTTAGACTTAAGCTGCAGTGTATCAGCTTTCCAGAGGCAGTGAACTAAGTCTTTTTTTTCCACGGTGGAAAGTGCCTGTCTCACACAGACACTACAGTTCATAGGTAGTTTCTTCAGCAATTTCTTGAAAAGAGGGTGGGAAGGGTGGGGTGCAAGGCAGGTGGGGGTAGAAGAGCAGCCATGGAAATTCCTGTATCTAGCACACTATTTTAAGTGTTTGGTTATTAAGTCAGCATCATAGGCACACACATTTCCTACAGAGCCTGCAATTTTCTGACATCTTTGGATGTCACAGTTGGAAAATAAAAACTGTTGCACTAGTAGTGTGTGCATCTTCATCGACTTATCTTTCAGTAGCTTCACTGTACTGTTCAGTTTGTGTTTCTCACATCTTCCCAACACCTCTCTCCCAGGAATTTCCAGCACAAACCCCTCAAAACATCTCCCGAATAAGTTAATATTCGCCTGTAGTACCAACACAAGATTTTCTATCAAGTGAAACCTTCTGCTCACCCAAGCAACTATCAAGTTATACACCAAGCGTTCAAGTTCCATTTGCTTCTGAGAATTTCTGCCCCAAATAAAATATAACCAAAAATGACAAAATACCTACTAGTCTATCCAGAACTTTTTCCAGGGCACTTACTGTATGGATCTTCATCTCATGCTAATTGAAGATTTATAATTAAGACAACAGCAAGAGCCAGGTGAAGCTGGATACTGAGGGTCATTAGTTTTGTATTTGCACCACCATCACAGGAAATTTGTGTTTATAAATAAGAGTCCTGTGTGTCAGTAACATTTTTCCAGTAATTACTGGATTATATAAAAAAAAGCTGTAATTATACTTGTACATTCAACATACCTTTCCAAATTAAAAGCTAAGCAACTACGTTAGCTCTAATGTATTTCCTTGTAACTCTTGATCGACTAGATCTGAGAAGTTGTATATGAGAGGGTCTTTTTATTACATTTTCCAGAATAAAGCCAGAATGACAAGTCATTAACTGAGTACACATTAATTATTTCTGAAGCACCCATACGCCACGGTTTCTTGGGTCTAGTGAAAATCTGCAAGTGAATGATAATCAAACTCTGGTTTCAACCCCTAGGATTCTGTGATTCTGTGATTCAACAGGTTTTGCCATATTGCAAGGGGGCTTTTCGTGACATGATTAGAAGCCACTTTGTCTGCAAGTGGCAGAAACACAGGTGCTCACACATTTACAAGCTTTTCCAGAAGCAAGCAGCTAATGTCAGTCATTGCGACACCTCAGCTACAGGGTTACAGTGAAATAATGGGCTACATAAAAAATAAAAGATCCCATGAAAGCTACGTTCAGTGAGATTGCACATCTAAAGAAACCATGCTGGAAATCTCTGAGCAGTATACGTTCTCCTAGTAAGAGCTGGATACATCTTTTATTAATGTACTATGTTATATCACATTGCTAGGATAAATCTTTATAAATAGCAGAATTTCCCTTCTACAAAAAAACAGAGTTTCCTAAGGAATTGCTTTCATTAGGAAAGCAAGGGGTGAAGGGAACTATTTGTGAGTCTTCCTTGTTCCAGGTAAGGAGAAATCCATGGAGTAAACAAGGAGGGAATTGAATACAGTGCTCTAGCTACACAGGAGATACCATCTTCTAAAATACAACCTCTTTTAGCTTTCTTGAATTCCTTTTTACAGTTACCAGTAGTGCCGTTTGTACATGCAGTGGTATGCAAACAGCTTCCCTAAGGAGACTTTGCAGTTCACCAATACTGTGCTACAACTCAGAACAGAGGCTGCCAAGTGAGCGGAACAGCACAGAATATATGACAGATCATGTGTACAACTGGAGAGCACAATAAATTAGAAAACACGTGTTCCATACCAAATCCAAAAAGCTGGCACTTCAGTATTAACAAGGAAGTGCCAAACTTCCAACCATGAGACAAACTTCCTTCGTCATGTCATAAATTCCCAAAAATGTGCCTGCACCATAATTTCCACAGTGTAAGAGTCAGCTGCAAATTCAGCAATGCATGCAAAAGACATTTTATACAAAGCTTATATTGCACACATAACCTCAGCTGTTAAATCTGCACATCATAAACTCCCAGTTATTAGGCACAACAGGATTCTAGTGTGGATGCAACATAAATTGCATCACAGGCACACATAGGCCCTTCAAAATATACATCTGCTAATACACAACACATCCCACAACAAGTCAGCAACTATACTGAAGAACAAAATAGTTACATTCAGCATGGAGATACAGGTAGTTGGAGATGTCAATTCCTTTACTCACTCCCTACTTTAGTCCAGGGGTGAAATCTGCTTCTGGTCTGTACCTCACCCCATCCTTGCAGTAAATGTAGTGGTCTATCTGTATTTCTATGGCAGGCAATATATGCACTAGAACTAAACTCAGTAATATGCAGATGCATCTCTACTTTAGAGACCTCTAAATCTACCTCTAAACATTACAAATAACTTGCAGCAAATAGTTCCCTTAATTAAAAACAGGTACACCTTGGACATTCATTTTTATATAAATTGGTACTTCTTAAAATTCTGCTTGCAGATTTAAAACAAATCAAAAGTATTTTGCAGTCTACTACTACACTCATAATTTAACCTACTATAGTAAAATTCACAGTAAAGTTTATTTGGCATTATTAATTTCAAATTAGTTACTTAAATTAATATTACCTCCATCATTTCTGGTTTGATAACAGCATGTATTTCCCTTTCTTTGTAGCATTCATATTTACTGTATGCAACTGAAATTTTCAAACTTATTTAAAATGCTGTACCTCTGTCAGTCCTTAACAATGGCACAGTCAGATTTCAACTGAAAAAACTACTCCCAGCAGTCTTTGCAAGCACAGTGTTTCCCATTAATAAAATTGAGTTTTGTTAAATAACCTCACTTGAGATTACATGGAAAAACTGTAGGAAAGCCCAGAGCCCCAAATTCCTGGGTTTTAACTAAAAAACCTCAGGCACCACGATTTAGAGCATACTTACTTCTCTGATTGCTCAGATATGTTTTCTAGAACATCCTCTGCTAACTCTTGGGGGTAGGGTGTGGGTTGGGGAAAAAGCACAGAGATAACTGTATTACTGCTTTGACCTCCCAGTTAACTACATGGAAAAATATCTTTGTTAGATTATCACAGAAAATACAGCATTGCAGCTGTTGAGATAGTGTGTTAGTATTCCTCTTTATGTTCATCATTCATGTCCTGCTCCACACCTCTAAATATAGGGGGCAAATCATAGTGAGACTTTCAAGGGTGCAGGACCCTAATGGTACAAGCAAATTAAATAAAGCAACCGCAATAAACAGGGACTGCTCCCAGAAAACATCATTAAGTCATCCTGAGCGAACACTGCCTTTTCTGCAGGGCATATCCAAAACAGCTCCCAAGAATCAGGACTCCTTGAAAGCAAGCCAAGCCCTCTTGTTTTCATATTCCGTATCTTTCTCACTTACTACAAGAATATCAACAAAATCTAACAACCTGTAAAAAGCTCTGTGAAGTCTGCAGTGTTTAACTGCTTGACAAGGACCCAGAGAGGAATGATGCACAAGAAGTGACATTAATGTTAAAAAAAAATCCCTTTGGTTTTAAAATAAATACTCAAGTGCTAAAAAGCATGTGTAAAGTGGTGTGAGGGGCAGTAGCACTATTTATTGTACTTCCCCTGCTTGTTGTCTAAACGCTACATCTACCAGACTCTGCTAGAAAGGATGAGGCTGCACAGCAAAAGCTTCCTCCAGATACCAGCAAAATCCTTTCATTAGTGGGGAGCAGGCTGTTCCCCTGCAGTGGCTGAACCATCCAAGCACATCAAGCTTGTGGACTGTAACACATGCTAGGTAGGAAAGAGACACTGTCAAGCACAGAGCTTGCAGTGTATGTATGGATTTGTACATCTCTGAGAGGAGCAAGGTGTGTACTTAGAGGAGCATAGCCACAGGAGACCCAAAAGAGGTGATGATATGGAGAGGTACCTACAGCTCCAGAGGGTAGCGTGGAAGGTTATGTCAACCCACAAAGCCACTGACACCAGATTTTCTCTGCAGCTATGGTAAAAAGCCAAGTCAGAAGAAAGGTCCAGCCTTTCAAGAACCCACTGGAGATGGGGAATGATTTGTTTTCAGACCTCTTTATTTAAATATTTCCGACCCAACAGATCTGCTTACTCTCTCTAAAAGTTTTTTTTCTTGTTCTAGTTTATTAGTTTCTGTTTGTTATAATAAAACAAGGACCAGAGAGACTGGGAGCCACTTTGAGCACTTTGGCACATCTGCCATTCAGAGAAGTTGAGGCTGTTCTGCCTCAAGGCCCTGGCTGACTCCAGGACCCATACAAATGCCTTTTTAAACAACCATTTTCTCTTTCAACACAAAAACTGGAGGATCTAAATCAATAGCTGGAGCTTTCAATGGATGCAGAGCAGCTGTGGTTTTTAACAATGCATGCAGCCGTGCAGGCTCCAAAATGAGCAGCTGCAGGGGCAGAAACAGCAGGGGAGGGGAAACCCTGCCAAGTCAAACCATTAGGTCGCAGTGAGCATACGAGGGGAAGGTAGCATTTTAAGCCTTTTTTTTTCCCCAGATCTATTTTGTAAGTAGCAGGAAGGAGTCATCGCATTTAATCTTAAAGTAATCCCCTTTAAGCCTGAAGTGTTTATGTCTCTGCAACAGCAGCATTCTGCCAGCATTAAAGGGACCAGAGGGGAGCAAGCTGCAAGGAGAAGAGCTCCATTTTCAGCAATGAGCTCACCACACAGATACCAATGTCCACTTTCTGGCTGCTGTCCACTACAGGGCTCCTAAACACTGTATTTTGTACAATTGGATAGAGTCTAGAGGAGTTATCACCTGATATTTACTTATGTTTAGCAATACATTCAAAAATTGTACTAAACTAGTGGTTTAACCTTGGAGACTATAAGGTGAAGAACTGTGCACGCTCTGCAGAGCCCCAGTCAAACAGAACAGGGTGGGGGGAAACCTGCACGGATTTTTAGCAGCCCTTTTCATTTCAGGAGGCAAAGAAGCAGATCTACATCATGTGCTGAGCTGCATAGCACTTCCAGGTGGGCACCTGCACAAAAAAAAGTCAAACAAGTGCTGCTACAGCACATTGAAGCATCTTTTACTGCCCCCCTTGCTCAAGAAAACTCGAGGCTGTGTGATGCAAACTTCAGCTGTCCCCTGCCAAGGACAAGAGACAATCAGGTTAGGTTAAATCTGGAATGGAGCAGCTGAAAATAACTCTGGTCCAATGTATATATTCTTTGCAGTACTGCAAGAAGCATACAAGAAATCAGAGGATATCCACTATCACATATGACAGCAGGTGAGTGGCAATAATCTTTTGTTCTCTTTGGTCTAACAGCGAACATTACAACTCAGGGTCCTCTTCTTCTCCCCCACCAGTATTTCTTAGATCCAGATTTTTAAGCCAGTGTACCCAATACTTTTCTCAATAGCATCTCTGCACTCTGCCAACCTATTATTGTCACTTCCAATAAACATGCCAATTTAGAAAGGGGCTGATTATATAGTTCTATGTAGGACAGTATAATAATATATCTCAACAGCAATAATCATTGTTATCTATACTTGACAAGTGCAACATCCAAACTTTAAAATGAACTAGCCTCTTAAAAGAATAAAGCCTTTCTCAACAAAAAACATGCTCTGAAGAACTTAAATACCAGTTAGAAGGAAGGCAGAGCACCTGCTTAGACATTAAATACTATGTCTAAGCAGGTGCTCTGCCCAGTGTCATCTTCCATTAATACCTGGTCCAAGGCTTACTGATGTCCACAGGAGTTTTATAATTTATTTCAGTGGGGTATGGAATATATCCTTACATTATACTGACTGTCTCTTGTGCACACTACTCAATAAATACTCAATCTGCTTCTGAAACTTATTTAGAAAAGAGTATTCTAATTTAAAAAAAAATAACTTTTAGTTTATAGAAAGCAAAATGAGACTGAGACTTGAACTTGCTCCCTTCAGGAGGAAGGAGCTCAGCCCTATGAACAGCTGCCTGAGTGGCAGAAATGCCACCTGGGAAATGCCATAGTCCTGGGGGCATTCAAAGCACACAAGTTATCCCTGTACCTGCAGTTCTGGTGACTGTCATGGGTAGTGATATACAGAAGTATTGCAGTGTGATCCCCTTCCAAACGAGCTGCTCCCTCCCTCCCTCCCTCTTGTTTGGATGTACCTCTACACCAGACAGTACATACCACCACCTTCAAAGGGCAGCCTTACCACTGGCAACTGCACTTCATGGCACTGCATTGTTTCCTACAACAAGGATGAAATCCTTTTCAGGTTTTTCCCTTCTAAAATGTCCTCTTTGTTTTAAATATATTAGTTTACTTCTGACTAAACATAGTTATGGATGCCTATAATCCCTGCTGGCTTTATGGATGATGAGGGTCCTTAAACTGTTGCCTGGGCTTTTCAGGTTGCAGTTATGTGTATTTAACCAAGAGTGTGCTGAATCTGGACACAAACACATCTGCTCTTCTGTCATTCTGCACTGAAGTCAACTAGTTATATTCAACCTGACACATCACTATCTCTTCTGAGGCAGACTCAGGATGACAGGTTTGTTTATAACCATGTTTATTGGACTTTTGTCCTTAGTAACACAAGCCATAAGTAGATTATGCAGATGGTACTTATGACAATAGCAAGCATCTTGGGGCTGCTCCTCATTGTGAACAATGGCAGCAGAGACCATGATGCACTAATGAAGTCTAAGCATCCTTAGAAACATCCCCCTCTTCCACCTGCTCCCAGTAGCACCCATTCAACCTGGAAACCCATCAGATTTCAGAAGCTGATTAGTTGATAACTGCTGGCTCAAGATGGGTGAGCCATCCTTGCCTCCTCAGTGGTACCATCAAAAATCAGGCCCCATTTTCACCTTACATACTAATAGAAAGTGAAAATAAACTAGAAGACTAATATAGCTGTGCTCTTTCTAATGAAAGAAGGTTTGAAAAACTGATATCTTTTTGCCATTTCAGTAGTGATTAATGACTAGAGATTTTTATCAGTCCAATCTATTTGACCAACATTCAATATCAAAATATTCCTTTTTGTAAAACAGAATCACAATCTCTAAAATTCTCAGCATAGGCTTCCACTCCCTGTTCATCCACGTCTCTCATCTTCTCCCTATTCTATTTTATCACAATTCTTTGTACTAAGCTGAAATGTAACCATGTTTGGGGTTTTTTTTAATTAAAAAAAATTATGGAAATTACACTGAGTACCTTTTAATCAGACTTCTGAATAAATAAAGTATATCTTACAGAATACTTAATTCCAGGGAATTTCTATTTCTTACACTCCTGTATTAACCCTATGGTCATTTAAACACCTGTAGGCATAGTACCCACTGTCACACTTTTAACTATAAAAAGGACTAGGAGTTCATCTAACTTAAAAGAAAAAGGACAAGAGGAATTAAAGGAAAATTCAAAAGCTTATAGTTTCACCACTGACCAGCAATCACAGAGTCAGAGCTGAAGGTGGTTTTCTGCAGGTTAGGCATTTGACACACATTGGCCTTTAGGCATGCAGCAACATTTCAAGAGCCCTGCTGACAGCATGTTTCCCAACTCTAATGCAATTGGCATTAATTATTCTGGAACAACCTCCCTAGCAATCAGGTAAAAACAAAATTCAAGGTTATGTGGCCTTCTCCTCTATGCTTAGCTTTTATAAGATTTTATTGCTTCATTTCCTTCCAGAACCTGCTGACAAGTCAGATTCAAGAAATGTCCCAAAACTCTGCAATGGAGTGTGTTCAGGTTATTGCTGCTGGTAGGCATCAATTCTTTCAGCAGTTTACTGAAAACAGTGTTTTGTATCACAAAGATTATTGGTTTATGACACTATGAAAACAACCAGAAGTCCTAAAATACATACTCATCTCAGAAGACACTAACATGGCATTATCTGGCTCATAAACTGAGTGCACATGCAATGCCACAACTCAGCAGAAGACCTAGGAAGAACCCTAGCATGAAATATTCCTCCAGTTGGCTATTTAACAATCAACAAAAATTCACAATCGGCAGAAATTCCAGCTGCTCTTTTAGCACTGCCAGTCATGGGTAATGACCTTACTCTTCTTGCCAAGCACAGAGTTACAGAATGCCAACCATCTTCCCACTTGGATTCGGGTGTAGGTCTGCAGTTTTAACCTCTGAAGGCAGAATCTGAAGGAAGAAAGATTTCTCTAATGCTGATGAAAACACCGTTTTTAATGTAATTTACAAATTTAATTGTAATGTACAAATTCAATGTAATTAAGAGTTTAAAGTGTTGCCAGCAGCCTTCAGACCCACTCCCAGATTCCCTTGTCAAAAAATGGGATCTTGCAGCCCTGCATGTCAAAAACCAACTGTGTGTTTTCTTCTTAAGCAGAAATCACAGGGAATAGTCTTAAGCATCTAAATCTTGTCTTTATTTGCAAGAACCACTTACAGGTGGATGCAGGGCTTGTAAGCATAAACCAATCCAATTCTAGCAAAAGGCCAAACAAGATTTTCACTGGCTGGAACAGAAGGTTTAAAATTCACTTGGGTGGCCCAAACCAACGTGTACTCCAAGCAGTGGAACCAGTATTCAATTCCACCCTTTAATACTCTTTTAAGAACAGGATTATAACCTCAGCACAGGATAATATTAATATTTCACACACATAAGATCCTTCCATGAGGCACAATGAGCTTTAGTAAACCTCAGTATGTGACTTTTAAGTATCAACAGAGAATTCGGAAAATGAGGATGAGAGCACTTAACAAATGAGAGTTTTATGAATTACACCTCTATGCTGAATGTTGGATTTCATGCCATAAAATTGTAAAGTTAATTTCCTCTACATTTCCGATGAAGTCTTGATGTGACCTCAGTATGGCACCCATACCTTAAAGACTAAAGGTAAATAATAGTTTTTCTCTGTGTTCTCTTGGGGGTAGGTGGGGGGATGGGGTGGAGGGAAGTAGAAAAGGAAAATAAAATGTTTCCTAATATTGACTTAGCCCAGAAGATTACATTACCATTTCACTAAAACACAAAACAGTTAAGAACAACCAAACCCAGTGCATATTTTCTACTCTAGTTTGCCCTTAGGAATTTATGATTTAAAGAACCCTGAAAAAGAACAGCTAATTTTCATATGAAAGGTATATGCAAGCACATTTATACATACGTTTTGGAAAGTAACCTTCAAATACCACCCAACTGGCTTTTTGTTTTAAATTACATATTTATGCAGATATATATTTTTATACATATATACACAATGTGTGCATGATATATAATGTACACACACAAATGTAAAAGTCACTTGAAAAAACTAAGAGTCATAAATCTCAGTTCCAGGACCAATTTTTCAGCCAAGCTGAAAGTCCCTTGCAGTAGACTGGCTGCCACCCCCTTTTTGGGGGTGAAGTCGAGGTGGAAGTCATTCACTTTGTGATGGTATTTGCATATTCAAAAGGAAACATCTTCTGGAGGGTTCTTCCAAGACTGTGTAACAAATCCCCAGTGATGATAAATCACCTCCAGATCATTATGAAAAGGTCCTTTCTTTAACATCCTTGTGCCAATTTAAATGCAACACTACACAAAAATAAATGAAGGTGGGGAAAGAGATGTATCTGTATCTGTTGCACACAGGTTTTTATTTCTTAACACATGCATCTTAGGTGATATGGTTTAAGATGAATTACACAAACACTTTGACTATACAATTAGCTACTGAAAGGTACGGACAATTCAAGAGACATCCGCCCCTTCTGTCAGCACCCACAGTACAGTTTTCAGATAAAACTCATATCCTCAAACTTACACTTTCCAGCACTATTTATTCAGCAAACATAGCCCTTTTGGCTACAGTCCTTAGGAAGCAGTTGCACTGTACCTATGAATGACCATCAGGTCTATCTTGGGGAACGAGAAAGCCACTCATGCTTTTTTTATCAGCAGTCCTATCAAACTCACCAAGGTGAGAAAGTCCACTGAGAGCCTAGGGTTTTTTACAGTCAAAATGAATACAAGTTTCAGCCAGTAGTCCATGAAACATATCCCTCACAAATAGAGAAAATTCCTATCAATGACTCCTCAAAGCTGCCAACAGGGTGAATTAATTAATGCAGCTGAGCCCTTGTGGTCTTCTATTCATTAGCTGCTGAAACATTTCTTATACTTACGCCTATTCAACACTGATCCCTAGGGTCTTTGGGGGGAAAAAGCATGTAAACCTTGGTGAATTGCATTTCCTTTTCCATAAAGACTTTTTCTTTCAAGTTGTCCCTGAAGTGAACATCCTTCTGTGAATGGGTTTTGGGGAAGGACCAAACTCAACAAAAGCAATTTTATAAACAACGTTAAGATCTTCCTGTAAGCATAGCTTGAAATGACCAACAGTAAACTCATATAAATCACACTGAATAAAGCAAATAAAAGTTTAGGAGAAAAATGTACATAGCACTTCCTTCTGCATTATCCACCTTCATGGATTAAAAAAGAAAAAAGGTTGTCAGGATTTTCCATTCTTATTTAAACTGCTTTGCTTATCCTTATTTTTGAGCAAGCTACAAGGGGATGCACATGGGGAGAAAACCCCTCAAAGTGCAATGCTGCTTTTCCAGTATGATTTTATTACATTCATAGGGCATGACTGAAAGGAGCTCATTGTAAACAGCTGATTGGTTTTTAAAGCAGCGGATAACCAGTTGGGTAAATAACCATTTATTGTCTTTAGGATTTACATAAGCTGGCATCACAAGCCCACCAGTGACTAACTGGGGTATTACACTTCAACTTAACTGCTCCAACAGCGAGACTATCCCTGGTGTTGTGTGGGGCAGACCTATGGACCTTGAAGAAAGCAAATAAATATCGACTTGCAGTGATAGAGATTACATGTCTAGGGAGGATTCCTGATGTTAGCAGAAGACAATCTGAAAAGTAATGACACCAGAAGCATGCTGCAAATAAAAAGCAGCTGCAGACTGCCATGAGAGAACAGGAAATGGTGCTGAATGGGAGACACCTGTATACCAGGGGAAGAAAGGTGTTCTTTCTCTATAAAACTTCGAGCTAGGCACAATAAAAACACATTCATACAGTATTAAAAACATCAGATATGACTTCAACATAGCTAGGCTTGTGACTATTCAGAAACCCATGTCAGACCTTATAACAATAGCTGTGAAGATGGCAGAGAAAACCGTTTACCACTTTCATTAACAACTAATCCTTTCAGGAACATTGTATTCCATACCATAATAGCCTTGTACAAAACTAAATTGAGAAACCTTATGTTCAAAAAAATATTTCAACTGTTTATTACAATCATTTTCAAATGTTATCTTTCTCTATTTTTAACTCTTGTCCGTGACTAGATTTTGTTAGGTAACAACGACACTTGTGATTTGATCTCTGGCTTGGTGCTAATCCTCCTCTGGTGCCAGGTGAACACAGGTTTATTAACATCAACATGGAAATATGGGAGTGAAATCTTTATACTCATTTTTTATTTTACTGATCAAAAAATTCTGCTGGCTCTCCAGAGTTGGGAGGAGAGCATCTACAATAGGTGGAAATACAGTATAGAAATACAATAGAGCATCTACAAGTTGTAGAAATAGAGACTTTCTAAGTTGGGAATTTTGAGGTCTTTATTATCTACTGGACAGAATCTAATGTGAAACACTACAGACACCTTCAGGATACTATAATATTTAGTTCTTTTTTTTTCCCTTGTTCTTTCCACCAACAAGTAGATTCTAAATACAAAAATGAGGGGGAGAAGAAGAAGAGTAGCTTATATTATTTTCCCCTTGTCCTTTTCAAGGAAAGAGAATCAAAACAGCAACAGTAGCTAGTTAACATTTGAATTAGGTCCAAGCTGTTCTGAGCTGGGTTATACTACATCAAGAGTCAGATAACTTTGAGGAAATAGTTTTTAAAAAAATTAATCTTTTTTTTCCCTTCTTTGACTTACTTTTTTACATTTATGATATTTCACTGTAAACACACATAAAAATAAAATAATTCCAGCTATATTTACTTGCCAGTTAAATTCATTATGTCTATAAAGAGCAAACGTAAAGTGTAATTGTAGACAGAACCTGGGGAATTAGAGATTAGAAGACTGCAGATACAAAGATACTCAAAGAAATAATGAAGGAAGTGGTATGTTAAGCATCTAAAACATCATACAACATTATATAAAGAGATGGATATGTCAAGAACGATCTGTATCAATCCAGCTCAAATTCATTCTGTGACAAGGCTACAGGAAATGGAAAAAGAAATAGCTGCACTATTTCTTGACTTTAATGCATTTTTTAAAGACAGCAGAAATCACATTACATAACCAAACTAGGTAAAACCAATATAGCCCAAAATTTTTAAACCTTTCCTCACTTACGGATCAATAACTATTTTGCAGAAGAGGTATGAGCACCCTGTAAACTTTACATATATAAAATTACTGATTTGCACTGCCTGTTGCAAACTCTTTAGAAGCAATGGATGCTGCCTGTCCCCAGGAAGCCACAGAACACAGCTGTGTGAGGACATTGGAGATGTCTGCACAGCCACCTGTGCAAGTCTGAGTACCGAAAATTTCATGTCAAATTAAGGGGTTATTTCAACCTAGGAATGTGTTCTATACTTGCCCTGTTCAGAAAGTCCATTATTAACGTGGATGGTAAAGTAGACTCTGTGCACGTTACCAAGATCTTTGCAAGCACTTGGACCACTGGTTCAGAATTCTAAGTGATCTTGATAAAGAAATAGGCTGAAATCAATAAAACATTATTTATTTTTTTAAAAGGCATGCCACACAAATGGATGGGGAGAAAATTGAATAAAAATAACGAAATGAGGAATAACAACTTAGTCAGCTGTACCACCTAAAAAAAGAATGTGTTATTTAGAGTGGGCTGCAAACTGAATACCTGCCCACAGTGTGATACTGTTTCAAAAGAAGGATTTTTTAAAAAGTCACCCTGAAATAACACGAAGAGGAGTATCACTATTGTGTCCACTTCTATTTTTTCCATTCCACTTCTATATAGCTTAAAAATCTTCCCTTCTCCCATCTATTTTTTAACAGCTTTGACAAAGCAAAGATCCACTTTTCCTTCTTTAAAACTTGGCTCAGAGTTTGTGCATAGAGTTTGGGTAAAAATTAGTAATTTTCATCAGTTAATGCCAAACTGAATTCTTCATCAACTCTTTGCTTCAGTTTCACAGTGCTTTTTAACCACATTATCAGTAACAAAATCTATATAATGCTTAGTTTTTTATTTACCCACATCTGTCTTTGAAAGCCATATCTGTGGGAGCAAACCAGGATAAAAAGTTCATGCCCTGACAAAACCTTTCATTACATCAACATATATCATCCTGAATCAACACTACACATTGGCATCAGAAGATGTAGGTGAGCATTACTGGGGGTAATGAAATCTCTGCTTTAATGAAAACAAGCTTATTCTATGCTTACTTCTCAGGTGCTTTTTGCTGTCTCCACAGTTGGGTTTGTACACAGGTTAGTGATTACATTCCCAACCAAGTTGATATTATTAAAAAATAAACCATGAAAGAGACGAAAGAATTAATTACTCTATGATCCTTCAAACATGATGCATGTATATTTTTGTCAGAAAACAGTATAGAGGAAGACTGATTTTTTGCTAGCATTTGATTTAAATTAGATGGTCTGTATATAAAGAGCACAGATTGGCTTTCATGAACAGACCTTTTTCTCCATAGTTTTATTACAACAAGAGACTTAAGTCTACTTAAGTCTATACCACAATTCACAGTAGTAGCTGCTGGAATGAGGAGAATTGAGAGATGCAATAAGATTGTCTGAGGCCTTTCTCTCTTCCCTGCCCCCTTGCCTTTGCTTTTTCATGCAATGGTGTTTGATGGAGCATCAGATTAGAAATCCTTTCTATCTGTATCTTTTTATATTTGTCCAGGTTATCATCATTAAAAACTGAGGCTTCAGTGCTACTGTTAAGCCTTGGAGAAAAGCTCAGATGTAAATATTTCATGCTGCAAATTTGTATGTCATTGTCAGATCTGTTGTATATATAAATCGCCTACCAATGTCATAGAAGAAGCAGAACTGTCACCTTTTTCACAATCACGTTAAAGATTTTCTGCATGTTCCTGCAAGACTGATTGAGAAACACATGATAAATAGAAGATTAATTTTTGCACTTCCCTTTAAAAATAAAATCAATTCAACTTCTACAAACAAAGAACCAACCTTAATTTGAGTGATGGTATATACCCATAAACTTATTTTCACTTGGCCACCTGCCATATCCTTGCTTATCCTTTCATTTATCTTGATCAGAACTTTACCATACTTTCATTCAAAGACTTTTAAAAGGGTGCTTTTTTCTTTCCAGAAAATATTTTATAAATACTGTGTTTCTTAATTATGAATTAACACATCTGAATAACATGCACAGCAGGGTATCTGTATGTACTTGCCTCTTTGATGTTGATAATGTGATAATTGAACTTGAACAAATAAGAGGACATAATCAAGAGGTTGGCAAGAATCACCATAGAGTGTTTGACACTATACACACCACATGCTGTCCAGAACGTAATCTGTGCTAAACCAAAAGCTACAAAAGTGCAACTGGTTTCTACCACAAGTGCCACAAGATAAAAGATTGCTATAATATAGGTTGCTATATAAGATTGTTTAAATTAAAGAGAAATAGCATTGTGCAAGTTGCAAACTAAGGTCATGTTGACATGTTTCAGTCATTAACAAAAAACTTCCAAAATATTTGAATATCTCTGTAACTTATATGGATGTTTGCAATACTGCATATGGTTTTGCTACCAATGGTGTATTGTCTAGAAAAAAATGTAGCTTTCTTTTTGTTAAAAACAATTATAAAAACTATGACATTATAAATCAGAGCTTCAGTATCGTATACCTTTTCCAGCACACAGATTTATAGAAAATTGTATATTAAGTAAAACAAAACTACCACTTAAGTTTGACAGAGAACTGTCAGCACAGACAGATACCACACACACATTTTATACATTTATCTTCATGCATTTAATTCTTTCAAGGACTCAGAGCAACAGAACTAACAAACATTGCTAGTTGACAGATAATTTCCTTTTTCCCTCCCAATTTAAGATATATTTATTTTCCTGAAATTAGTTCCTGTCTTTAATTTGTCCATTCTCTTGACATCACTACCTTCAACTGACGTAGGTCCTAGACCACTCTAATGCTGTTGAACCAACTACAGTGTGCAAGAACTGTGTTAACATTTTGCTCTTCAAATAGCACCCTGTGTAGTTTTAGGATTTTCCAAGAAACAAACAATACTTGAAATTATTCCAAATGTTTTATGATATAACTTTTGGCTAATATAAAATTTTGATAAAACATGCAACATTTATGCCAGTTTAGTTGTTCTAATAACACAAGAAATATTTTGTGACAACAGTAATATTAGAACTAGGGAAAAGGGATTTTTCTTCTGTTTAGCAACAGATTTGATAAATACAGTTTGGTCTGCAGAAGTATAACTCCAAAACACACACATATATTCACTTTGGCTCAGCAGGTATCTTTGCTTCTGAAATAAACTTTAAAATTTCCATTTTCCACAACAAGTCTGTTTTCAAACCTCCAAGGAAAAGTTTTTAAATGCCAAAATACAATTTTGATTAAAAAATTAAAGTCTTTACCAGTATTATTTACCAAGAATTTAGTTGCCAAATTGGCCCAGAATGAATTGAGAATTCACTGCAATTCTTCTGGAAATTCATTTTCAGTCAAGTTACTACTCAGGAAAAAAGTGTCCATGTCACTTGGTGGCAACACATTTGCAAACAGAACTGTTTTATCCAAAAAATAAGAATGGAAATAGTATAATGTCAAAGGAAAAGACTTTTTGGAGAAAGAAAAAGTCCCCTTTCCTTTCCTGTAGCTCTATTTAAGCATGTGTTTAGTTTATAGAGAAGTAATTTTCTTCCTGTAGCAAAAGTTCAGTAGCAAGTTTAATTTCACTTTTTCCACAACACACACTTCTGCTGTTAAATTTATTAAGCAGACAATTTCTAGAGAGTATACACACTCTGGCAACATAGAGAAAGATAACCTAGTCATTTATTCAAATAAACATCCACATATTTATCCTTCCTGGATAAAATAAATCAGCCCTAACCCCTAGAGAAATCAATTTTGTAATCTCCATCTCCATTTTATATTAACACTGTTTTCTTAAAGAGTATCTTCAAATATATTCCTGTATGGCTTCTGTGTCCCACAGCAGTGGCACTCCTACCCTCTTCCCCCTGGAGCAGCAGGTAAGGGATAAGCTTCCTTTGATGGGAATTCTATAACAGTTTGGGTGCTCTACAATAAGAGAGAGTCCAGTATGAGTGAGTCTTTACCTCATAAGTGGATAGTCCAGCCACTCTGCAGCTAGAGATCTAGTGACTCTAATAGAAAGAAGTCAGTGCCTCTCTCTGGAATGAGGACCAGAGATTGCCTGTGTTGACAAATTCCTTGTACAAGCCCCCATAAGCCTTGCATTCAGCACAAAACAAAGCATAAAGTCTAATGCACCGATATATGGGGAAATGCTTCTGCTCATCTTCTCACTCCTGGATTTTCTTATAGCATCTGCTTTAACTCATTGAGCCAACAGGAATATTCAAAGAAATATTCAAAGGAATACCAGCCATTTCCACTCCTGCTCTTACCAATACATCGCACAGATGTTAATACGGGTGAGATCAGAGAAGCAGAAGTGAAGCTCCATACAAAGTGTTCTGAGTTTATATATCCATTTAAAAACATGGATTTTTTCATAACAATGCACAACTGAAACATTTTAATTTGTCCAACCACACAATTATTTTGATCCAAATGACTGCAACAAGCATATTTATACTCTATGAGAGAAAATATACACAGCTCAGCACAATCAATGGTGAACACAGAACTGTATGTGGATAAAGCAAACATAGAAGCTTTTCCCAAAATATTCTTCTGGGTCCAGCATTGATAGCTTATTTAATATCCCTCAAGGAATTTTGGTTTTTGTTTGTTTTCCCTTGACCTGTCCAGTAAGATTTCTGTTTGTTTGCTTTTGGAATTGTGTTTATTTATATTTTTATCACCCAAAAATCCTATGGCAGGGAGTTCCACAATCCAATTACATGTTGTGTGAAGAACCAAACATCCATTAAATGATGCCCATTGCTTTTTGTTTGGGAAAAACCAAACAGTTATTTGCTATTTATCCCCTCTGATCCCCTCATAACTCCCCGAAACTTTCCTTGCATCATGCTTGTCTCTAGACCCTCTTCCCATCTTATTTTTCTTCCTATGGAAGCCTTTTTTTTATCTTCCTGATTTTTTTATACTCTTTTTAATCCTTTTATGATACTAGAATGTCCAATCTGAGATAGAAGAGTCAAAACTCCAGGCAGTATTCAAGATACAGTTGAACCGTGGATTTATGCAGTGGCCTAATAATGATCTCCATTTTGCCCTCCATTCCTTTTCTAGTCATTCCAAACCTCAGTTCTCTTTTTTTGACTGAAACAAGAGTGTAATTCAATGCTGTCATTTAGGACAACACCATTAACTTGTTCTTGAGCAGTAAGAGACTGTTCAAAGCTCACCATTTTATATTTAAGATATTTTTGTCCCCAGAGTTCATCATGTAGATTGAATTTCATCTGCCATTTTATCTCCCAATTACTCAAGATCAATCTACCTCTGCTAGAAATGCTAAAGTAACCCTTACATCATTCTGCTTCATAGACTATCCCCACTGGCAAGGATATACTGCCTGTTTGGCACAAACCTACCTTCCTGACTGAATCACCAAGTGTAAGATAGGAGTGACAGCAAACCATGGGAGATAATGCTGCCTGAAGGACTCAGTTCATAAAGGTGAAAGGCAACATGTCATCTGATCCATTAAAACTATCAAATGGTCCTACTAAAGCTGAGGATGATAGGGATTTACATCAAGCTAGCTTGAAGCAACATTTTTTCTATTCTACGGAAAGATTTTATCCTACCTAGGTTAAAAGCAAGTCTTGAAATATTGTCAAATCCATTCTACAGGATAGAAACTGTAGTTCTTCAGCAGCTGTACTGATGTACAATCAATAGTACATACACCTATCCATAAAGACGTGATGTTTACTCAGTCTTTACCAACATAGTGTTGAACTTCTATTTTTCTTCACTCCAGTGTAAATCCAATATAATATCCTGAAAGTAATAGTTACTTTGTATTAGCGTTATTGTATTAAGATATAATAATGAAAGCAGCTCACTGATTTTCTCACAATGGTTTTCTTCTCACGCGCCTTTTTATCCTACTCTAGCAGTATTGGTCAAAAATGTTAGAGACAATTGCAGTCAGAGCACTTCAAAAAAGTGAACTGAATATTGTTTCTTGATTCCTCTGATCTGCAGCCTTAAGCAAATGATTAAAACAGCTTTGTATAATGATTTCAATAGGAAATTTTTATTTTATTTTCCAGATATTGTAAGACTTATTCAATGCAGAGGCCCTTGATCAAAGAGCACTTTATAAATATAAGGGCTTTAATTTTACATTGATTTCACTCTCACAAAACCCTATTGTAATCGGCGTAACCGCACCACTATGAAGGCAGATCAGAGTTGCTCCTAGAGGATTTTTTATTATTTATTCAAAGCTTGTAATAATAAGTCTAGATACATTAGTCAAAGATTTTAAAAGCTTCCCCCTCTCCCTGCTCCAAAACATACACATCCATAGGCAAAATATAGTGTTTAATATGAATATAATTAACTGAGGGGAAAACAAAGCTAATGCTCAGGCTCTATTTTCAGGTTGCATGAGGTTGCCTCTTTCAAGTTTCTGTCCTAAAACTCCTACTCCTTTTGTTCAGTGAACAAGTCACTCCTAATTACATTTATCTTATTACAGCACACACAGACTCCCAAGGAAAGCCTTAGCTGGGAAGAAGAATCGTACCACTCAAGTACCTATTCGGCTCCTCAGAGAGGAAGGTGGGGAGCTCCTGTCCACTGTTCAAAACCAACAGAACCTACAACTACTACAGAATTAAATTCATATGCCATAAATCCTCTAAAACAATGAGTTTACACAACTTGAGAAACTGGTTCAAATCCTCAAATCCCACCCCCAGTGCATATGTAATGCACCCTTATATATGTTAACTGTCATTGTAAATTAGGACACACAACGAGCACCTCCTAAATTTAGTTGCTCCTTGAACAACAGTTTGCTTCCTGAGATAAATTAGTAAGCATAGCCTTCATAAGTATGTCTAGTTCAGGTGATAATGAAAACTGGCAGGAATCAGATTAAAATGTATTTTCAAATACTGGAAATTTTTTTTATTTCTTTTTTTTAAAACACTTCAACTGAGTTATTGGCAGTACAAGTCACCTTCTAGTTGTCCCACACAAGTGCAGGAACAGTGGAACAGGAGAACCATTTTCTGTAGTGCATTGTGTTGAGCTAACTTTGTCCCTGCTAATTTTAACAATAACTCGGTGGCTTAAAGAGCCAGCTGGAGTCATGGCCAGGCAGAGTGCTTTTTACTTTAGGAGCCAGAAGAGGACTGTTTATTTTTCCTTTGATTGCTCAGTCCACTACTTCATTTCTGCGTTCACCACCTCTTCTTCTGAAGTCAGAAATGTGTTCACCTCCAACAGCTTCCAGGAGAGTTTCTCCCCAGTGCAACAGCCTGCAAAACTGACACCTACTAACCTGAGGTGTATTTGGCACTTTGTTTAAAACAGAGACAAGAGAAAACCTCGAGGAAAACGAACATGAATCAGAACAGAAGTTGAACCACTCACTGTAAATAACGTAGCTAGCAAGGCTGCTAATTTTGTTACCAGGAAACAGAAGATATTAGATGCATTCCTCACCAAACCAGAGATGTCCATGTTGCAGCCAGTTACCTACCCTGCTTGACTCCATCAGCCTGCAGAACCCTGTATTTCGAGACTCAGGGAATCCACATACAAATCTCTCTTTAAAGGCACATGCAAGAGCAATTAATACTTTCATTGTGCCCCAAATCATGGCCTCAGCCCACCTTTGCAAGGATGACTCCACACTTTCTTATGAGTCCATTTTTAAATTTTGCTGCCACAGCTCTGCACAACCAAAGCAACAGGACTCCCTTTACCTTTTATTGTTAAGGTCCTGTACTTCTCCTTTTTCACATGTTCTATGCCCAGGTGCATTTTTGTTCCTGCACCGACTTGGAAGGATTTTTCTCTTTTTTTAAGTACTTTGAGGAACAAAAGCAAAGTGAAAGAACATGGAAGCATTACCAGTACTGATACCTAAATTCAGATCCTAGTATGATTATTTATCAGCCATTGAAAAGAACACCATTCACCACACAAAATCCTTCTTTACTTCACACTTGACTGTTCTATTTGAGGCACGAAAATAGCCAGAAGAATAGAAATGAGGCACAGTTCTCTGGAAAAGCTCCATTAATGCTGCCCACAGCTTGCCCCTTCAAGCAGTCTGGGAACATGCTTGTTCCCAGGGCTGGATAAAACATATCCTGTGTGTTTTTCACAACTTCTTCTCCCAAAATTTAGCAATCAGCAGGCTGGTGTGCAATTTTTACCCAAATCAAAATGCTCTTCTGCTTCCTCACCGAATGGTGACAACCACTGAAAAAAACCCCTAAAGTGAATAACTAATAGCAAAACATGAATAGCAAATGTTCCAGGACATGTACGAATGCAGATATCCACATTCTGTTGCTGACATTTGCTAATCGGTGTATGAAAATAAAGAAAGCACATTCATACCAATAGCTGCAGACAGAAAGGAAATGGAATAAGGTTAATGACACTAAGTAACAATCCAGAATGCAAATGAATGTTCAATGACATGGTATTTTGCACCCTCGGGATTCTACTTAGACATGTCCCTTTTCCAACTGCTACCCTTCTATGGGGAGGGGAAACTTGGTTGTTAGTTCACTACGTTTGTAAATAGTCTACTTAATTCATGCTACTTGACGTTGAGTTTAGAATGGAGATTTTCATATTTTCCATTAAGTCTGCAGTCTACCTAATTTTATACAAAGGCACTTAATCTATTGTGCAAATGCTTTAGCAATTGCATGAAATTTCAGAGTACAAGTATCCAGCAATTACTAATTTTTTGCATAATTTATGAGTGGACTTTGGACCTTACTCTGATGCACCAAAGAGTAAATCCTTTCTACATGTATAACCCTGATCACAAATTATTCTTCTCTGCTTTTACTCACAGTTGCTGATCAAAAGTGTAACTGAACAGCTCTTTCCCTAAAGCTTGATTTCAGTTTGGGTTTTATTTCAGTTTGGTTTTTGTCTGGCTAAAGCTAAGTTAACCCTGATGAATTAAGCAATCTTTATATAATCAAGCTCAGTACACAGTAAGCAAAGTGAATTGTCTATGAAGTTTTGAGACTTGTCAACATGATTGTTACAGAGAAATACGAGTGTATACATCTATGCTCCTATGAATATTATTTCAGCTGGTGAATGAATGGAAGTAATTTCTCACAGGGAAAATTCAAGGAATAGTAAAGGAGAGCTGTGGGCTAACCCCTGAACATCTTTCCTCATAGTTAAGCTATAAATAGTCCCAACAATATAGTAGAACTATTTGAACAGATAATAAATTGGTGCTTGCTTTTACAGGGCAGGCTTGTACATTCACATTCAGGAATGGTACGCTTGCAGACACAGTGATCTAAAAACATATCATGTGCTAAGTGACAGACCATATGCTTTGCCTAGAATAGGAACTTTGGCTTGCACAAAGGACTTGAATTAATGCATCAAGTAGGTGACAAGCTTTTAAACTGATGTATACATCAAGCTTCTCATAACCAAGCTGTCATCCTCAATTATGTTTTGTGAAACAGTCCCCCAGACAAACATAACTTTGCTTATTAAGCCCAGCATATTTGCTACAGCCTGCTGCAGAAGATTGCCTCTATTTTTTGAATGTATTTCCATAAAACACAAAACAAAGTAATTTGGATCAATGTTACTGGCAATACCTGTAAAGAGCTTGAAATAAATTCTTAATAATATATGAAACCTTTCAGAAAACAAACTGTATATCAGTACAGCTTTCCTAGCATCAGAGTTAAAGTGAACCATTTACTAGAGATTGAAATACTGATTAAGAGATCATTTTTATGAGGTAGGGAAATATTTACTTGCTCACACTCTTCAGGTCACAGAAAAAACCTGAAAATAAAATCGAGGGATAGCTGAATACACTTTGAAATGCTACATGAAAGAGAATGAATGGTAGAGATCAGATTGTAAGGTAGTTGATAAATGTGGGGAAGGACCTCTTTTTCCAGAAGCAGCACATGCCATCTGAGAAATCCCATGGTAGTAATGCCAAATAAAGAGGGAGGAAAAAGGCAAAACACACCAGGGGAAACGGCAAAAATACCCCAAACAAAACAAACCAGGGAAACTGCAGGAAGCAAGAACGAAAGCTGTGATGGGCATGAATTGCCTAGAAATGTGTGTACTGTTCAGGGCATAAGTCCTGTCATCACTGAATGACAGCCACCAGCTCACAATATCATACTTAACAAATACAGCGAAGATCCTGGTGCTAGTCAGAATGAAGAATGTTAAGTGATTATTTGCAAGAGAAGCAGATGCATTGTTAGAGTGCTCAGCTGACACAAAAGAGGTGTCAAAAGCACTGGTTCTTCAGCTCAACCAGATTTACTGTCTCTTAGTAAAAAAGATTACCTTCAGGGACTGGACGAAGCACTGCTGAGTGATTTTTCTGCATGCATAGAAAACAATCTTTCTATCAGAATGAAAGTGAGATAAGAAAGCGCACTCCCGTTTTCCAGGTGAATACTTGGAGACTGGTGATGTGCTGGTGTGACAGGTCACCCTTACATTTGAATTTTTGCACTGCAAGGAAATGCAGTTGTTGACCTCCTCTAGTTAACAAATGCCTCTTGTGCAGAAGCAGATGTGCAGGATACACCCCTTCAGAGCATCCCAAGAACTGAGATCAGCACTGAAGGCAGTACTCATCATTAAAATTTAGACTATTTGCAGGTTGGGTTTATTCCCCTTTTTATTTTAGTAGCCTTAAGGAAAAAAAAAGAAACTGAATTTAATTAAACCCTTCCAAGAGCTTGATTATTTTTAATAACATGCTCACCTATTAGATTGCATGTGAGAATCCACTGTTCTGTACTTACAGAAAGGGGAAAGAAAAAAAATACCAAAAGCCATAATATCCCTATTGTCTGCCTGAATCTACAATCCCAAGGTCATTTTTCAAGTACATAATTAGAACACCACTTTCCCCCCTGCAAAATACGAGTTTGATCAAAATAGAAATAAAACCGCTGTCAGCTTTCAGATGGTATTAGCATAGATTTTGTCTTAAAGTTTTTAAGGAGCTTAGCAATTAGGCTCCATTATCATTATGATTAGAGCTTTGAATGGTTATAATGACTTATGTCTGTACAAATCATGTGTTAATAGAAATGACAATTTGTGGCTATCTTTGCCATCTAAATGAAATACTACAAACCATCAGCTAACAGAGACAACTATTACAAGCTCCAACAATGAGATTCTTCTGTGTCAAAGGTGGAATTTCCTAATCCATGCAAAGCATCTGGTGCCCCCAGTCCTGACAGATGTGAATATGCATTACCAAACCCTAATCCTCCTCAAATGTAAGTCATCCAGGCTTTCTTCTTTAGCAAACTAGGATGAGATGAATGCAACACCTTTGCATATCAACAGGGCTGTGGTATTTACTGCCTTGATGCATTTTATGGGGACCTGATGTGCCCCTGCTTTCAAACTTACTTCTACTCAAGTGACACATCACCTAGTCTGAATTACACATATAAAGATGAAATGCAGCAATTTAGGGCTCATCATGCAGCAACATATTTTGCCATATAAGCAACAACTTTGTAGTACCTTAAGGAAGATTAAGATGCTCATCAAATCACCTGATTACACAGAAGACACTTACTATCTGTGCTGCTTGGTGCAGTTATGTATGCTATAGTCCTGGAACATCAATAGTCATTTTACAGTGAGCCCACATTAAACCAAACACTGAGTTAGTTTTGATAACACTAAGGGATGGATTTCTCTGATTTAGTCTTGAGCCATCCCCGTTCTGCTAAATAGACAGCATCCTAGTTCCCAGATACCTCCACAGCCTCCCTCCTGGCCTTATAAACATGCATGCCCACCATGCATGTCCACATAGCGGTGTGCTGCAAGTACCAGTGCAGGTGCAGGGGTGAGGCAGTGTGAAGGAGTAGTCTACCAATGCTTATGAACAAAATATCCCCGACATACACAGACCAGATCAGGTGCTCACCTGGCCTTTCCTGTAGCATCTGGGCTGCTTCACAAGACTGAAGCATGGTGCTTGAAATGAGCACAAAGCCAGTTTAACCAACTCAAGTGGATTTCTTATGACGAGCGATCTTCTGGCATGCTGCCACCACTGGATCTCTGGTCACTAAGTTTGCTCAGCAAGAGAGAGGGAGTATCTCTGATCAGAATAATCCATCAGTCATTCTTACAGCCCAGAGTAAAATCAATTACTCACACCACAATATAGGAGATCTATGGTTATGTTAGACACCACAGCAAGGTGTCAAAACCAGGTTAGACTGGGGAAGAACAAAGACATCTGAAGTGATGCTGCTAAATCTTGCAATCTTGTCTACATAATCAGATTGATTTCTGTCTTTGTCTAATGATAACTTAGTAAATCATTTGGGTAGAAAACAAAGAAGGTTGCATAAAGGAAGGGTACCATGTCATTGTATGAAACCAGACATTGAAACCAGGATATTTAACCAAGAGATAAAGAACTGAAAGACTTTCAGAGGAGACAGACCAGATGACATCAGCCTTGGAGTTTGGAGATAATCAAAGAGAATACTATCTCAGGAATAAGCAGTCAATTCCTGGAGAAGGTGGAACTGTGCATTAGTGTTAATGACCATGTATGAGAATGATGTATATAAGGAACCCGATCCATGGGCAAGGCACACATGGTCGGAGGAGTGATCCTCCGTGCGTCCTGTGCAGCAATAAAGAATGCCTGCTTAATAACACCGTGTTGTTATTGAGTTAATTATGCTGGGCACCGTACCCAACCACACCAAACTCCCCACTCAGTGAGGGATGTTAGAAAGCAAGGGGATTCTGAAGGCTCCAATTTTTGTTTCACATCCATGAGACAGCAGTAAAAAATTATCTTTGCATTCTCTTCAGCCATATGAAGATCACATCAACACCTTTGTGTTCCCTACAAGCTCTAACACAGGCCTCTTGGAGGGGATCAAAACCCTTTATGGACTGCCAAAGTGCCATCCAACTGCCTCTAGCAAGCTATATGGTCCCTAAATCTATTTTTGGTGGTGACAACTGATCATGCTATGGCAAGGGGGAGAAATAACCTATAGCCGATAAGGTTTCGCCTATAGATAGAGAACATTTTCAAATCTCACCATGCCTCTCACTTACAAAAAATAAAATGAAGAACAACAAAAAAAACCCCAAACCACCACACACCACAATTCTAAGCAGGTAGTTCCCACAAAAAACAAGATGTGGGATTTCTTCCCATTTGAAAAAAGCCCTTTATTTGAAAACCTCTTTACAAGTCAAAATATTTTTAAAACCCAATCACAGCAATACATGCCAAATCATGATCAACCTCAGAACATTTATTTTCTTAATTATCAACCATTCAGAGAACAAGGAAAACTTGTTGTCATTCTAAGCAGGAATAGTGGTTTGATTGTCTTTTTGCCAACTAAATGAAAAACAATAAATGAGGTGATTTTTTTACTCAATTCTACCTTCATTGCTGTTAATGAAGTGTCTTGAAATCCTGAAAGCTTCCTTTGTTACTAAATATTCACATTGTCCATGAAATGAAAGAACATATTCTCAAAAATAATAGGTAATGTGCATGCCAGCTGTGGATGAATCAGAAATTACTTTGATTTGTAGTTCCTGGTAATAAATATCCCCTCTTATATTTCCCAATAAAAAATTTTGCAAGTCTTGCAAACACTCAAATTTTCATGTACCTTCTGCAGAGTGTATTTTCACTGATTTCAAGACAACCAGTTGTATACTCTGAGGCTATATTCACATCTTTCAGCCTTTCACATTAAATTAATCATGTTTAAATCACACTGACTGAGAAAACAATCTAATCCCAATCTAATCTTTATATTGACAGAGACTCACAGTATTTACTTGTTTATCTAAAACCTTTTCTCAGACATTTTCTTCTATCCAGCCCACATCTTCTTGCTTTGTCACTCTACCCAGCCACAAGAACATGTTGGACTTCTTAAGGATTAAATGAAACAGGGGTTTCAATCCACAAGTCATTATGAAATTGCATGGAAGCATTTAATAATTACACTTTTTCCTTCATGAAGTGATAAATTGAAATTTTTATTTTTTCAAGAGCAGGAGGGCCAGGAGGAGGAAGGAGAGACACGGAGGCATATTATCATAAATGGTAGCTAATTATTTTCTAATTAATGTTACAGGTCTCAATTTTCAGTTTTAATTGTGCCTTGCCCTACTTGCAAGTTTACTCTAATGTTTTTTGCAATGTGCAACCACTCATCCAATAACTAACATATCAGTTGAAAAGCAGTTAAAGAAAGCAGACCCTGATGCCTATTAATTAGGTAATTACTATTCCTTTTTATTATTTTCCCCCTGAAACTCTCCAATGGGATTAACACCCTTCCAGGAGTCAGAAACCTCTCATGCCACTGAGATTTCTGTTTCACTCCTACCTATTTAGTCACTAATTACATTTTAATCACTAAAACTATCATTGCAAACAAAAATATAGCTTTTTCAGAGAAATACTGATGTTCTTGAAAGCTCATCCCTCATACCATACTGCCCTGGTATTTACACCATTTATGATGGCATTGGAAAAAGATGCAAGTGATGCAAGTATTTTTTCCCCAATCCTTTTTCGCTTGAGCAACTCAAGTTACAATAATCACCTTTCTTAGAAGGAGCTTGCACTCCCCTTCCTTTGGAGAACACAGCAATTGCAAAATTGCAACAAAAGAAGTCAAAGCACAGTAAACTGAGGTACTGCAGTTTACCACAGGGACTGTGCTGCTTTCCCCAAAGAAAGGTGTTAATGTTTGCACAGACCTGTGTTCACTCAGCCCATAGTTTGAGTCAATTCGTCCTTTATTACTCTTTATTACTGTAATTTGGGGACTTGCTTGGAAAGCCATTTTAACACCTGCAATAAGAAATCCAAAGGAATTTTAAGAGACAAATGGCAGAGCAAATTTTCTGCTCAGTGGCTAGGGATGGCCTATCTGAGAACAAAAGAAGGAGTTGACAAAGACATACCTCAGGTCATCTTGAAAGAGCATATGTACACCCATCAGCTGGATGAAGGATGCGAGAAAATAATGTTGAGTGCACAAAATTTGCGAGAACTTGCATAAGAGAGACTTAGGCTGTAGCTTAAGTGCAGATATTTTCACAGTCACAACTAGGTTTGCCAGAAGCTCAGCTATACCTCATGCAAATTATCTCCTTTAATGCAAAATTAGAAAGTGTCCATTACATGGTGTTGAGGGAACATTTTGACCTTCCTCTGCTGAAGAGACCTTTTTTAACTTTTTTTCCGTATTGCATTTGTTAAATGAGATGAGAAAATAATTTCAAGCCAGTAAAACCAGCTAGATTAATATTTTTTTTTGAGAAAATGCATTAGGAAGACTGGACATACTTCAGAATACTTAGTTTAGTAATATAATGCAGCTTTCACACAGCTAATAAAAATGCTAAGTATCATGTAAAATTGAAGCCCATATCATAAGTATAATTAGCTAACAACATTAAGCTTATACTTAACCTAAACATCTTTTCTTTCCTCTAGTTGAGTTTAACACAGACCTTGGGGGTTATGGTCAGTACTACATTATTATCAAAATCCATACTGAAAAAAGCCTCAGCCTACCTTCAACATCCAGTTTTGCAATGCTTTGTTATATAGGTAGCAGGTGGGAGGGTAATACAATGACAGGACACATGACAGACAGACATTTCTACAGACAAGAAAAAAAGGAGGAACTACACAAAAAGTCAGTAAAGCTAGGGGAGAGACTATTTGGGGAAAAAAATCCCACACCACCAAAAAACCTATTTCTTTTTTAGTAGCACTGAACTGTTACATACTTATAATAATAGTGTGAATAATGTATTTTCATGGGTTTATGAGAAATGAGTTATCATTGAACCATAGAATGGGTTGGGTTGGAAGGGACCTTAAAGATAATCTAGTTCCAACCCACCTGGCATGGGCAGAGACACCTCCCACTAGACCAGGTTGCTGTAAGACCCATCCAGCCTGGCCTTGAACACTTCCAGGGAGGGGACATTCACAACCTCCCCCAGGCAACATATGCAGTGTCTCACCATCCTCACAGTAAAGAATTTCCTCATAATATTCAATCTAAATCTACCCTCTTTTAGTTTGAATCCTTTTCCCCTCGCCCTATCACTCACTCCATGCCCTTATAAAAAGTCCCTCTCCAGCTTTCCTGTAGCCCCTTCAGGTACTGGAAGGTGCTCTAAGGTCTCCCCAGAGCCTTCTCCTCCCCGGGCTGAACCACCCCAACTCTCTCAGCCTGTCTTCATAGGAGAGGGGCTCCAGCCCTTTGATCATTTTCGTGGCCCTCCTCTAGCTCCATGTCCTTCTTATGTTGAGGACTCCAGCTGTTCTAGCTGAAAGAAATCAGAGTTATTCTCCGATAGAGGCCAAGACTTCATTTTACATGCATTTTATTTTAAATTTGACAGAGAGAAAGGTCAATGGCAAAACTGCATGAAAACAGTACCTTTTCTTTATTCCCCAGTTCTCTAGCTTCTGGAGTCATACAGACTCAAGAAATCACCAACTGCCAACACCCTGGCTACAACCAACTGAGCTGCCACAGCACAATTTGCAGTGCTGGAATTGAGGTCCCCAGAGCAGAACCTCTGGTGGGTGCAGCCTGGCTCCCAGCAGGGAGTCAGACACTATTTCAGTCAGGCACCCTTTGGATGCAGGCACCCTTTGGAACATCAGGCAGAACTGAGTATCTCTATCTAGCAACTTCTGTTGCAAGTGTTTTTACTACTTCAATTATCCTCATACAGCTTGGACTCGATTTGGTGGTGGGCAATTCCAAGCTGATAGCATTACACTCTTCACTCTTCAGTGGAGCTGCACTGTTAACCCACAGTAAAACCTTCTAGTTTTATAATGATTCAAAGGGGTCTGCTTTTGCTGTTGTCCAACTTCACTCAACACACATGTCAAAGGGCAAAAATATGCCAATTGAACACATAAAGCACTATTTCCCTCACACTCTTTCCTGCTGTGGTCTCCCTCTTAACTGCTCCCCTAAGCCTAGAACATAAATATCCCTCTCCTGAGTCCAGGTCCATATGTGAACATTATTACAAGGCACTGCAAATAATAACATTTTTTTCTATGCAGATTGACTTTCCAAATGTATTAAGATCTCACTTAGAAATGTACATTGTTAAAAAATTTACTTACCTTGTACTGTTACTTAGAGGTTTATAATTAAACTGGACAAAGCCATAGAAAGTTTTGCCAGAAGCAAAGATGACTTAAACAGTCTTTTTTTCCTGCCTAAAGCCTGTGACTGGTAATTAAATTGTGATATTTGAACATGAACACCAGTTTCAGTTTTTTAATTATTCCTATTCATGGGTCCTACTGAGAACAGCATTTACTTCCTGAAAACTTCATCTCTTTTCCCCAAAATATGCCAGAGTAAAAAAAAAACCAGGTCCATAAATTATTACTAGATTTGGACAGAGACAAAAAAAATTGATGGGAAATTAATACTTTACAAATATCCTACCAAAAAAGCAGTTGGGGGGTGGGGAGCGAGTTTTTCCAATAAGCTTTGAATACACAATCAGTTCATAATACAATAACCTGAATAAACCATTTATTTTTTCTGGGAAAGCTGACAGAAGAAACTGGCAGACTAGGTACTATCAAAATTAATGAACCATGAATAGACACATAACTGCTAAGTAAATGGGACTATTATAACATCCTGGAAGGCTTGGTCCATCCCAGTTCTTCTACATATCCTTTTGCACACCATGACCACTGACCCTCTGGGCATTGCTGGCTGAAGAAAATAAATCATCAATGCTGTGACAACATCTCAAATTTTGCATTAAATAATAAATGCTAACCCCTATGCAAGCAAAGCACTACAAGTACTTTTCCTCTTGTTTTCCTTGCTTTTACGTTTCCCTACTTCAAAAGATACCTTCATTATATCCCAGGTTGCACACTTGAGACTTTTTAGATAAGAAAACAATGTGTAAATTTTAGTTTGTTAATCTCACCTAATTACAAACAGCAATCAAATTTTAACAGGTTAGCAGAAACATCTCAGAAAATTATTTCTGGTGCATGCATACTTGATGCAAAACCACAACACAGCTAACAGATTTAAAAGGGTAAGAAGTTGTCACAGAAACTATCCAAGGAAATAAAATTTTTCAGAATACTCTTGGAGGGAAATAAAAATACATACAACACATCTGTCCAATCACATATTTTCTAAACTATTCACATATAACCATATGCTTATATACTACTGGGCTGACTAATTTATATTATATCACTGGAATGCAATGATTTCACCTGTAATCTCAACCAGAATAGCTACTACTGACACCAATCCTTCAGCTTCCTGAGAAATTCTTAATCCTCTACTGACTCGTCTGTGAATCCTTATATGTAGATACTAATACATTTACTTTTTATAACAAAAATATTATTTCAACAGAACATGGCCTTGGCAGGTTTAGACATTCATAAATCATGCAATTTCAGAATTAAGATTAGCTATGTGTTTTTAATTTGCCACCTTATGCACATGCTTTATGGGTAAAGCCCATGGGATGGGTGCACTGGGTTCACAAGGGAACTACGTGCCTGCTGTGATCGAGCAAGGCCACACAGTGTCCATAGGAAGAAAGTGGCAGGGAGGAAGGTTTAAGAGATCAGAAACACTTGCCTATTTCCAAAACCATTGACCTGCCACTCTGCCATTGGCCTGAGGGGTCACTGGAGAAGAAAAACTGCTGTACAGACCAGCAGATTTATTCCATGGGCCGTATAGGTTCCAAGGTTGGATCCCTCTGCAATTTGATACCATATGCAAGATGATTTGTTTTGTCCTCCTATAGGTATACTAAGCTCTTGCCCATATGGGTCTCATCCTATTTTGTTGCAGTTGGTAAAAAGTAAGAAATAACTGGAAAAGGTAAAGATTACCTGGAATCAGAACCCTCCAGAGTAAGTAAAGTTTTTAACCATCCACAGCATCACAGATGGGCAGAAGACACCAAAAAATATCACAAAATGTTGACAAATTTAAAAAGTTTAAAATATTTTCCTTTCAGTCCAGCTACTGCTTTACTACTCAAGGTTGCAAAGTATATTAAATATAGAAAACATAAACCCAGATTAGGATTTTTAAAAGACTTCAAAATTATTCCCAACACAGATGAAATAAGAAAAGCTTCTTCATCTACTTTTTTGGAAAGCTATGACACCAAGTGAAAAGACCCCTGACCCAAACTCAAAGCTTTTGTTTCATAGGAATTCCAATACTCATGTATTCTTTTCCTTCACAGGTTAGAAGAAAACATCACCATGGCAACTTTTCACAGCCAAAAAACTTCTGGGAAATATTGAACTTTTTATTTCAATGGGGAGAAAAAAGAAAAACAAAATCAAAAGCAGGAGTGTTTCAGCATTCAAAAGCCAGCATATTACCTCAATATCAGTATCTCAGGAGAAGCTTATGAAAGGCACATCCTATATTTCAGCCAAATTTCCTTGCCTATTTTTGTTCACTGAACAGGTTATGGATGCACAACAAGGCTCTGGTAAGAGCTAGTAAGCACATTGAACATACTTGTCCCAATTTTAATTCAGTTAAATATTCCCACTAGAAACACTGCCTAATTAGAGCATCCATTATAAGTTCATAATGATAAGTTAATGGAAAAAAATCTACTCTAGTACTCAATTAAATGATTCCTGTTAATAGTTGGTGAAAAGCTGTAAGCAGAACTCTTAAATACACACTTAAAAACTTCATGCAAGGTCATTGCCTCATAAGCAGTCTACATAAGTTACAGGTTTAGCCTTTTTTCTGTGAATGGATGTGGAAGCCTGAAATACCTGCTAGATAATGCAATTTACTGTGAACTTTGACATACAAGTATCAAGTAACCTAGTCTGGTTTTACTAACAATTACAAGTGCTTTTGCTGCAAATGCAGAACAGTTAGCTTTGCCATTTGTTACAGCATCCTGTGTTTTGCCACCCCAACCTGACTGATTATCATTGCCTGCTCTCAGTCAAAAGGCAGCAATAAACAGCATTTATTAAATCCATTTACAGCCCTGTTAATTTACGGGTTGATAAAATAAAAGTGGGTAGATAGTGACCCATAACACTTGAAAGTCATTCACAAGCCAAGGAAAAGTGTCATCAAGACAAAGCAAGGAATTAAGAAGTCAGTCAAAACCAGGACATAGTACCTGGTCTGTCAGAGCAACATCCACACATCCAGAGAAACATCTATAACTGAACAGGAATAGTTTAAGGCTACACAACCTTTTGAGGAGAGAATGTGAATATGCACAATCCCAGAGGACTTTAAGAAAAAGTCTCTGAAGGAAAGCTAACATGCTTCAGCACAAAATAACATAACTGGAAACTAAGCATGCAGACAGACCACATACCTGCTGCTCAGGCATACATGCATATGTTTGCAAGTTTGAGCTTTTATATTTGACCATAACATGACTAAATTGTATTTTGTTTTCCCCTCACTCATCTTCGATAAGCATCAGTAACAATACTATTTATTTCTGATATAGCGACTATCATTTTATTGGGACTTTACTGGATCAGGCTACACCAAGGCATGCTTCCAAATCCAAAGGCATAACGATTCACATCAATATTTGGGTTTGGTTTTTGATCTCACTAGGAAACCCCATAAGGGAGAGGACATATGCAATGTCCATGGTGTCCTGAAAGCTAGTGTTAAGGGGTCACACAAGGACTGTTATAACCCACTGATGGGTTATAATGGGACAAACTCTGTCAAGGCGTCCAAGGTCTTAACAGCGTAAAGGGAGCTTTCCTCACTGTAATATATCATTATGGATCTATTTTGTATGATACTATACACCATACCAAAAATCTGTTGTGGACTGTGTGCTACATTCCATACACAACTGCCCAATACACAGATAATACTCCAAAGTATTAGACTATACAAAAATGGTCTGTAAGTACTGTGCTCCCAAAGATGATACAAAGTTTTGATGGTTTGGGTTTGGTTTTTTTTTTACTATTTCTTTCCTTCATTGCTGGGGTGTACTTTCCCTACAGACACAACTGAGACATCATACAGTTCTGCAAGAGTGAGGTACATTTCAACCTGGCTCCTGCACCACTTGATGGTTAAACATATTTTAAGAAGCAAATACTATTGCTGTAGTCTACAGTCCATGAATAATCTAGCTCAATCATGTGATTCACTGTTCACTTACTATGGTCACTGGGGGAAAGAGGGATCTACGAAGTTGGCAAATTTAATGCACAAGTTAAGAAAACAAAATATCAAACTCTGCTATATATATTTTATGTTGTGATTTTTCAATGTGTGCAATATCTTCGGTTACTATTTACACATTTCAGTGAGAGTTTCATGTAGACCTGTACCAAGCTATAAAGAAAATCACTTCATTGTATGCGTTCTAGATGAAAGTATTAGATTTTAGTGGGACAAGGATTTTACTGTTGACTTTCAAAATATTTTTTCCCGAGATCATGTCTTGTTCCAATGTAAAGGTCAGAACATAGACTGAGGCATACATTGGATACTTTCTATAGACCACAAGAGTCCAATCCTTGTTAGGTACAGCCACAGCAAATATTTAAATTATTGGAAGAACACATACATATGTACATATACGAAATATAATTTCTACTTTTAGTGTAACACTAGATAATCTTTAATATGTTTTTAATCCAAGAATGCATCACAGTAAGTTCTAACTGTCTCAGTCAAGGATATTGTTGTTTATTTTATTTCCATGTTCTCTGCATGAGGACTGTGACCCATTTGCTTTCCATTAGTCGTGAATGTGGGCATTTCTCTGATATATTTTACCTGCAAATTTGTAAATGACATCCATTTTTTTGCCATTTGATGTCTGTTTTGGAGACTGACAGAAGTTAATGCATACATTAAAATTAAAAAAAATTAAAAAGCATAATTGCCCTTTTCAATCATCTTTTAAAGATTATATTTTGCATTTTTCATTTTGTAACTCTCCATTAGTCATACTAATAACACTGTAAAAATGTAAACTGAGAAGAAAGGAAATGTATTCAACTTGGGAAAAATAAACTGATTTATCTTCAAGTTAAAAGTCACAGTGTAAATATCTGCCACTGCTACTGAAGTCACCTCCATAACTTACACCAGAAAAATATAAACCAGGGCATTTCGTATTTCTTTGGGAGCTGAGTCAGGCTTTGTGAAGTCAATTGTTGCTATAGCAACATATGAATCGGGGAGAAGATTACATGTCTGAATGTAGAAAATTAATTTACCTAAGATCATCCAATTGCTCTTTGATAGGATGTATATGCTTACTCAGAAGTGAAAAATCATCACATTTTAATTACTATGCAGCACTTTTTATAACCTTGAAAAGAGCCCTGTATAAAACAGTTGAGACTAAAAGGAATATTACTCACTGCACTTTACCCTTGCTCTTAGGGTAGTTTGATTTTTATTTTACCACTTTCCAATAACACAGCAGTGAAAAGAGCAACACCCTTTTCCATATTCTCTTTCTCTCTGCCATCAAGACACAAAATTAGATCCTTATGTTAGGAATTTAAATAAGTCTACACCATGGCACACTGCAATAAACCTGATTACTCTGCAATGGTTTAGAAGCTTAACCAGGGCTATTGAGAAAAAAGTTCAGATGCAAGAAATCCTTGTTTCCATGCATTTTTAATTCAAAATAAAAATTTACTTTGCCCTGAAATCAAAGACATCTGAGCATACTCGCCAAAACCATAAATATATATATATACACAAAAGAGAGGAAAAGGAGAAAAAGAGTTCATATATTTGTATTTTTCAAAATCTGTTTAAGATTAAATCATATTGCCCCAAGCTGGAATCAATATGTTCAGCATATGAAATATCCACTACAGTGAGAATATAATCCAGAATTGCCATCCTACTTATTCAACAGCTTTGAAACCATCTTTCTTCTGCTGAAGGTGGTTCTTACAAGTTTCCAGCCCACGCAGACACAGTGCAAAAAAAAACCAGCTTCAGACATCGTACACTCCATCTATTTGCAGTCTGATAGCTGGGTCACAGACAGCCTGCTATGCCATGTGAACAAGACCTTCTTCACTGATATCACACAAGAAGAAAACATTCAGGAAGAACAAAACCAATGTTTGTTAGTGAAAAAAGAGAAGCCATGAAATGAGATGCAGCTCACAACAAACTAGTCTCATCTGCATGCACATTAGCCAGAGAAAGAAGAACAAATCAAGTGCTGGACTGTGGCACAAAGGAGAGCAAAACCATCAGCAAGTTACATTTGGAAGTCCAAAGACTGTAAAACCCCATTTATGTCAGTCACCCTTAACAAGACTGAGTTGTTAGTGCAATTAATACCATCAGGAAAAGCATAAAATACCCTAGAAGATGACCAGCTGGGCTTCATAAACCTCATCTGACTCTTTCAGAAAAAGCTTGAATAAATCTCAGAATTGTTCAATTTCATCACAAAAAGAAGTGAGCTATTGGTAAGTGTAATCAGCTTCTATCTTATAAAAGCAGAGATGGGAGCCACAGATCTTCATTATATTGTGGAAAAGCAAAAACACAACTGAAGATAGAAGCAGCTACTGCAGAAGTTGCTTCTAAGCGCTGAGCAGGAAGCTGCAAGGACAGGTACCAGGTATGACTCTCTCATGGGAACCATCAACTATGTAAGGTTTTTTTCCTTTAGAAAAGAATGTGCAACTTGTATCAAGTCACACAATGGGAAGGAGTGATGTTACATGCAAAAGAGGCACATGGTATACCAAGACACAGCAACAGGAATATAGTGAGAAATGGACATCAGCTCTTACATGGCCTTAGCTGGAGAACTGCATCCTCACTGTAAGAATCTTTTCCCATTCATTTCCTATTATGCCCTTTTCCTTATTCTCCCACCATGCTGCAAAGTACCTCTCAGTCCCCTCCCACAGGTGCCAGGAGCTGCTGTTGCTCCCCAGAGCCATCCCTTCCTCAGCCTGAACAATCCTTAGCCCCCACAGCCTCTCCCTCCTGCGGCAACCATCACCCCAACCTCCCTGGTGGCCTTGGTCCAGTTGACTGGCTTCCTCCTGGGAAGGCCAAACCTGGATGCTAACCAAAGAAGCAGACGGGGGATAATCACTTCCCTTGATCTACTGGCTGCTTTCCTAATACTTCCAGCTCCAAACCAGGAGATAAAGAGAAGCAGAGGGCAGGAAGAAGAGGAGCAGAAAATATGCTTGCACAAGCAAACCTGAATGCCTGCCTCTCACACCACCATGGCATGGGGATGCAGAAATCACTAGCTTTGGTAAACTCAGGAATGCATTTTCATCTTTGCAAAGGAGGAGAACAACGCTTCAAACATCACCTCCCCCCCGCAGAAAGATTACTCACCCAAATGAACCTGAACCCTTTCCTCCTAACACCCCACAGACTGGTGGCTCAGTACTCTGGACCCACAGCATGGCAAACTTCTGGGAGCAGCACAGACAGTAGAGCAAGCAAGGGAATAAAAGGGTCCTTCCACAGCCACAGGCCACACACACCAAAACTGCAGCTGCCTGGTGACCACACCAGTAATGATGCTCAGGACAGATACTTTTGTATTTGGGGAGGGGAGGGAGGGAGAAGAGGAGAAATTAGTTAGAATTCAGTGTAGTTTGATGCTGTGCTTCCCAGATGCATCTTCTCACGTGGAAAATCAGCACAGTGCCTGACACAAACCTAGATTTTACAGCTTTGTCCCTGTGGTCAGCCACAGAGAATCACTGAGACAAACATGCAGTACAAATGTGTGTGAGAAGTGGAGATGCTTTATGGTCCCCTGGGTAAAATCACTGCAAAGCAAGATAACAAAAGCACGGAAGGCAGAGGACCCACACTGATCAGTAAGGAAGGAATACTTTCCAATTTTGTCACCTTTTAGGGGGGACTTGAGGGATACTGTGGAAAGATACTTTGCACTGAGGAGAAACCTATTGCAGCAATGGCATAATATCACTATGACCAACCAAAAAGCAGAACAAGTCACAGGCTAATGTGCCAGTAGGTTAAATGAATGCCCCCACCTCACAAATGTGGGGGCTTTCCCCTTCTCTGTGAATGTTTTAGAGATCACCTGGTGTTGTTTGCCAGTGACCACCAGTCAGAACATGCAAAATTCAAGAACAAGACAGCAGTATCATGAGCAAATTCCGTCTGCTTAGCAGTGAATAAAAAAGGAAAAACATCTATAAAATAAAAAAAATGTTCAAATACTATAAAACTTATGTCTATATATGCCCATACTGTATAAGAAGTAAAAGAGGGTGTGAATGGACTTCTATGCAAAGGATATATATGGCAAGAGAAACCATGACTACAGAAGATGAACAATGTCTCACAGGTTTACTTCAGGAAGAAGGTAGCTCAGTAGTGACTGTCAACACCACAACATAGGATAGTTCAGATGCAGGATAACTATAAATCAAATTAACAGTAAGCCTTCATTTCCACTTATCAGTCTGAAAATTGAAGCAGTCACTTAAAGTGTTTGCATGACATTTTGAAACATCATAAAGACACCCATGTCAGACATGAAGTCAACTCTCCAGCAGTATTAAACTTTTAAAATTACCGGAGAATTACAGAAAACAAATTCCTTCAAGCTGCAAGGCGGCCTACAGTTCAACACAAGAGCTCTTTCAACTAGTAAAGAGAGAGACTGGATCTCTATGTTTGGATTTTATAATCTTGTTGCAGTGTAAAGGTTTATTACATCCATTTTCTTTTACCAGAAGCAGGAATAAATTCCATCCAGGCTAAGATTAATGCTATATCAGGTTCAGATGCCAAGATTTCTTCTGGCAGATTATAAAAGCATTTTTTTCTTTCATATTGTGAACTCCCTTTCACTGATATGAACAGTTGTGAAAGGAGCTTCCAAACTACAAAGTTTCATACTGAAAATTTTTTACTGTTTGGCATTGACTTTGCTCCAGGACAAACCCACTAGGAATCCAAGTGGGAAGCCAACAACCTCTAGCTTAGATTACAGAACACTTGTCAAGCCTGAGACCTTTCAAAAAACCATTTCTGGCTCAGAAAAATGTTAATTGCTGAACATTTGTTTCAGCAGAGATTTCTAGCTACTCCAATTACAGAAAGGTACCACTATGTAGTGATACGTGTAGCCAGACTCATGTTGCAGAACTGGAGCCAGCAACCACACAAACTTGATAAATGACCTTTGAGCAGCTGAGACTGTACCTGGTGGCCTGCATGCAGTGCCACAGGGACATGCATAACACTCCACCCAGGCCCAAGCTGAGGTATGTATATTATGCTGTATGGTGTTCCATAATACCCAAATTGAAGCTGCTTCAGCTGTGCCTACCAGAGATCTGGACGGTGATGTGGTGATGCTAGCTCAGGTACCAGAGGGGCTTTAGCTGTCTGACTCAGCTGAATACCAGAATTCATCATCCAAATCCAGCTTCATTGTTTATTAGAATTTCAAATCAAATTAGAAATTCAAATTAGAATTTTTTGCTAGTGGAAAAAATGAACATAGGCTATACATTGGGCAACTTTTACAAAAAAGCTTAATACAGTTATTGGAAAGACAAAAGCATTTGCAACTACCATGCCTACACAACTTGGTTGCACACAAGGAACTACAAATTCTGCAAATTCAAAAGCTGGTGCCTCCCTTCCAGTCCTACTGATCTGTTAGCAGTCCACCCACAACATCCAAAATTTGTTTATTATTTATACCCTGAGCACTTGGTTAATGACCTGGATTTAACACTGAGTTAGATAATTTATGCAAATCACTCCCACAATGTCAAGAATACCTGCTTAAGTTACAAAAGCATGGTATTAAAATGCAAGACATGGAGATTTTCCTCCTCATTCCACAATTTTACTCCAAATCAGTCAGTTTGCTAGTGAGAAAATGGGATTTGTTTCCTGTTTTTTAATCTTGTAACAATCTAAAAGATAACAGTGCTATATCATCATGTAGAAGAAGCACTGATATTTGTTAAACAACTTTATCCTGACATCCTTTACTGTCTAAGGTTTACCCCAATAAGTAAACAGGCCAACTTTTCTAGTTCGTGCTCAGGAAATTATTCACTAAGAAATCTTTTCCTCATTTCCCTCTACCCTGGGAACAATCTAATACGTGAAATGGGACAAAATGAAGTTGGTTGAAAAAACAAACTTCCATTGAGAAGCCAGAATATCAAACCCAATCATTTTGGTGAAGGTTTTCTCAAACAGTCTGATATTCTTCTGTCATGCCCTAGTAAGAATTGTCCTTCTGCCTTCCTCAGGCCATCCAAGCATCTCTATACCCACCTTGCTTTGTTCATGTACTATGAAGTATCACTGAGGGCACAT
The DNA here is from genome assembly GCA_013398125.1 of Aegotheles bennettii. Classification (NCBI taxonomy): domain Eukaryota; kingdom Metazoa; phylum Chordata; class Aves; order Caprimulgiformes; family Aegothelidae; genus Aegotheles; species Aegotheles bennettii. The sequence goes on from VZRW01014093.1 coordinate 368,213, forward strand.
CCCGATATCTGATCCTTTAAGGAAAAACAGTATTTTTCAGATCTCTGGAGAGTTATAGCACCAAAGTACTCACTTGACTCCACCTGCAGGGAGAGCTATTCCACTGGCAAACTGAACTGTGTATCAGTTACCACACATTCCTTCTGGCTTTATTCTTTGTAATTAAAATTTCACATTATCATGGCAGAAAAATCACAAACATGAGAGATGAAAGTTAAGCAAGATACCATTGATTACAATACCTGAAGTAGCTAATGTAGCTTAGCTGACAAGGGAAATAAGATATTTGCATTATCAGTGTACTGTAGGTAACACAAGCTGGCTCCACGATGCAGAAAAACATACTCTTTGCATATGATGTGTTGTGACAATTTTTTTTTCAATTAAGGACACTGGTAAATTTTTTAATGGAATCTTGTAGAATAGCAGGAGAGTGTGTGTGTATGAAAAAAAAATAAATCATGCATCTCCACTGGGCTAAACAGGACTTTTGATAAGCAGGTGCCATGGGAAAATGTTCTGCTTCTTCATTATCCTATATCAAAGAAGCATACAGTTTAGATGAAGGCTTCAAGCAATTCTATCCTCATTTATGTCCTTCAGATAAAAGTTATCAATAACTCAAAACAGCAAGGAGGCAAAAACTTAAGGTAACAACAGCACTACATATGGTGCATAAAGTTTAAAAAAGCAAAAATATTTCAATAAAGGCAGATTATCAATGTGTCTGTTGTAAAACTCACTCATAACAAACAACTGAGTTTTCTTTAAGACATTACACATGATCTGAGGCATAGAATGCAAATACATTAGCAACATATTGAACAAAGTGTTATTCCTACTTTTCACTGAAGTGAAAGCAATGATGAGACAGTAACAACTGTAGATTTTTTCCCTTAATACGCCATTGCAGTTTAAGACTTCTAAAAATTCTTTAGAATTTAGAATCTAAAAATCCGATTTCTAAAAACAAAAGGATATTTCTTTTTCTTCCTTAATAATGTAACTATTTTCCCATTAAATACTCAGCTGTACCATTTACAATTCTGAATGGGAGTTTCACCAACTCCAGTGTTACACCCTCTTTGCTTAGGTACCTCTATGTTACATCTTGTGATTTAGGAGACTAATTTCTCTATGTAACAATGCAATGGGGAAATAAAGACATTGTTTTTCAGTCAACTCAGATAAGAAAGGGCACGTAACATTACGTGAGAGAACATAGGCAGAAGGACTGAGAGAATTCTTTCAACTGGAAAGGAAAATTAGAGAGTTCCCCAGTACTAAGGAGCTACTACCTTGAGGATAAACAAAGCAAGTTTCCACCAGAGGCCAACTCACACAAATGCAGATTTGGAGAACTGCTTCCTTTACAAACAACCCTTTACACCTTTGTTCCACTGGAGATGTTCACTGTATTAGAAAAATGTCAGTTTTCATATATTAACATAGTAGATACACATCAAAAATCAGAGGTTTATGATAGCCTTAACAGTGCAGTCTAAATAGGAAGTGTAACCTCAGTGGAAATAAAGCATTAGCAGAACCTTTCTATTCCTGTCCACAGGAAATAATTCCAGTAGCAAGAAATATTTTAGACTCATCCAAATCACTAGAAATATGATGTGTTAGAAAATTCAGGTAGACTGGCATTGGCCAAGTCTGTCTCAAGTGAATGTATCTAAAGCCAACATCTTCAGTACTGCTTTTCACAAGTGATCAGTAAACAGCAGCCCCTGCTCTAACTAATAACAGACTTTGGTTTTGCCACTGAATTTTTCTAGCTGTGATTGTTAACTTCAAATCTACATGCCTGGAAACCCTGGAATCTTTTCCCTTCAATGCAATACAGAAACCTAGTGTCTCCTACTTCAGCTACGTAATTGCCCTTGACCTTTTAGCCCCACTCAGAGCCATCAGCAGCATCACTTGCAGTGAAACACCTGGCAAGATGTTCGAGCATTAGTTTACTGCAAGACACTGTGCCAGATTTCCAGTTGCCCCAAGTACAATCACCAGACTCAGATTCACTACACATACTAGCTCAGCAGCCAGGGCATGATCTTGGTAGCAATTTTCTATGTAAAACTTCTTTGGTTTTCTGAAATTTTATTAAGCACTGAGCTCTACTGTTACTGTGGTTGTCCTAGGAGGTGCCAGGCAGAGGAATATTATTGCTGTCTACAATACACCTTACCCTCTCATAAATGTCCCCTTCCTCAGGGGAACAACAGTACACTTCCAGCTAAACAGCTGTGCTGGTGGCAATGCTGGCATTCCTTCTAACAACAGCCATGTTGCTCACTATATTTAATAGCAGTAAAAAATTTAATATCCCAACAGAAGCCAGCAGATAGTTGGCAGTACTTTGACTATGCTACTCATTAAAATCCATAGCAGGTATTTATGTTGCACTTTAATTGTACAGGGCAAGTCATAAGACATACCTGTAATTTAAGTCTCCCAATTAGCAGCTGTGATTTATGACAATGGCACTAGCACAGTTTTATTGCAACAAAACTGTCAGCATCAGTGCTCAGGTAAGCCTGATCCCCAAATACTTATCTGCCAGAGTAAAAACATTAGTGACAGAGCAAACAAATCTAACAGAGGAAAAGGAAAAACCACAACCACACAACACACACAAGATGACAAATCTTTTTGTGTCATCCAAATAAAACAGCAGGGCCTGCCTTCCTTAGTCTAAAACCAAAAACCCCAAATGCTAGGATTGCCTACATTTCATGTGGCTTGCACCACTGGGCTAGTTACAGTTCACATACACCTTCACCCCTGCATGCTCTTCTCTTTGCAACTGTTAGCTTATGATCCTTCAGATGCAGCTATGAAAAGCCTTTCTTAAGGAATATTTTCTGTGCATGGAGTAACCTGCAGAACAATGTACCCACACAATTCTGTCTCTCTTCACACAGCAGTAATCAGACAGATGTTTAAAACATCCAAGACAAATGCCTAACCCACTGTCAGCAGAGGAAGGAGATCAAGGACATTTTCCATGCACAAGTTCAGGGCACACAGAAGAGTTTTTAAAGGGCTCTAGATTCTCCTGGAAAACAAGTAGCCTTCACTGTCTGACTCCTACAAGGAAAGATCATTCAAGTTATTACAGAGCCATAGTATGCAGTACACATACACACTACTTCCCAATTATTTGGGCTCTGGCTACTTTGGGGCTAGAAAAAAGATAAGAATAAGGCTTCACTGTTATGTCTTTTCTTCTCTGTGAAAATTTTCCACACCTACCACAAGTTCAAATGTAATGCCTGTGAGATGCCACAGATTGTCTAAGGATACTAGGAGTATCTCCCAGGGACCAAGAAGCAATGCAGACAGCAGCATGATGACCAAGCAGGGGAGCTTTCTCCTGTTGCTTTACAAGATACCTTGTCAGTGAGAAGGCAGTGCTTGATGCCTCCAAGTCCATAGATACCCAGGGACACAAATGGCCAGTAAGGCCGAAGAGTATTCTTGGAGTCAGAGGTGGAAGCAGATAGAAAAGCCAGGTGCCTGTCAACCAGCAGTAATGGCAGCTGTAATCAGGACCCATGCAGGCCATTGCAACTGAATTACAACAGCAGTTCAGAACAATTTAAAATCCACTATTTTTACAATGATTCAAATTCCACATTTTTCCAGAATCTCCTTTATTCCTCTTATTAACCCACTACTTGTTTTTCCTTGACCACACTTTTTACCAGCGAGAGAAGAAACACACTTATGTGAAGCAAGACCATTCTTATTCACCAAAATGCTGAAGTAGTGCATAAAATCAGTTCTAGCACTGTTCCATAATCCCAATCTATATTTAGCAATGCTAAATCCTATTTATGGATTCAAATACGTATAGTATCAAGCACACTAAAGAACCAGTTACATCCTCAATGTCATTATCACAGTGACAGGATATTATAAAACACAGTGACAGGCTCACATTGATCACCTAAACAGACATGTTTCTAGCTGTTTTGTTACCACAAATACACTACAATGCAGCCAAACCCTTACATCTTTTCTTTGTTAATAATTGTTTATTACTATATGTCTGCAGTTTTACAGATCAAATTAATACTTCAGTCTTGTTCTAGAGAACCAGATTGTACTGTTCATATCTGTTATCTCATAAAATGATGAGCATTCATCTTAACGTTTGGCTATCAGTTGGTCATTGGCATTTCCATCTCCATCCCCAGCACTATATTCAGAGACTGCGAGAACATCCAGAGATGCTATTATTGGGAATACTTTTAATTGGTTTTCCACCAGAACACAAAGAGAAACAACAGGGCACAAAAAGTCACAGAACTCAATCATCTTCCAGGCCCAGTTAGAATCAATAGGCAGCTGTGAATGCCTGCTCTTCTGACAATGCAGCCTCAAAATAAAAAAAGAGAGAAAGAAAACACTAATCACTGTAAATCAATAGAGTAATGAAGTTTTCTTCCATTAGAAATAACAAGAAGGGCACAGTATTTAATCATAATTTGCCACAGTCCAGACTCACTTTCTACCCCAATTTATGTATACACATCCAGAGCAATAGCAGCTGTCCCCACCAGCACCGCACATTTATTTATCTTAAAATAAATATCAAAAACTTGTATTATTTTTTTAAGAGATAGATCTCTCTCCTCTCAAGGATATTTTCAAAGACAGATCCAAGGCATTTTAGGACACACCTAGCTCTCACTGCTAAGTCACTTGCTTCTCATGCTAAAAGGTTGTAACTTGAGGTTTTCCACCTAGAAGCTGGTTTGTAACAGCAACCAGTTCTGTAAAAAAAAAGATCAGAAAACTGGTTTTCAGCATTTTGTCCCCAGGTATACAAAGGAAAACAAAGTGGAGAGGGAATCAGAGCAAGGACTAAAGAAACATTTCACTGGTACCCTTATAGTAACCATTAGTGAGACTGACCAGAGAAAAGATCACAGACATGTATTCCCTGTCTGCTCCAAATGGAGGAACATCACAAAGAACTGAGATAGCCCAAAGAAAGTTCTACAGCCCAAAACACTGATATAACACTTTCTTGGTGCTTTTAAAGGCTTTTAAAATGGCACAAACTCTGTGCCTTTACGTGTTGTGACAGAGGGACACTGCTTTTAGCCAAAAGAATGCGTTTCTACTGAAGTAATCCACCCAAAGTATAAATGGGATGAGGAGTCTGACATGACTGACTTAGGGTAAACTGACTGAGTTTCAAGTCTTCTGTTGCTTAGCAAAATCCACTGCATCAGTAAGTCACAACCTCTTTTGAAAAAGAAACGAGCAGTGTTGCAATATTCTCTGTTTTACTGGTAGACTACAAATGAGATCAAGTATTAAGGCTGTCTAAAACTGCAAAATAAATTATTAAAAATAATAATTAGAACCATTTTATTCCTGCTTCCTCTGCTAGAGGTCTGCAGCCACCTTTCCTTATACAGCCATGAAGAAGTGGTACACAGGACACCACCTGAGGTGGCTAACACACAGGTGCACATGATGGTGAAAGGGTACTGATATAGAGCTGTCAACCACCACCGCTTCCCTGGGCCACTTGTTTACAATAAATTCATATTAAATTAGAATATATGACCCATTGTGCTATTATTCTTGGATACCCCACCAAGTTCATATAAAGATGAGAAGCTTCCTGAACACCTGTGTAGAGAATGTAGAGGATGACCAGAGGGCTACCTGATTTATCCAGATTCTGGAGTGACTTCAGTATGTCTTGCATCAGCTCTCCCTGTCTCTTTACTTCTGCCAGAAGCTGGCCCTCATTTGAGTTCTGAACCTCATCTAAGTCCATATCTTCTGGCAAGGGTATATTTTCAGGGGCAACTGCAAGTCCGGCATTGCCGGGTGCCCATTCATCTTCTGGCAGCA
>VZRW01014094.1:0-43919 GCA_013398125.1 Aegotheles bennettii
CAAAGTTGGCCCTGCTGAGGTCCGGGGTTGAGGATTTGGTGTGACTCCCGAGTTTTCTTATAGGAACAGAGCATCATTCATTAAAGCCAAATGGTTTTCACAGTATAAGGTCTGTTACTTCTCTTAATGCTTTAAAGGAAGGATCTGTTTTCTGTATTGTTAGTTAGATATTTCAGAAATATTTTATTATTATTTAGTTCCAAACTTCTGTCAGAAAACTTGCTCTCCAGCTCTGCACAGCCATACTCCAGAGTCTAGTGACACAGAAGTACAGAGACTTTCTGTGGAGGAAATGTTAGTAGTTGACTTCTGTGGTGTTTATTCTGATGTTGGGAGGAATGTCTGTAGTTCCCCTTCATGGTAATTTTTTGATGTTTCACAATAACAAGCTACACAAGAGAAGAACACAGAGCTGCTTTTTTTTCACTTGTCTAAATATTGAACGGGACAGCCTCTGCATGTGTAGGGAGGGCAGCTGAAATGGATATTCACAGATTCTGTTAGCTCAAAGGGGCGTCTAAAGATAATTTCCCAGTGTTGGGAGCTGGAATCCAAGGTTTTTCTAGCATGGAAGTTTGTATTAATGGCTTTGAATTATAGACCTTATTGTTAGGATTAGCCGGAGATGGTGCTTTTATTATTTTTTTTAATTTTTATTATTTATTTCTATTTTATTATTTTATTTTATCTGAACTAATTTTAAAACATCTAAATTGTCTCTTTTTTTTAAAAGAAAACCCTAAGTATGGCTATCTAATGATGCTATCAGACTTGGTTTTGTTGGTTTTTTTAAAATTTGACTCTGAAGTTCCTTGAATTGTGCATATTTTATGTGTTTGCAGTAAACCTTGGTTAATTTGGTGTCATTGTACTGGAGTTCTTCCTTGAGTTTGAGGTGGGTGGGGTGTGTGAGGTATCCCAAAGCTGACTCTTGATGTCTTCTTGCAATCCTTTTTTTTTTTAAAGTCCTCTGATTTATTCCTTCTAGCTTTAAGTCCTTTCTTTCCCCATGTTTCTTTTTTCAGCAGATACAGTAGCTACCCATGTTGCTATCATTGGCCCCTGTTCGGGAGAAGAGTTGATATAATATTTAAAAGAGCATGGAACTGTCCCACAGACATGAAACTTTGGAATATTGTGTCAAAGATGATTTAACAGCTTGTAAGCTGAATGAGCATCTCCTTTTTTCTGCACACCTAGAGCTGTGAAAACATAAAGCCCACAGAAATAAGTGAAACATTCCTGGTGTGAGTTGTCTTTAATTTGCTCTGTGAACCTCGGAAGCTGTAAATCAGTTGATAAACCACCAGCTTGTCTTATGAGATGTACTTGCCTACATTGTCCTTATTTGCAATGTTGCTTTCCAGTAGAGGCTGTCTGGGTACTGGTGATGATTGTTCTGAGGCTACAGATGAAGAACAGTTGTAAAGAAAATTAATAGATCTTTAAGCTGTGGCCTTATGTAACTTTTATTTTTCCTCTATTCCTTGAGGCCTGAGCTTGAAAGGACTCATGTGTACACCTAGCCTGGTACTGAACAGCAGAAATCCCTAGCACAGAGGTAGCTGGCTTTTTTTGTCACATCTGGCTAGATCATTGAAAATTTTAAGGTATGTTGTCCTAATATTAGTGACATTTTTCACTGTTATCAAGTAACAGGTTTTTTTCAAAGCACTGTAGGATTTTGGCTGAGGCAGTCTATCAAAAATACCATTTTCAAAAGGGACATCCTATACATGGAAAATAACTTGTTGTTCCCTTAAGTTAAAATGAAATTATTGTTGTGGTGTTTGTTGCTATTTTCAATTCTGTAAGAGTGCAGACACTATAAATGCTGTCACTGTTGTGTGAGACAGATCAGCCTGATTCCTGTAGCCGTTTGCCTGGAAATCCACTGCAGCATCACCTTCTGTTTGTCAGGCTGCTTTAGTTTGAAGTAGTTAAAAGCTTCTGTGTACTAGAAGAAAATTAAATTATTTAGGATTCTTAGTTCCTGATCTAAGGCAGGGAGAGGTTTGCTTTTTTACTTCAGGTGAGGTTTGGAACTTAAAATAACTCCTGACACTGCAAGCTGCATTTGGCATAGCAGTGGGTGTTGTTGCCTGCAGGAAGGTTAGCTTGTCGGGCTGGAGCACTGGCTAGAGCAAGGTGGTCATGTGAAAGTGAAGTGGGGGCAGTCATTTTCCAGAAACAAAAAAGGGGACACAGATGACCGTTTGGCTCTTAATAGGTTCCTGCTTCTCACGTCTCTCCTTGCATAAGCAATCATCTCTCTGTTCTTCCTGAGTTAAAGCATGCCAGTAAAATCCATCTGCTTCACACTGCCCATGCTGTCTTATGACGAAGAGCCAGGTGTCCTCTACATGAGCTTCTCGGATCTAAAGATCTACTCTGATTTAGACTTACTTGCAATGAGGCTCTTGCTGTACTCTGGCATTCTTGGTGGTTGTTGGATCTGGAAAGAGGAACAGAGACAGCAGAAACAGTACACATACTGCAGACTTGACCTCACAAGTGTGAATTGAAGAGCCTACTGATGCCAGTGCCCTTTGCTCCTTTCTTGTCACATTGCCAAGGTTTCCAAGGAGTGGCAGATATGCTAAATCTGCTGGGGTTAAAATAGGTCTAGCCCCACCATTAATCTGACTGTGTCGTTGGGTATTGATGCATTTAGCAACCCAGACTAAATTACGCGGTCGTAATGGGATAGAGCCCCTTTCTTTATGTTGATCACCAGTTTTGCCCTTGCAGTTGGAGGGAAGGCAGCAGTAAGGTGCTGGTAAATAAAATCTATCAGTCCTTTTCCCTCTGTCTGGACTGTATATCAATTCCTATTTCATTCTGCTGTTTTCTGGTGCTGTTTTCCATTGCCCTTATCCAGTGTCAGGATAAACAAAGGACCTCTCTGTGATCCTCACGTTATGCATGAAATGTAGACAGTGCAAGTTCCTGGCATGCTGTGTTAGGATCCCATGGATTATGTCCTGACTCTGTACCCTGCCAGCACCAGGCACTAGATGGTTGTAGGAGTACAGACACAGACTTGGAGCTGTTTTCCTGAGCTAACACTGGCAGAGGCAAAATCGCCACTGCAGTGGAGTGTACCACGGTGTAACACAGAGCTCTGGCAACACTATGTGTTGGAGGAACCTCTCTGTAAGTTAAATCTCCGCTGGGAGCTATTGACATAGGGGTGGACAGTCCTCTCACTGGCTGCTGTCAGAGCAGAGTGCGGGATGCTAGATGGGACTGACATGTCTCTGTTGCTTTTTATTAGTGTTGTCAGGTCCTACTTCTGCATAAGCAGACTTGTTTCATGTTTGTGGGGTTGGCAGGACTCCAACCCCATAGGCTGAAAAGGCATTTTCCTCAAATCAGAATTTTTCTTGGAAAATTGATGCTATGATGTATTCTTTTTTTCATGGCCTATTTCCACTCAGAATAAGGGTGAGAAAGAGGATGTGGTGGAAGTATTATTTGTGTATCTCTGTCAGAGGAGAGTTTTCACCTCTGCTACAAGAGCTTTTATGCCCGTATAGAGCTTTTATCTGTTCATATTTTGCCTGGTGATTCATTCCTTCCCCAGTCTCCAGACCAGTTCATTACATCACGCTTGCCCTCTAGAGATTCTTTATTCTGGCTTCTGATCCTAGGAAGGAAGTTATGGTTTCAGTGGGGTACTTCTTCTCTGGTTTTACAGGCTGATGAGAAGTTCTTTACCTTTCTTCCAGGCACCATTGCATGGATGGTGAGATATGGTGGGATGGTTTTCTGTTGGGTGTTTGTTTGTTTGTTTTTTAACCTGTATGGACTGTTTCAGTCTTTGTGAGCATCAAATCGGGATAGTGAGAGAACAAACTTCATGGAGCAGTCCCTCCCTTGGGGAGCTGACGAGGGCAGGAAGAAAACAAAAGGGAGTTCCTGTGGGTGCCCTGGCAGAAGGGTAACACTGGGTATGGCTGAGTGTTGAATGGTGTTTGAAGACTGGCTGTAGGCTTGGTCAGAATTGCAAGATGCCTTCATTAAAAGAGATTTGATAATACTGATCTAATACTTGAAGAGGTGGGCTAATGAACTGCTCTGAATATGCAAGGCTACTGTATTGTGCTGTAACAAGCCTTCTGGCTTAATACTGAGCCTGGTTTCCAATCATAATAATCTTCCAGCACAGAAAGGAGGTGATGTCTTTGATAGTGGTGCTGGACTAGGGAAGGGTCTGGATCTGCAGGCTGTTGGAAAGATAGATGAACACTCATTGCTAGTGCCAGAGCTCTTCAGACTACAAGGAATAGATGAGGATTTTATAGCAGTAATGACATGCATGCCCTGCTGTGTGCAGAGGCTGCCCTGGGAACCAGACAAAAAAGCTGATTTACTGTCTTTGTACTTATTTTGAATGGTTTTGTGTGGCCCAAAGATCTGTTATAGTAACTTAGAGTTGGTGGTATGTCACTGTGCTGGGAAACAAATATTTTGGTACACAACCATAAAACACTCAGCAGTATTCTCCCGCAGTATGCTGTGGAGGTTGGTTTGACGGGTTTGACAGTCTTGGTGCTGGGCTGCGGCTCTTTTGCTCTGCTTACAAGGAGCTGCTTTATTGTCACTGCTCTGGCCAGTGTGATGTTAGAGATACCCAGAGATCAGGATAAAGCAATAAAATGCTAGTTTTAGTTCTAGCTGATATGGTAAATAAGCACTAGAAACTTTAAAATGTTACACGTCTTGAACAAGTAAGATGTGCTATTAAAATATAATAGATTTGTGGTAAGGAGAGGACAGATAAGGCACTGCTGGGATGAGACCTGTCAGTGTGATTATGTTCTTTTTGGGTTATGCCCACTTGAGAGCAAATTGGATTAATGGTTTCTAGAACTGGAATAACTGTCAGAGATAGGTTTTAGCTGTGTCTTGGTGAAACGACAGAAGTGTGGGCTCAATGAAAGTGTACCTAGTTTTGTTGTCTCTAAAAAGACACAGTCTGTGAAGGACAGCTCTTCAAGCAAACCAAAGGAGGAGGTGGGAGCTGGTACTGTTTCATCTCCTGCATTGGCTGTGAGTTACTTGGGTGGTCTCTGCTCCTGTGGCTGCCTGGCAAGGCAGCTACTGACCGTAGGCAAAATAGTGAAATATTTCTCTCTATAGAGGAAGGTGACCAGCACGAGTCTCTAGTGCCTTAGCAGCATGTATTTATAGTCATGATTGTAGGTGAAAAATGTGCCATTTTACTGCTCTTCTGTTTTCTAATTTCTAACTCATTTTTTTGTTTTACTTTTGCTAGTGTCAGCTTAAAAGGGACCAAAGTATATGCAAAACTTTTGAATTCATTAAATAGTAAGAAAAATATTTCTTTAAGAGGGCTAATTAAATATGGAGACAGAATTTATTTTGAAGGAACTTTTGTAACACTGCTTGTTTGCTGCAATGTTTGGGCATCTTCAAAACCCAGCTGGCAAAGATGTGTTTTTAATATGAAATTGATGCGTACTTCCTTGCTTCTCTTCCAATAAATGGAAGCATCTGCAGTGTTGAGCTACCGAGCTAAATAGTATTCGCTTTAAGCAGATCTCAAATACTGAACTGTTCTTAAAGAATAGAGTAATTTGTGGATTTGTTAAGACTTTAAATGTTGACATAATATTTAATGCCAAAAGAAACTGGTAGAAAGTGTTAGCTGATAAATCTGTGTTGATTAAATTAATATCAATTGAAAGAAACTGTTTTTAAAAAAAAAATGCAGCCTGAAAGGATTCTCTGAGAGGAGAGCTGAAATACGCTTCCAGAAATGTTCAAATAATCTCCCTAACAGTCTCCAAAGAACAATTACATGGTCTGTGACATTGCTGGATGATATATTCAGCTGGGGAGACCACCCACTTTCTCCTCCTACTTCTCTTCCTCCTCCCTCCTCCTCCTCCTCCCTTTTCTCCTTTCCTAGCTCCCAGCCCCACGAGTCACATAGCAGATTAAGCATCAACACTGTGATGCAATTCAGAAGCTGTTGGTTTTCTGAATCACTAAGTCAGTTTTATTCTGAGGACAAGCTTTGTTTCCACAACATCTGGTGAGAGGAAGCTGCCAGCAGCACTTACATCGTGGATATCTGCTTTTACTGATTTATCTTTTTTTTTGCTTGTCTATGCATAAAGACTGAGAGCAAAGGAACGGAGACTTGATTATTTCTTCAAGATTGTTTTCTTTAGCAAGAATTGCTTGACTTTTGCCTGTCATGATTTAAAGACGTAGTATGTGACAGTACATGGAGGCTATTTCTTGCTTGTTTATCTTCCATTTGCACTGAAGACATGTTATGGTCCCCGAAATTTTCCTTATCCAACATGCGTGTGCGGCTGACAGCAAAGGGGTTGCTCCGAAATATTCGTCTACCTTGTGGCTACAAGAAAAGCACTGTTATATTTCATACAGGTTTGTGGCTTTTTTTAATATGACGATTAGAGCATGCATCAAGGGAATATCTTGTTTACTTCAACAGCAGCTTACTTTTAGCAAATAAAAACTGTACAGGGCATGAAAGTTTCTGTATTTCATATAGAAGTCTGACTTTTGAGCAAAGTAGTTTCATATTCTGTGTATGTGCATGCACCCATGCCGAGCTGCTCATTTGCAAGATGGTTATTCTGTTTATGAAATGCAAATTTGCTCTTTCCTCCCACAAGTCCAAAAATAGAAAGAGCCTGTGCTATGAAATATTTATCTAATCATTTTAATGATTATCTGCTGGGAGCACTATCGTTTCTTTATCTTGATTGGGTGTGGGGTGGAAATGGGGAGGGTAGCAGAATGAATACGGGCTGTCATAATGTGGCTTTCTGTCTCTGAGAAATACTTTAATACTCACATGTAGATCTCTGTTATACAAGTTGTGTTAAACATTTCTAATTTGCAAGTAGGACAAGCAAACTTTTATGCTTGCTTGTGTCAATACAAACCTAAAAAGTATGATGTTGGAGCCATTCAAGGCAAGTATGTGTATTAAAAAAAAACAAAAACCCAAACCAATAAAAACGTGCCCAAAAAACCCCCCAAAACCACAAACCTCAAAACAACAACAAAAAAACCCCCAAAAAACCCCAAAACCAAAACATGACAAAATTCTCAACTGCATCTGACCTAATTTTCGTCTCTAGTGCAGGTAAAGCAAATAAAGCAAGTATCTGGAATGGAAACAAGATTATGGAAGCTGAGCTTTGTTCCATACATATGTTGTTTTGGTGGGGGGTGGCAGTTGTTTGTTGTTTTTGTTTGTTTCAGCTAAGATGCATGATGAGAAAATTATGGCAGCCTGCATATTATATAAGTCTTTTTTTCTCCACTGCACTAGCTGTAATTTTCTTGCATTTTACTTAGGGAGGAGCAAGCAGCTACATAAACTAGTTTTGCAGAAGCTCTTCCTCTCTTCCTTGCTCTCTTGAACACCACCCTCTGCTTTTATTTTTTAGAGTTCAGTTCTACTAGTTGGCTTTCCTTCCTGTCCCGGCATTTCACATAGCAGTTTAAACCATTTGCCTTGTCATTACTTATCCCTAGCAAAGTAAATCCAGTTTCTGAGTTCCTCTTGGATGATATGTTCAATTTAGGAGCATAATACAGGCTGACTATTCAAACATAACATAGGCTTCTGTTTGCAACTTGCTTGCATCGCTTTAAGCTAGGATTAAAATACCTTGATGCTAAAAATGCATATGTAAGGGGGCCTTTGTGCATATACTTACATCCTTGATGTTGCTAACAGTGTGAAATTTCCACATAGCACATATTCCAGGGACAAAAGTCTTAGAAGAGATGGAGATAATGTTCAATCTTCCAAATGTTCATTAAGTGCCACTGAAACTTGTATTATTTTTAAAAATAAAAATATATGACAATGATTGTATCAAGGGATTTTCACAATGATAAGAATCAATTTGTGGTTTTATTATGAGTGGATGTGAAAGCAAAACCTGCCTGCAGGATGCCTCTGTTAAAAACAGCATGTAAAATAGATTGCTAGCCCTATGTTCCAGTTAAGCAGCACTTCACTAAATAAGAAGTGTTGAATAGACCTTCTGTGTGTTTTCTGTGTGCAATATTTACAGGCTAATGGTACAACATTGAAAGCTTAGAGATGTTTTTGCCTGGTCTCCTCCTGCTTTGCTGTCTCTGTCTTGAAGGAAGTCATTGTGTTAGCAGAAGGCTGACCAGTGGTTAGCTAGAGCTGAATACTAAAAAAAGTAGGGCATGTGAAAACCAGGTCATATTCTATAGTGGAGAGTGCAAGTATGTATATGTAGATATATATACTGTGATTTTACAAACAATGTAATGCATCAAAGCTTGTTAGTGATTATTTCAGGTTCATAAAACTCAGCATCAGAAGATCAGGCAATGACAATGTCTATCACAAGCATAAAAGGGCTTTTATTTGTGAAATGCCAGGAGGAGCCATGTTTGTTTTTGTAGTGTCAGTATAAGTATATTTTCTTGTAGTGCTTTAATTGGATTAAAATGACATGTGGCTTCTTTTCAAGGTCACATAAGCAATGAGAAGTAGAATATACTAGTCACTGCATCAATAAATAAGAATTGTGGAATTGTTTTGGTTGGAAAAGACCTTTAATATCGTCAAGTCCAACCATTAACCTAGTACACTGCCGAGTGGGGGAGTAATTGTAAAAAGAAATTTTGGGGTCTGTGCAGGATGTGAATACATACGAGTGTTACATAAACAACATTCAGTTCCAGTTTTGGTGTAGGTTGCACTTTTCATAAGCAGTATCATGGATTTCATTCTCTGATCCCTTTTATAATAGCATAGACAGACGGTCTTGTGTGACTGTAGAGCATCCTTAAGACACTTATGGCAATTGTTGAAATGTAGAGTTTTAGTCTGGAGCACAGGTCAAGTTGGATTCTTCTGTTACTGTGTCTTGGCTGACAGTTTGTAGTGCAGTAACTTAGTGAAGGTAGGATGTAAGCATGATCAGGAGGAAGAGGATGGAATTCGGTGTTGGGTTTTCATTCTGACTTGAAGATACTTTGCAACAGCTTGCTGCAATTTCTTTGCAGTATGTAGTAAGGCTGGACATCCAGGTGCTTACACTGATGTTAGGTTACTCTAGTCATTGCATTTATAGTGAAATAGATCATTGGGCTGGAGTGCATTTGCACCGCTTGTGTCTTGCTCATGTGGAGGTGTCAAAGTAACAGGAGTGGTTCAGGTATCTTGCAGTGTAAGTACACAGCCTGTTCAGGGCATACCAAATTCCAAAAGTTGGAATTCTTTTCTGGGAAGGGAATAAATCCAGAGGAAATTTGAGGTAAAATTTAAAGGTTATTCAGTTTGTTGCCTTGTGGCTAACTTCCATTGATGTGTACTCTACACCACTTCATGGTAATCATATCCAGAAGTTTCTTGTTTTAATTTCAGCAGATGCTGAAGTGTCATTTTTCTCAGCTACTGAAAGTATAGTACACCTGCATTGTTAGTTGTATATAATGTGTCCTCTTCAGCAAAACAAAAACACCAAAGTGCTTCAGGAAATACTTTATTTACCCATCCTGCAAGTAACCACAACAAAAATTGGAACTGCATAAGCATGGTAGATGAGAGTTGAAGTGTGAACCAGTGTCTTCCAGTGATGAAATGTAACATTTGCTTCCTTTATCAAACCATTAAGGATTTTTACCAAGGAGTGACTAAAGTGCTCTTATGCTCTTCATGCATCACTAGTGTGACAGGGTAAATCATCATCTCCGTGTGATTCTGTGTAAACGGCCAGTGAAAGACATTCTTTTATGAATGATTCAAAATAGTAATTTTGAATTATTTAAGTTTTCTTTTGCATAAAGGTAAAATTCTAGACAAGGAACTAGTATTGCAAATGGAGGTCAAAGCTCTTGTGCCTTTAGTTCAGTTTTTCAAGTGTTGCATACTGAACTGTACTGTTGCTTTTGTAGTAAACTGTTTTGTCTCAAAACGTTTTCATCCAGCCCTTTTTGCTACTCTCCCTCTTTATTTTCTTCCCCTAAGCAAACTGTACTTAGTGCTCTTATCTCTCTGGTGACTTCCATTGGTAACTAAACCTAATTACTCTCTTACTACCTTGGGAATAAGAGGTGTCTTAGAGGACGAACTGATGTCATTACAGCAATACCAATTTTAAAAACTTCTTTTTTGCCTTACTAGCAACAAGCAAACATCACAGACCTGTCTGTTTGAGTAGATGGCATCCTTTTCCAATATGATTTCTTCCTTAAATCCTGCTTCAGATGACTTTGGGAACTATGAAGTTAGTTCTGCACATTGCAAAACAGTGCTCTTTAGAGGAGGACTCTGAAAGCCTCAGGTGAAACAAGTTGCTTAAATGTCTATATGCCCTTCCTCACCCCCCTGCCTACCCCACCCCTCCACTCCTGCTCCCCGAAGATAACTGAAGTACTGATTGTCTGACACTACAGTTCTATATAAAACTATAGAAATATACCAAACATACTCAGCCCTACTAAGTATTCTAAACCTAAAAGTCTGCTGGAAAGATTTGATACAGGAGGAGTATGTTAAATATTTGTGTCACCTACCAAGGAAAAATATTGTTCAGAAGTAAAGCTAGCTTATCTATTCTGAGCAAATGAAGTTGAATAGCTGGAAACTATTTGTCATGGGGGATTTTGGATTTAATCATGTTCCTGTTGAAGTCAATGACACTGTTTGCTCCTGACTTAATCTATTCAAGCCTGGGTACTAAATAACCTGCGTGGTGTGCTTGATTTCAATCTTAATACATCATAGCTTCAGTAGGCATGTAGATGATAGCTAAATGAAGGTTCTTATTTTCAGGTAGCAGGGCTCTGTATTATGGAGTTTGTAAATACAGTTTGTACTCCAAACAAGTTTCATCCAGTCGATGCATTTACAATAGGTATAAAATTAAGATAACACTAGTTCTTTTCAAAGGAAGCCTTGATAGCAGAAAGGAGCTGCTAAGAAAAAAAAACAACTCCAAAAAACCCCACCACCACCAAGAAAAAAGCAAACAAAAATACCCACCAAAAAAAACCCCCACCAAAAAAACCACAAACCAACAAAAACCACACCGAAGTCCAGACAATAACTTACATGTGATGTTCACACTTAAACTGTGCATATATTTAATAAAGCATGCAAATGAATGTAAATGAGGAGCTTTGTTCAAAAAAAAGTCGGAAGAATAACTGGAGTGCTCTGAAGAGCAGACGCATGGCAATTTTTGCTTTCTGGCTCCACTGTAGTGAGTTTAATTAGATTTTTATTCTTTCACTTGGACAGATTAATTATGTGAAGGATGTCTCAAGTGTTTGTCAACATGAAATAGGTAGAATTGCTGCTTCAAGCTCAACTTCATAGAAGAATAGTTAATGGGAGAGTAAATGTAAAAGATGTAGAAAATTATCTCTGCTAATATCACTGTATATTCTAAGTGTGCATTTGTTCCCACTTGATGTGTCTAATAGGTGAAAAGGGTCTGGCTGCAACTTCTGTTGCTGTTAAGTAGGTTGGGGTTTGGAAGTGTGAGGCAGCTACAATTACACTTGAAAACCCGAATAGCTCTTAAATTACTTTGGGGGATTTCCGGGGTGGTAAAACTGGACTTAAACTTTTAAAAGCTGCCTCTACCAGTTTTGCAGCTTGTGCAAATTCATTTCTTACCATAGTAGAAATGTCTTGCAGCATTCAGACAAATAAAGTGTTACTAGCTATTCAGTCCATTTAATTTGAACTTTCTAAGGCCTAAAGAAATAGCTTTTTTGAGTGAAATGATACCATGAAATTTCAGTGCTAGCATGCACTGCTTTGAGTATTTGCAGCCAGTTAGCTCCCAGTTCTGTGTTACTCTTCTTTGTTTGCACTAAAAACTCTGATGTAGGAGGGGAGTGGTAGGCAAAAAATGTTTTTTGCATCTTCAGTTAATCAAATATAATTACATGCTAAATAGCGTGGAGACAGTACTGAATAGATTGAGACTGCACTTACCACTCTCATTGCAATCAATGGCAAGAGATGACAATTTCTGTTTATATGTTGGCTATTAATTTCATGTCACGTAATGAAGCAGTGTCTCTGCTGTTTTTACTGTTTTAAAAAATTCTAATCCCCGTGTGGCATGATGCATAGGAAGAACCTAGGTCCAAAGTTGATAGATTTGATGCTTTTAGGAGAAGTGCTGGTGTTTCAAACAGCGCTTGACTGTTTAATTAAATACTGTACCAGAAACTAACTAACTTGGAAAATTACTTGCATACAGACCCCATCTTTATTGGCTTGTCTTCTCCTAGAACAAAATTCAGTGAAGGCTGCACTGGTCACACTGGCTGGCCTGCTGAGTTCACCTGTACCTCTTCATTCTTCTCTAGATGTATCTGCTGTCTGTGGTCCAATGGAGCAGTGTTGTTGTCAGAAAGATTTGACTGAATTAAATATTGGTTTTAAGAGGAGATAAGCAATCATGGTAAACTAATGCTGCAGAATTAGTAACTAATGACTTAGATTACAGTTAGCATTATCATCAGCACCTTTCTAACCATGTCCAATAACAGTGCTCTTTCTCACTACCTTTTCATGGTCATGGAGTATTGTTTGTGTTCTCTGTCGTACAGGGAGAAGAAAATAGCGTTTGATGTTCTGAAAAATGAATGCATCAGCAGTATAAATTACATCTTTAAATCTCCTTTAAAAAAAATAAATCCTGTTCAGTTTAGCTGTCCACATGCTCAAATGTAGAAATAACCCACCTTAAATAACCTGGCTTATATCTGGATGTTTTTTAGCAGTCTCTATTTATGAACCTTCCATTGGTATCGTCTTTACTGATGTCTACTGGTTGTAGCCAGGATGCTAATAGCCCTGGGTCCTGTGCTCAACTCCTGGTTAAATTTATTTTCGCTGCTGCTTGTTATGGTAGTGTGCTGCTTGTATGTTTATAGCAAGTGAAGGTTCTTTCTCAAGATGCTCATGTAAACAGTTTGTATGTGACGTTATGGAAATACTACTAGTTAGGCAGGAAACAGGACAGCTGGGAACATCTGTGGTGAAATTCTTTTAATGAAAGCTCATCCTTTTCTTAAAGAGAACAAGCAGTCATTCAGTAGGAAAGTTAGGGAAAGTGTTACAAATAATACTCATTAATGACTTCACTTTAATAATTTTTTAGACTCTCATATTTCAATTACCTTCATTTTGATCTATGTGTGAATATTGCTAATACCAGAAGCACTTAAATTATTAAAATTATGTTTATGCTTAGACTTTGTGTTAAGCCTTTATAAGTATTTGAAGTAGTAAAACAGCTTCCATCAGAAGAAAGAGTGAACTTGCTTATAAACCAGTTGCAAATGATTCTATTCCAAATAAAACAGAAGGCTAGCAAACTTTGCTTTTCTTAACCATAAGCACGGGCCACTTGTTTTATAACCAATATAAAATCAAGACTCGTGTATTTCCACAAATATTACTGTACAATCTGTACCTGCTTAACTCTGTTATCAAATTAAGACATTTTGCCACAAAAAAGTCCTAATATGAAATGAATAGCATAACCCCATTAAACCTGTGTTCCTGTGTCTTGGGAGGGACCTCTCGGGTAGGATTTAGGGTCAAGGAAGGCAACGTGCATGTATAATGTGCAATGAATATTTCTCTTGCTGCATTTGTCAGTGGCACAAACAGAGGTGTTTCTAGTTAGAGATCTTTCATAGGGGTCAACCTCACATACGGGTTTTGGTCTTTGCAGTAAGTTATAGGTATTACGCCAGTGAATACCACAGTTGCCTGAGGTGTCAGCTTCTCAAGACAATTTCTGTAGTCTTCTTTCCCTCCCTCCCTGCCTGCCACCCAGTTAAGCAAAAATGTAAGTCTGTCATCTTTGTAGTTGTTGGCTGGTTTAAACTGAAGAGACTTGGGGGAACATTAGAAGCAAAGTGATGTGATTAATGTTTAAAACCTCCTCTGCAGGAACTGCTTGGTCTCCACAGCAGGCATGGCAAGCAATTACTCCTGGAGGGAAGCACTGGTACCTGTGGGGCAGCCTTTGCTAAAGCTGATCTTTAGTTGCACAGTTTGGTTAGGAGTCATCAGGAGAAGTCTTGTAACTTCCAGGTGCTGTCAGCAGGCAGTTGAAGGACTGTGTGCCTCTCAAAGGGTGGGGGCTTATTATATCTTGTGGCTAATAAAAGCGCTGTTCTGTTTTTAAGCTTGGCAAGATGTTTTCACATGGGCTCTGTTGGGTTGCACTCAGGCTATTCCTGAAACAATGATGTGCAATGTTCTAGGCATGTCCCTGAGGAGACATCTTTGCTACTTAATAGCAGGAAAACTGTTTAACATAACAGGAAGTACACAAATAGTTCCTTAACTGTGACATGGTCACTGCCAGGAATTGTGTATGTGCATTCTGTGTGTCTTTTGAAAAAGACATGTTCCAGCAGCACTTAGAGCTGGCTTGGGGCACGTGAGATGATGTATTTTCTGTCTTGCACTTGCACAGAAGCATGAAGGATTGAGTTCACATGGATGATTTTAATCAGCAGCAACTGAAGTTGTTCAATTGATGCTATGAAAAAATTGATGCTATGAAAAAATTCTCTGTTGACCAGAGAATTGTGCTTCATTGCTAGGGTAGATATAAAGAACAATTTCAAGGTTGATTTTAGATACATGCTCAACTCTGCTGGTGTTCCTTAAAACATGCTATGCTGCTGCCTCCTAAAATACATTTTCCCAAAGTTGTGAGCTTATCTCTAATTTTGGTGGCTGCTTAAATTTTCCTTTATTCTGCAGAGACTCTGCTTCCTTAGCTGTGTTGATACGTGTAATCAAAAGGATGAATAGCACAGGTGCTTAAAACTGTAAATTGGAGTAGTAATATATATATAAAAATAATTTGTGCTATGTGAACCAACCCATTGGAGGTGGATATGTGTCAATACCATTTCTAGTGCCTTAGAAAAAGAGTACCAATCTAGAGTAACCCAGATTCCGAACTGAGCAATGAAAAAGTTGTAGACATGGATAATTCTCTGGTTATATATAGGAAACAGTTTAATGCACCTTCCCTTATGTGATCTTTTAGACATGCCAGGGTATCCCTCTGCAAGTAAGGTAAATGTGCATCTCTGCTCTGTTGTGTGGAAACGATGGTACAGATTAACACTTCACAGAGTGACTGCTTTGTTTGTTTTTAGTTTTGGGAAAACAGCTAATTTAGGACTGAACCTGAACTCATCAAATGAAGTCAGTGTAGCTGGGGAGGAGCAGCCTGCTGGGTTGCCATTTTGGGCTGTATTTAAAACTAATTGAGATATTGATTGAAACAAGGTCGTTGGGTGATACCATAGTGAACAATGTTGAAAATGCTACATTAGGATTTTCTACATAACTCCCAAGAGCTCTAGGGCTGATTTGGGAAGTCAAACAGTTACTGTTAATTTTACTCTTAGTTTGTTTCCAGCCTATAAGCTTAATAGTGCCTATATCATCACTGATTATTTTTTTTTTAACTCAATGGGCAAAATGCAGGTCCTAGCTTGGTCTGTAAGTTGTTGTATACTCTGTTTTATACTCAGAAATTTGTGACTTCTCTAGAAAGTGAATCTCCATGTACCAAAAGAGAATTAGGATGCTAGCTATTTATTTTGTAACTTAAAATAGATGACTGCAGTTTCTAGTTTCATGACTAGATGATCTCCAGAGGTCTCTTCCAACCCTTACTATTCTGTGGTTTTGGTAGATAAAGTGTGATTATTATAGATAATTTAGCACTGATTATAGTGCTTCCTACATGCTTAGAAGTGCTATCACTTTGCTTTTAGAAGAACAACATGAGTGAATTTGAGTCTAATCTGGATTTGTCTTTAATTGGTGTAGAATTTCATAAACACAGCAAGATATTGCTGGATATGTTCAGAATCAGTGTTGACACAAAGGCAATGATACAAAATATAACCAAAGCTCTGGAGGCTCTTTAAATTCCCGCTGCCCGTCCTACTTTTCCTTCTATAATATCCTTCAGGCAGCATTTCGGTGCCATGCTTAAGTCCAGTGACATTTGCTACAGTCATATAACATCAGCTCATACTAGTGTGATTGAATAAATAGCTTCTGAGTTCAAACTAAAAGCCCCTCTGTCCTCTCTATTCCAAGATAGCTGCAGATCCTGTGGAAGAAATGATGTTGCATATTAATGTGCTAGTTTTGTGGTAAAAAATGTCTTTTACAGTTTTCTTTTGCACGGTTGTTTTCAAGGAAAGTTTATGGTTCCTTGCAAATTACTGAGTGTTACATAGACTCTTACTATGAAAGACTGAGCAGTTCAGAAAAACTAGAGAAAAGTACTGAATTCTTGAATCTAACATTAAGCTGAGCTAGTAAATGTTCTGGCAGTTAACTAATCATGTGTTGGTTGTGCAGGAAGAAATGCTACATTGAATTAGGTGCAGGCATAATTGAGGAAAAGAGTTCAATGGTTCACTTAATGTTCCAAATTAGTTCTGGGTTGTTTTGGGGTTTTTTGCCTTTATTGCAACAAAGTACATAAGGAGAAAGTGACTTTCAAGTTTAGGATTCTTGTAGCATATGGAATTGTTTGGATTTGTTTGTTATTCCTGTGATTAGTTGTTAAAACCTAGGGTTGCTGGAGCCAGGTTTGATACATAGATCTAGAATGAATCTATGATGTAAAAAATTAAGTCTGTTAGCTTCTCTTGGACTTGTAAGTAACAGTGTCTCTTCCAGTTACTTGATGTTTATCCCTACCATACATAACGCTTGCCAGTCCTCTTGGAACAAAGCATGTTAAAAAGTAGTTGAAAACTAATTTAAGCTGTCTACATGCCTGACTTCCCAGAACATAGGAGACTGCCGTGCATGTGTGAGAAAAGGAGAGAACTTCTCAGATAGTCAGTGATTTAATATACGTGAAATCAGGTTGGGTTTGAGCTGGAAGAAAAGATACTGGGGAAGAAATGCACAAAGGTATTTTGTGGTAAGACTTGAAACGGTTGAGTAGTCTATTGAAATGCCTTTTATGTCTAGCTAGTGTTTACCTTGCCTCACCAAGGAGAGATGTAAGTGGTTTCTGGAGCATGAGGGTAGATTACAGTATTAAGGAAGGAATGAGTTCAAGCATCGCAACTCAAATGGCTTCTTCCTTTCTGGCTGTGCTTCAGCCATTTCACCCCTGAATGCGTGTGAGAGCTGGGGCCTTCAGAAAGGCTAGAAAAGGAGAAAAGGTTGTCTTGACATCATTCTGCTCTCTGGTGTTGTGTAGGGGTTTCCTACATGTGTGTGGATATAAAGCAGGCTTCTTCCTGTAACACCGCACACACTCATACTGCCCCCACTGGAAGTGTTTTTCCATATACGAAGATAGCCCATGTCTAAATATCTGCAAACAGGGAAGTCGGCAACCTTGAATGTATCCAAGAAGAACGTGGAGTTAAGAAGAAAGGATCAGGATTTGCACTGGGGAGGTAATTAATGTGATCTGGGTGGGGCTTGCAGATGGTATGAACTAATCACGGTGGGATTCCCTGTCAGAGTTGACTCTAGATCCTGACTCTGTAGTCAGAAGCTGCAGAACAAGGACAGAAATATGCTGTGTCCTGTACTTGCAATGAAGCAGTAGAGGGCACCAGGCATCAAGGAGCAACTTACAGGAGGTGGAAATGGAAAGAGGAGCAGAGAGGAGTGAGAAAGTCTTCAGTGTCACCCTGTGCTTGGTTCTTTGGACAGGTGTGTGTTTCAGGGATGACAAGGCACAGCTGCAACTGTAAGTATGCAGAAAAAGAGAACTGCTTCAGATGTTTCTGCCTACTCAGAGCAATCCCTGAACTAGAAACTTACTTAAATGTAAACCCCTTATGTAAACATAATTGCTAGCTTGAGATAGAGCGAAGTTTTTTTTTTCCTTGAAAAGCTAGGGAATTCAGAGATTTAAGGTTGAACATGATGAACTGATGTAGCAAAATTCAAGTGCCTAAACCGAGGATAATAGATGGAGATATAGTTCACAAACTTTACCTTGGTCATTATTGGCCAAGGCATCAACACACCATAACACATCCTCATGCAATTTCTTTCCATCCTGTTGTCGTCTTTGTCCTTAAAAATGGATGACTCGCTGCAGTGGGGTTTTTTTTAAGGTGGATGAAGAGTTGTTTCATTAGTGTACATATGGCCAACCCCTCTCATATCAAAGCATGCGGACTGTAGGCTTTGCATTATTAGTACAGTAAAATAGTTCTACCATCTTCCCCCTCCTTTTCTTTTTCGTTAGTGCTGTGTAGCACTGTATGATTGACTAACGTGTGTGAGGCTTTGCCCTAGTTCAGAACAAGCTAGAAAGTCAAGCACCAATAACGTTGTTCTTGGTTATTTAGAAAATAACCAGAACAAGATCCACTTGTAGTCTAGCTGGTGTGTGTTGAGTTGTCTTCTGTAAATTGCATTGCGTTTAAAATGTGTTTATTTTGCTGTCATCTCTGAATGTGTGGTGGGCTTATTAGTATTTCTGTGTTTGTAGTTGGTGTGTGCCTCATTCATGTTTGATACATACTGGCTAGATGAAAACCTAATTCAATTGTAGATGTTATGGCTCCAGTAAATTTGACTATATGAATTATGAATGCAATATTAAGGGCTCAAAACTCAACTAGTGCTTCTGTAAGATAGGGTATGTATGTAAGGTAAAGTGTTATGGGCACAGTGCTGAGATTTCAGAGTATTAGTCAGGCTTGCATGTGTACTATGCATTTAAGAGGCAGACATCTGTCTGATACTTTAATTACACACTTAATGTTCAAATCTGGGACTCCTTTAAGTCTTCTGTAAAATGTGGCTTGTAAAGATTATCCCTTTCCGTCCTCTAATCTGCTAGAAAATTTGGACATTGCTGTTTTGACGTGGTTTTTAAATTCTTTCCTGCCATCATCACTGACTTTGTCAGTGCAGCACTACTAGGGTTGACAAAATGTGTGGCCATTTGACATGATCTCACCCAATACTAACTTTATCATCATCATCAAGACTGGAAAAGAAACAGCTACTGATGAAATGGCAGGAACATGCAACACCAAGATAGCATAGGGCACAGTTCAATAGAGTCTTAATCACTGGACTTTCTGTCAAAACTTGCTCTTTAAAAAATGCACAGGCAGTTGCAGTGATGACAGGAGTTGAGTTAACTTGTCTCTGTGCTTTTATTTTGGAAGCCATCAGTAATTTGGAGGGTAATGCATTTTCTCAGGTGTAGTTCAGGTATCTTTATGAACATCATAATTTAGCTCCTTGCAAAGCTTCAGTATTAGGTTAGTGTAGGTTTTAAAAAGTAAATTATAATCTTCAGAAATGTGAGTAAGACTAATGCAGCATGAGATTCTGTATGCTTAATCAATAACATAGCAGACAATACCAAATTATTGGCAAAAGAAAATACGTATGTTTAGCATGCTTCCACTAGGGGGAAAAAGGACGGTGTTCCAGGAGATCAGTAGTGCATTTGACAATGTCCTAGAACAGTTGTACAAACTCAACAGCCATATTCTGTAGGACATCTTGGGGAAACAAAGGTGCATCAGTATTAATCACTCAGATGAAGGCATGATTTTGGTTGAGTAATACTGAGGCTTTAATGGATGGGTAATGTTAATAGGCACTTACATGCAGAGAACCCAGTTCAAAAGCTGTCATGTGGGTGAAGAGCCTATTAGGGTAGGAACTGGAAAGATGGTGTACTGAAGCTTATCTAGGAGCCTACTGCAATGTCACTCTTGCATTGTTGGTATTTTGCTTGCCTTGGATCTGTGGCTGCTTGCAGTGCCTCCTGATTGCAGGGAAAACTCACTCTCCTTCCCAAAAAGATGGCAGGGATATGCTTGTAACCCAACAGAAAAAGTCCAGACCATCACACTGCAGGGCAGAGGGCTTGCTACACACTGTGGGTTATCACTTCAGAGCCTGAAACAGTAAGAAGTATTTGTCAGATTTAACTGGCAAGCAGTAGGCTGGGATCTGTCTTCAGAAGAACCCTTGTGAGGAAGTAGTTAAGGACTGCTTGGGATTGCTAATCCTTTTGAGGAGATAGTGCAAAAGCTTGCTTAGAAAGGTGTGCAGTTGGAAAACTGGCCTTGCTTTGCTATCTTTGGTTTCTTCCCAGTCACCTGTTATTTGCAGGTTTCTTCTTCCACCTGTTTCTGCATAAAGTACACCGTAACAAAACGGTGCATTTGGTTCATGCTCCATTTGTGTGTCAACAAGCAGCCAGCTAATAAAGAGCTGCATGTGGTATATTACAGTTTCTAGGTAGCAGCTTTAGGCTGCAGGACTCTGGTGTGGTCTGTAAACATTTGGTCTCTTACCTAACAGTCAACCTTTGTAACGGACAGGGAAGCATTTGACATGCTAATAGGTTCTGCTTTGGAAGAGACGAGCTCCTACCAGCATGAAACCCTGTGTGGCCAGTGCTGCAAGGTATGTGTGTGTTACGCATGCGATTAAACAGGCGTAGAGCTCTTTGAAGTATATAAATGTATCTGATATTTCCCTTTCCCCCTTGCTATCCGGTTCTGTGTCTGGAAGTGAGGAGCAAAGATGGATGGATTTAAAATGCTTTACTGAGGCTAGAAGTCAGTGCTGTAATACTGTCAGTTAATGGATGAGTTGGCATGAGAGGGCAGGTACGGACTTCAGAAACAGTACTTCAAACTGAATGCCTGGAATAATATGTGATGATTCTGCCCTCCCTTTCCAGACTGTACCAACATTTAAGGCAAAATATGCTGAAAAACCTTGGTACCCCTGGAAAGAAAGGCAGAGGGATTTCTGCTGTGTATATTTTAATCCTGCTGAGTCAGTTCATGCATCTGGGTCAGGTTTTACCTGCCTGCAGTTAAATTTTGCTAGTTCCTGCATATTTTTAAAAGTCTCTGAGATGGCTACTGTTTATGTTGTTCAGAACAACTTGAAAAGGATTTGATGACAGCTAAAAGAAGTTGATATTCCAGGATGTGGGCTACTGGTTGACTCTAAAGAAGGAAAACTCGAGAGGTAAAAGGAAAGGGAGAGCTGCGGTTCTGCTCTGGAAAGGGTTTAGTTTTTGTCTGCAGACTGCATTGATGCAGGGAGAGATGCAAGATAAGTGCTGTTTCTCTTCCCTCTTCTCTCTTTATGAGACAAGACCAGCTGAGTAAGTAGCTAGAAGAGTTTCTGAGGTACACCATCTTCAGAATTTCAGTTAAGCAAATTTTTCAGGTGTAACTCTGAAAAATGAAGTTGCTTTCCAGTGGCTGGAGCTGGCTCGTGACTGATATTCTTGGTGCATAAGCAGAGCAAGTCAGGGCTGTCTGCACCAGCATATACAGACAGGCCTGAGGCAGAGCTTAGGAACAGAACATCACTTCTTCAGGAGTCTGTGTTTGTACAGTCAGCAGCGTGGACTCTGAGAGGCACAGCAGGAAGGTGTGTGTTCCCCACTTGCCAAGGTAGATGCAGACAAAAATTACAGATGACCAAGCTATGGAGCAGCTGGGGGGCTTGGAAGACTTCCATCCAAGTCTAGCCTGTGTCAGCCCCTCTGTAGACACCGCTGATTTAGTTTTGTGATTGCTTTCCCTGTATATTTGTGTGAAACTGCTTCCTGGGTTTATAGCCCAGAGCAGGAGTTTTGAAAGAATTTAGGGTGGTAATTTACAGCTAGTCAAATTTTCAGGTCCTCTCAGAGATAATGCATGTACTGCTGCAGATTAAACCCAGGAGCTTCCTTATTTGTATGGATGTTCTTAAGTCTCCAACTCTGAAGTGTGCTGTAGCTTGTCACAAGGCAAACTTTAAAATCAAAGCCATGAGATCAAATGGTTTATCAGTCTTTCTGTTGCATTGCTCAAATAGCTTGTACGCATTGCAGCAGGGGGGGAAGGCAGCAGGGGAGCATGGCGGGACAACTGTAGGGGTTTTTTGAGGTTTCAGTGTGTAAAGATTAACATACAAGGCAAAGTTATGTACTCACTTATGGGCTGGTTCAGATGTGAGAGACAGATTTGATAACTCCTGAAGGGAAAAACCCCCAGAATCAGACCTGTGGGTCACGCAGTACTGCATTAATGGCACTCTCAGGCTTGCAGGTGGAAAAGATAAAGCATCTAGAGTGGAGGTTATCAGTGTAGGTCTTCTTCAGGCTCCAATTGAAAAAGGTAGACCTTCAAGTTTCCTTTAGTGTCTATTGGTATATTTGGAGAAATTTGACCCAACTCAAACCTTCAGTGAAGGCAGTTCGCTGTGTTTCATGACTGCTGTTGTACAGGATACATGTTTTATAATGCCTTCCATGACTTGGCTTGGTGTGTATTTTAGTTGAAACTTGACTGATATATCTAGTTTATAGGGATAAATTAAGTGAAACTTGTCCACGTTTTCCCTCCTGTTATACGTAGTGAGTACTCTGTTCTGTAGCCATCTCTAGTCCTTACTCTTTTTTCATGTTTAGTTTGGTATTTCTCCTTGGTTCTCAAACTCTTTGCCAGCCAAGAAGCCCAAGGGTGGGCATTTATGTTTTTCGCGAGGGGCAGGTGGGTGGGTGGGGTGGTGGTGTGGGAGGGGTGTGTGTTCAGTTACCAATTACAACTAGGTATAAAACAGACTTTTTGAAAAAAGGGAAAAGTCAATATATAGCTGCAACTGGATGCTTCTGCTTTCATGTTTGGGAAGTGAAAATATCTGGTTGCTGTTTTAAGTCTGACCCCAGTCCTACTTGTACATTGTTCACCCTTACAGAACATGAAACCATCCTGCAGGTCAAAGGAATAGATTTTTTTGGTATGATTCACTGTAAGCTTTGTGTAAACTTTTTTTTGTTCAGTATTTCAAATGTGCTGTATTACTTAACACTGTGAAATATAATTGTTACTGTGGTTTAGTGAGTTTCTGTGTTGACTTCAAAACAATGCATGGTGCTTTTCTCGGATGCTTTGACTTCATGGATTTTTTACTATAAGAATAGAAATATTAGATCATAGAAATATGGGTGTTTTGTGTTTGCTGGCAGCTAATTGTGTAAAGGATTTTATAATCAGACTCTTAGTTTGAGTGAGGAACATACAAAACACGTTGATTATGTTCTGGGTGGAATTAATGTTTTCATATAGAGCCAGACCAGTTGCCTGGATTCAAACTTCAGATTGTGCTTCTGTAGTCTGTTTTGTGTGCTGGTCCTTAGTGGTGACTGTATGGGAGTAATAACACTCAGGAGCTCTCAGGATAGTTATCCAGCTAGAAATGGGAAAAGGGGCTGAGGGGGGGAAGAAACTATAGCTCCAGTCTGTAGCTGTGCTGGGGAAATCCCATCAGAATGACCATTGTCTGGCTTTCTGGCAAGTGATACAGAATACTCAGGAGAAAAGCTCCACCATTGGTGTTTTGCCCACCAGGGGCTCTGATATTGCTGCAGCAGCAGGACAGTTTGGGGATGCCTGCAAGCTGTGAGGCCCTCCATGTGGAATATGCGTCTCTGATACCTTCCTGGTCCCATGAGTATGCCTGGACTAGTGTAAGAGGTGAAGTGGCAAGTGAGCAGCTGTCATTGTAAGCAGGACTCCCCGAACTGGCTTTTTGGCCAGCAGAACCATGGTGGATTGAAAATCCTGCATCTGTGCGTGCATGGACTATTGGCATTCTTCATAATGCTTCCCAGCCCAAACCAGTGCTGACGAGGGTTGCTGTGGTTTTGGATGGATAGCATAATGTCCTCTGCTTTGGGGTGTCTGGGATCATCACTGTCTCCACAAGCATCCTGGAGCCATTACAGAGCCAAAGGTGTGGTGTAGAAGCTCTCCTGAGCTCCAACTTGTGTGCTGCTCTGACTCCCACTTTGCTGGATGTTATGCTGAATACCAGCTCACCTCTTTGAAGGCCTCTGCCTCAAAAGGCAGAGACTGATGCCTTTTGTAGACCAAGATCTACATTGTGTTGGTCATTTTTTCCAAACAGAATCCAGGGAGTAGCTAATTAAATCACTGTGTAACAAAACAGCTAACAGCCTGGTGTCATTAGTCTACCTGCTTTTACACAGAGCCTAGACCTGTTATGAGCTCTGTGCTTAGAAGTCAGAAGCCTTAACTTAAACACTCAGACCTGGTAGCTAAAAGGCTTGACCTGCCAAAAATATCTCGTTAGTCGGTTTTCCTATATTGCTCTGATAACTGTTTGTGGACTAGAGGGCTTCCTCAGGATCTGGAATCTTCCAAAGATTACTAAAAAAGCATTGCTAGCTGTGGGAATGAGAAGGGCATTTGGTGGGAGTGGGCCAATGTCCAAGGTGCTCGCAGATGTACTCCTGAACCCTTGCTGCAAAGTTAGTAGAAGGACAGGTACCTAATCGCCTTGTTGAGTATACAATTGAAATAACTAAGCACTGTTGAACTGTTTGGCTTTCAGCTCCTGCAGGCAATCCAGTCTCCTTTGGAGCTTTTGTGTTGGAAAGGAAACTCTGCGTTCTTGCAGAGAGTTTGGCTGCGTTGCAACAAACCTGGTTCCTGATGCCCAGGCATACCTTGATTGATGCACAGATCAAATGACTGCTGGGAGTGGCTTTTGGGGTGACGTCCCACGTACAATGATGTCAGCAAAAGATTTTAAAAAATTCAGGTGTGGCATAAACTGCCAATTAAACTGATTAGTGCTCTGGCTGAGTCCTGAGAAGGAGCTCTGGCTCTAGAGACCTGCTTATTGGAGTGTTTTATATAGTGTTTTTGTTTCACCTTGTACTAGACTTTTACCTAGCACCTTCACTGCAGCACACTGTAAACCGAGGTAGGATACCACACCAAGGGCTATGTGCTAGCTCTTTTGCTATCTGAGGAAGTCTGCCACCAGCTCACAAATGTCTCTGACTGCCTGGAAGCTGTGACACTGGAAGAGGTCCTGTGACTCTCGTGGGATTGGGATGGAGTGCCTTGCTGCTCTGTTGGCAGAAGTGAAAGCTGGCCAGGAGGCAATGCAGGCTGGACAGAAGGAACTAAAGCATGACATGGAAACATCTCAAAAGGAAATCAGAACAGTGTTAGCACTGCAGAGGAGCCAGCAACAGATGAAAGAAGACCTCAAAGCAGAGATGAAATCCAGTCACTTGGATATAAGAACTGTGCTTGAAGAAATTCAGCGAGTAAGAGAAGAAATGGAAGCTCGATTAAATACTCAGGCTGATCTGGTCTTACTGATCAAAGAAGTGAGCACCAATTTAACATGTGTAGACAAGGCTTTCCAGGAGATGGAGGAGAGGCAGAAAGTTTTTACCAGTATGCATCTTCCTACAAGAGAAAATGTTGAACAAGGATTTTTCTTTGAAAAATGCTTACACAAGACACATATGGGTTTTGAAAAACCTGTGGAAGCTAACAGTTTGGATGAGGAATGTGAAAAGAAGGTGCTTGGGGGTAAGACAATGGTGGCGGCAAAACTGTGGGGAAGAGGAGTGAGGTGGTTCCTACTTGTGCTTGTCAAGTAGCTTGTTTAGGCTATTTGGAATGCTTTTAAGAAATGTAATTTTTCTAGAAATTGAATCTCTTGCTTAATGTCTACACTAGCTAGAAATCTTTACTACACAGACCTTCCTAGTACATGATAAGCAAAGGAAGGCTTTGATTTGGCTCTGCATACCAAAAAGTGGGTGATAGATGTTCCATCTGGTAGTTTAGCAACAGTGCACAAGATAGAGAGACTGAAGAAACCAGTGGTACCAAGCAAGTTCTGAGGTAACCGGCCAAGTACAGTGTCAAGTACTGGGCAATACCCCAGGACTTAAACATAACTTTATGGAACACCCCCTGGTGTACAGACAGTTGTGTTTTTTCTTGATTTTTGAATGACTGTTAACTAGAGAAGCTATGAATGGGAAACAGTTTGCTTTAAGTAAGAGCTTGGGATGGGTCTAACATTCTCCACAGAGAACTGGAGTCAGCTGCTACCGTCAGTGTAGTGACTGTAGAGGGAGTGGGGGGACTTTTTGGACCTTTTCCAAGGTCATGGGGTATTCTTTTTACCAGCAAGATACTAGATCTTCTGTGAATGATTCAGGGATCAAAAGGCTTCATCTTTGCAAAATCAATGCTAACATTTTTATTTTTATTTTTTTTCTTACTGGTATGAAGCAAGGTAGGACCTTAAATGGTGATTCTGTCCAGTTACTGTGCTACATGTGGTACTTGAGAATCTGACTTCTAGTCTTCAGAAATGGAGCATTTCAACTCGATTTGGTACAGTGTTTTCAAGCCTGTTGATGTGGAATCCAGAACCTTAACTTAAGGGTGGAAATTGTTCTGAATTACAAATCTGACTGTATGAAGGCGGCAAGTAAAACGGCCAAAGTGAGGAGGACTTGGGCTGGTAACCAATATCATCTTTAAATTAGAGTCCATCACTGATGTGTTGTATCAGTAATTAGGCTCGTGATGCTTTTGTTTTAATGAAAGCATGGCTTTTGTTTTGACACTACAGCATACCTTCTATACAAATCTGGAAACAATCTGTCATTGCCCAGAGGTATGTGAGCCATAAATAAGCACTGGAGTGTTGCTGGTGTTAATCTGTAGAGGCAGTTCATGCTATAGAGGGTTCATACTAGCGGAGAAATGCTTTTCTGCATTTGAAGTGGCTGTGTATAGCACATGTCTATCATAAAATTGCCAATAGGAATGTCACTGAATTTCTCTAGTGCATGTTTCTTGCCCAGCTTTTTTTAGTATAGTATCCAGGGTTGGCTTGGTTGGATGTTTGAACGAGCTTCTAGGAAAAGACTTGATAGTCTGAGCATCATGATAAAAGCAGTGGTGTGAAACTGGCACGCTGCTAAAGGCTGGTTGAACTTTGGAAACAGTGTGGATATCTGGAGTCTTGGGTCATTTGTGGTTAGCTGTTGTATCACTGTATTTAAATAAAATAACCTCATTAGGTAACAGTATGTGATATAATTTTTTCTCCAGAATGAAAATTGTCTGCAAACCTTTGTTCAGGTTTAACCCAGCTTTGTCAGGGTCCTACAAATGGATATGAAAGTAATTTAATATAGTTAATTAATTGTTGACATCAGCATCTGTATCCGTGAATTTACCCAG
Source organism: Aegotheles bennettii (assembly GCA_013398125.1). Classification (NCBI taxonomy): domain Eukaryota; kingdom Metazoa; phylum Chordata; class Aves; order Caprimulgiformes; family Aegothelidae; genus Aegotheles; species Aegotheles bennettii. The sequence continues at coordinate 27,133 of VZRW01014094.1, forward strand.
TACCCTTAATTCAAGAAGAGTGCTCTAGTTCTCTATTCTAAGTGGAGCATTCAGGAGGGGAGGTGGAATATATGAGAGAGTAGGAGTATGTGAGCCAGTAGGGCAGGGAAGGACTGCCTGTACATGTTTATTATCTAGCTCCTGCTCTTTTCTTCCTCTCTCCTTGATTATTTTGTGATTTTTTTTTATTTTTTTTTTAATTTTTTTTGAAGGAGCTGCATTTTCCTAAACACTGTGTTCTCCATGAGATTGCTGGAAATCTGACATGATTGCTCTCAAATGTGAACTGTCATTAATTTAAAGAGGTCTACTCAAAAGACATTGTCTGCATTGCAACAAAAGAAGTGGTCAAGTTAGTTAAAATGGTGGTACAAATAAACTAACTAGAAGTGGCAGCCAAGCTTAATCTTTTTTTCACTTACAGATTTGTATTTTGATTTGGGTTATCATGTTGATAGACCTTTTAACAGTTCTACTATTAAACTGCGAGGCAGTATATGTTTCTAATTGAAAATATACCCTTCAACCATCTGCATCTCTAAGCACAAGAGTAGTGAAATCTCCAAGAATGCAAGAGCATCTGAACATGATAAAACAACATGCTGTCAATTCTCTCAACTATGGGAGATGACAGAAAATCTTGCCTAGAAAGGATTTACTTAAAAAATAATAGACTCAGGAGTTGCTTTATACCCAGTTCAGTAAGAGAGGCATAGAGGACATCAGTATTTTGAACAAGAAACAATGCTTTGAAAACAAGTGAAGACTGTACAAGACTGATGTATTAATGCAATACTTGATGTGTCAGTCAGCCTACCATTAACTGAGAATCAAAGGTTTTGTTATTAATAGTCACCAGCTGTATGAGTGAACTGGGACTGGGACTGCTGGGACTATTCCAGAGTCACTTGATGACCTTCAAACCAGGTGCTTGAATTTCAGAAAGGATTCATGAGCAACTGCTTCTAGTTGGCTAGTGGTTAGTTTGTCCCACATTTTTTCTGCATGTTCCTATTTTTCTTTTCTCTAAATCTCGCCCCTCAAGTTTTTTTACTTTATCTTGAAGAAATCTTGTTAAGTTGAAACTGTACAAAGTAATCTGCTTAGATGTCTTCATCACATTGCCAAGGGATATTTATGTATTGCATCAGCCTTTTATTGCAGAAGTGTTTGCTCGTTCCCTGTGTGATCAAACAGGGAAGACGGGGCCCTATCTGCACAGCACTACTGTACTCCCTTTCCTATCTGAAGGCAGCAGAGGAACCTGTAACCTCCACGGTGTTTACAAGTCAAGCGCTGGATTATGTAGTGTGGCTTCCTCTGACGTGAGATGGTTGTGTGCTGTGAAAGGATTGAGGTTGCAACATAACTAGGAGTATTAAATCAACAATGTAATTCTTGGACTGAACTTGAAATATCTTGCATTTTAGAGCATTTTTTTTAAAGTTTCATCCTTGTGACTGAAATTGCTGACACTAAGAAATGCTGCAAGACCTCTAGTTAATGTAGTTCAAACCTGAGCTGCAAAGAGGAGTTTTTGCAATGAAAATTTTGAAAGGAATAAAAGATCAAGTAAACATGGGGGAAAATAGTTTTGTATTCAGTGATACTTTAGACTGCAGGAAATACGAAATCCATGTTGCAACAAAAGCAACTCTTATGTTAGAAATAGGTTAGGTAGGATCAGGATCTTGCATTTTATGAAAATATTTATTCAAAGCACGGTGTGAAGAGTGTGCTGAAAAGTAAGCCACGGAATGTATGAAGGTGAGGATGAAGTGCAAAACATGGTATACAAGGTTATGGTGTAGAAATTAGCCTGGCAGATCATAGTGTCTGCTCTGCAGTGCTACTGAAATAACCGTTTCTCCTAGTGCTTAAAAACACCAGGAAGTCTTTGTAAGAATTTGTAACTGCTTTCTTTTGCACCTGTCTTTTAAGTCTTGGTGAGACTTCAGCATAAAGTGCACACTAATTAGTTGTTGTCATTGTTGTTTTAGTTGACAAGGGCAAGCAGCGGAGTCCCAAAAGCTCATGCACACAGACTCGAGCGGCCACAGATGTGCATTTGCCTGGCACAAAAACAGCCGAGTTGACACAGTACAAAACAAAATGTGAGACCCAGAGTGGAATCATCCTGCAGCTGAAAAAATTCCTGACAAGCAGTAACCAGAAGTTTGAAGCATTAACAGTTGTGATCCAGCACCTGCAGTCTAAGGTAAAAACTCACAGCTAATCAGTTTTTGCTTTAATTTTTTGAACTCTTCTCAACAAGGGCTTCTGAAAACATTAATATACTGATACATAACATCTCTGTTTCCATTCCAATGGTTTCTCTTTTTCCTGTGGAGTTAGCAATAAGCCTGCTTCTGGCATCAGCTGGATAGAAAAGATGAAAACCCTGACACTGGGTTTCATGGCCTCTTTGCAGCTTCACATACTTTGAAGAAGGCGTTTTCAAATGTTTCAAATGTAGTCAGTGTCCTTCAGGGCTGAGTACCTTTCCAAGTGTATACTTCAAGTTCTGCCCTTGTAGGAAAGACTAGTTTCAACAGATTATCTGCATGACCTTGCTTTCTTATCTGACATTGGATAGAAAAGTATATAAGGGGTAGATATGGTTTTGAGCTGTTCAGAATAAAATGTGAGTTAAATGGTTGTATTTCTTGAATCCTGCGTTATTGGTGGTGTCTTAAAATTATCAGTGTTTCATTTAGAAAAAAAATAAATTTAGAATTGCACCTGGAATTTAGGGTAGAATTAATCTGATGTGGGTTAATGTTTATTTGTTCTAGTCTGTTTGACATACATAGTGATCTAATCAGTTTGATATCGCACTAGAAACTTCTTATCTGTGTTAAACTTGAAAGAAGAAAAATCTGAAGTTAAGGAAATTATAACAGTTATGTATTTATGCTGCAACAGTTGATGCAGGCTTTAATATCACTTTCTCTTACATTTATAATTAATGTTCTAAGATTGGTATCAATTTTATTTCAGCTGTTCTGATATGTGTTTATTTTTATAGCCTGATATATAAAAAAGCTTTGACTTGCCTTATTGTACTGCCAGAAATGTAACGTTTTCTTCTTGATGAATAATATTTGCTCACTCATTTATTCTGTAAGGACTGCATGTAAGTCCAAGTTCTTGTTCAATTCAGGAGGAGCAGTGGCTCTTAGCTACTTGTGGATTTGGTTGTTTACTTAAAACTCTTGTTTGGAACATTGTTCTTTGCTAAGGAACTAGTTTAAGATCTTCAAAGAAATTTGATATAGGATTGTTGGATGCCTGTCATCTAACATGAAATTGTGAAATTTATATGTGAAATTCTCACTGCTAAACTTCTGTGCAATCTCTAATTACTGTATAATAAGCACCTTAATTTTTTTTGAAACTTCTGTAATTAAATGTCTTGGCCTGGATTCTTCTATCAAATATTTTCTATTGCAACTTTTAAAGATTTGTGAATACTTTACCAGTGTCATATTTAATGAGAAGAAGCCTGTCATATATATTTGCTTCTTCCAGGCTATTTTATAGATCACTTAGTCTGAACATGATTTTCTTAATTATCTTTTTTTTAAGAATAATGGGAATGGTTGTTTTTTTTTAAAAAAAGAGGAAAAAAGTAGTGTTGAAGGTGGAGGGAAGAGAGAATGGAAACTAGTAACATTGCTCCTTCATCTTCATTATCTTTTTGCAGATGGAAAGGAAAAAAAGTTCTATCAAATTGTAGAAAATTAGTAATTTTGGAGAGTTTTGGAGCACGTGAAACAGGGCTAAATATTATATACTGATGTACTTTCACATCAGTTACTAATCTTGAAGTTGTTACCTCATTTCCCAGGATAAGTGTCTTATTCCTGTGTACTTACCATAGGAGTGAGAAGGACTCTTCTGCCATGGTGGTGTAAGGAATACTCAGAATCTGGTAGTTAGCTGAGGGAAACATCCTGTAGGGTTTCTGTGTTTGGTTTGGTTTTGTGGTTTGTTTTGGTTTTGTTTGTTGATTTGTGGTTTTGGTTTTTTCCTTTCTGATGAGGTATGGCGTCTGGTCTAGCTAACTTAATCTCAACTGGCCATACATTTATTTTCTGAAGTATCTCTTGGGGACCTTGTTGATGTAGTTTTCAAACTCTTTGCATAAGCTTGGGGAGAAACTTTGAGTTGAGTTTTAGTGTGTAAGGCAGGGGCTTATAGCTTAACTACTGCAAGAGCAACTGAAAGCTGCTTCAGCTTTTCTGGTTTAAAAAAAAAAATAACGATGCTTAGCTGATTACATGAAGAACAAAGCTGTACTTGCATTCCTCCCAGTAGAGCAAGTATGAAGTGACACAATACAGCACGAGCTGATGAAACATCTTGCTGTAACCAGAGGAAGGTCCTTCTCTGGACTCTTGGTGTGCTGGTCTGTCCCTGCAGAAGACTGATTAGGCTTGCAACTACCAGAAAGCTAACCCAGCCAAAGAGAGCATTTCTTTGCCAGATCAGCAAGGTGTACCATACTAATGTGTGGTCAGAGTCAGTGCAAGAGTGAGATGGAGTTGAGGACAGGCTGCCTGGCCAAATGGGGAAAAGAGCTGGAGTGGGCTGTTGGGTCACTCTGAGACTGTGTGGCCCAGCCCAAGCCTCCTGGTAAAACCTGCCCCAGCCTCTCCTGCTTTCCCTGCAAAGCTGAAGTTACTGGGAGGTGATTCAGCTGTTGGGTTTGTTTAGGTTTGCTTTCCCTTTTTTCAAAGAGGTCCCGATGCATTTCTGCACAGAAGTTTAAAGTTTCTTCTTATGATCTCATTTGAAATGGGATAGCTGCAAATGAAATCGGGACTTGCTGGCAATGACTTCTGTCAAAAATGCAGCCAGCCCATCTGGAGTGAAGTTAAGAGGCTACTGTTGAAGGGTTAAACAAGATTGAGCAATGCTGCTGTGCTGTTTCTAGCCCAGCAAGAATCTCTCACAAAACTCTGCCTGAGCTCAAACCTGTTTGTTGTGAGCATTATCTTGGAGCTGTCAATATTAATAGCTGGCTCTGATAATACCTTCATATTCAAGCTGTCAGGGTTTGTCCAGGGAATTCATATGCTTAACTACCTTTACCAAGACTCTTCTGAATTTACAAATCCTAAAAACCCAATTTCTACCTCGCAGGAGCTACTGTTGTACTGGCTTAATACCAGATGGAAACCCTCTTGATGTCCAGAATACCTGATGGCAGTGAACAGTGTGGCTGGTGGGAACGCCATGCTGTACTGAGTTGTTCTGTTGTTAGACAGCTGTATGTGCACTAGTGGTGGTAGAAACGTGTCGAAACCACAGGCTAGCCACAAAAGCAAGTGTAGTCTCTCTAGACTACTGCTCCTCCCTGATCCCCTGGGAATTCCTCTGACTTCATAACTCTTTTCCTGTTTTTAAAGTTCAAATGAGAAAGGAAAAGTGGCAGTGCAGAGGAAACGGTGAAATCAGCCACTTACAATAAGTGCATGCATTGCCAAGGAAAGCCATCTTCCGTCAACCTTTAATTGCATAAAGCTCTGAAATTTGCACCACTGCATTTGAGTTAATCTTTTTACTTCCCCTGGTATTCATTTTTCATCTTAATTTTGAATTTATGTCTTGTCCCTTCAGTAACAGATGCACTCGCAGAGGCTTGAAGTACATGATTTAGCATGTCTGTGGTAAATCAGGCCGTGGCTGCCACTCCTGCAGCCCTGCCCTCTCTTCCCTTGCTCTCGTGTCTGCACGGGCTGGTGCTTGCCTGGCCTTGAAGCCAGTTCAGGTATCCAGTCAGGAAGAGGAAAAAAAAGTGTTATGGGTCTAGTTTTGTAAGTCTGTCCACACCCGAAGTGTTAACTGGGTATGCCCCCACGCAGTGGTTCACTGCGCAAAGGAGTGGGAATGAAGAACTACCAGTGGTGGGGTGGGAACGTGTGCCCGAGAGGGCTGCATCTGTGGGTAGGGGCCTGTTGTTCCCTTGGGGAAGGAAAATCCCAAACTCTGGTTTTGTGATGTCTTGCAAAAGGACATTATCAGTTGATGAGACTGATGCTGTGGCAACTCCTGTGTGAGCCTCTGCTTCCCGACTCCTGAGAGGTGCTCAGCCCCGGCCCCAGGCCTGCCCTCGCAAGGCTGCCTGAACGCTGCAGCTGGGGAGCTTGGACCTCTAATGCAGTGCCACATATAAACTCTTACACGTTTTGGGGTGGAGGGGGTTTGTTTTAGCAGTGCAGTACTAGCTTGGTTTTAAATCTGGTTTTGGCTGTTTTAATGGGGATTCTGTTTGAGTGAAAAGGTAACATACTGTTAGTGACTTGAACAGCCTGGAGTTCAGAGTGTGAATTGGCAAAGAATTACCTTTTCATCCTCTTGTTCTAGTGCATAAGTTGCCACATTCAGAACTACATGGTCTGTTTAAAAAACACTTTAGATGGTAAAATGTTTAATTATTATAAACACCCACTTCTGTTCTAGTTTAATAAATTAAGGGTTTCAAGAGCTCTCAACAGCTTCTGCTGCAGAGGCGAGCTTCAAATTCATGCCTGTGCCATGCGGTGTGCTACAGAGATGAAGAGAAACTAAATTTCACTGTAGTACTTCTGGTATGATTATGAGAAGGCTGGTATCTACAGTTCAAGCTTTCCTTGGGAATGACTGTGGTGACATCTTCAAGAAGTGTCCTTCATAGAGGGAAATGCCATTTGAGAGTCTGCAGAGCCTTGAAAATGATACGTGGGTACCACTAATTGTGTATGTGACACAGGAAGCACCATAAGTAATGTGCTAGAAATTGTGTGGCTGAAATGGGCTTCAGTATTTCTAGGTGGAAATATGCTAATGGTTAATTTCTATGAGCTACTATAACTGGCATTTCCTGACATGTCGATGACTGTAAAGAGTCGAGATACTAGTTTTCTTGAGAACATCTTAGCACTTTAAAGAGGTTTTTTTTCTATCTTGGGAATACATGCATGCATGTATCAGAAGAATTTGCCCTGCCCTTTGTGGAAGTTCAGCAGAAAATGTTTATATATATCAAATGAGGAATGCATATCTAGCTTAAGGAGCAGAAGGACATACTGCATCACTAAACCCAAAACCATTTATAGTAAAAGGAAGGGTTTTGGAACAGTCATGGTTTTGGCCTATAAATCAAAAATATATTGGCAGGCCTATTGTTTAGAGCAGCTGTCTTTGTATTAAATTTATAGTTTTGATTTCCTATAACTTAACATCAAGCCTTGCTAGTTCTCGTTAGGATCTTACTCCAAAGTGTACTTCTTCCTTTAAATCTGGCTTCCCAAAATATGGGCATAACTTTTTTTGCAAGAGAGAATAAGGAAATTTAATTTAGATAATTTTTTAGAACAGAAGTCAAAAGTTAGTGTCTTGAATTTGGGAAAATATTTTCCGTTCAGTAAAGGAGAGTATTTGAGTAATAACACAGTATCTTCCCCCTGTAAAGCAAACATAGGCTCTGGCAGTTTGCATCTCACAGGTAGCTGTTGGAAATCAAGGAAGTTTCAAATGATTCTCAAGGTCCCTGTAATACTTGGCTGCAGATGGAGAAGAGTATTTTTGGCAACAGGTTGAAAATTTGTGAGCTCTACCATCCAGAAAAATATTTTAATCCATTAATTACTGTGAAACTAGGCTCTGGTGGAAATAACTTCTTAGAAGATGCCTCAGTTAAGCATTTTATTAGGTATATCTGGGTATTCAGAACAGGTTACAGCTGGGGAGAACTGGGAATCCTGTCCTGGTAGCTACTCATAGCAAAAGGTGTCTTGAGAAAAGACACCTTTGACTGGAACAAACTTGGTGTTTCAGGCAACCCATCTTGCTTTCCATAAAGAAGTTGATTCTCATGACTACCTTGTCACTTCTAATTTTATTTTATTTTCAAGAAGATGCAGAATTAATGACAGTACCCAACTTAGATGTATCTATTGAAAAATCAAAATTAAGGGAAGCAGTTAGAGGAAGAAAGAAAACAACATCTTTGTTTCTTGTTTCCTTCTTTTGTTTTTCAGATGAAATTTAAACAATCTTAAAAAAGGAATGACATAAATAAAAATACTGTGCTCACGCATAAGATCTCATGTTCTAATGTTTCAAAGAGGTTTATAAAGAATTGTAATTTTACGGACATGAGAACTCTTAAGTTGTGGCAGTGTAACTTGTCAAAGCTGTGTGGTATCTGATGGAGACTGTGGCATACTGAGATGAGGTGAACCAAGACAAAAAAATAGAAGATACTGAGAAATAAGTGATTGCTTGAATAGGGTAAACTTATTTTTTTATGAGGTCAGAATTTTTACAGGAAAGGAAGAACTTATTCTGTGTGAGAAGTGAAAACTAATACTGGAGTTCAGAAACCCTGTAGAGTAGAAAACCAGCTGTTACGGAGAAATAAAGTTAAATAGCCAATATCACTACATCTGGACCTAACTTTGTAAAGCTATGCATGAAGGTGGACATCACTTCTAAATGGGAAGGCAAAGATTCCATATAAGCATAAGGTCCCATATTTAAAGCTTGTAAAAGCATAAAGAGCCATCAAGTATACAGTCAGTGTTAAATATTAGGTGACTCATAGGAATCCTATTTGGCTAGTTCTCTGCTTTAATGTTTCACACACTAAACATCAGAGAATAAAATACCTGATTATTCATAAATGTATCTAGCAACTGAGAGAAGTAAAATACGAGAAATTGCAGAGTCTCTGTCAAGTAATCATGTTAGTTTTGTATTCTGAAGCTTAACTGAATTCTGTCTGAAGTAGTAAGGCCAAGTGAAAGCTGATTGCTTATTTCATTTGATAAGAAGGCAACGAACAACACTAACAAGGCCAGGAGTAATTTGGAAGTAGTCATTTTACTGTATATTTATTGATTTGAAATGGTTAATGACATTTTCACTTTACTGCAGTAACAGTCTGCTGCTCCTTGCAAAAATACACATGGAGCAGAGGGTGTAAACCCAGTTTGTTGTGCTGCTTCCTAGGCTCATTTCTTTAGCTTACTTTTGCATCCGAGTGATGTGAAAGAAATGACATTCCAAGGGTTTTTTAAGTGGAATGAGAGGCAGGTGAGTTTTAAAAAAAATAATTTCTAAAATGGCTGTTTTCTGATTAGATTTATTTAGAGAATTGGGTTTTGCCAGCAAAGAAAGAGCAAGGACTGGTAGAAATTCTGTGGTATAAGGACCAAAATAATCAAAGCAAACGCCGTACTGCAAAGCGGATATGAATGGCCCTTTTGTTACCCCTTCATAATTACCTCCTGACCATAGCTGGTGACACGTGAGTGACTGGAGTTTATGCAGAGATGTGACTCAGTTTCTACATTACATGTAGTCAGTGAAAGATACTAATCTTTTCATGACTGGTGTGACACAAGGATGGAGTAGACTCCAATTTCTAATGCTTTGTCCATAAGCAGTCTCCTTTGAGACTCATCCTATATTGAGATTTGTTGACAACTGAGACTGCACCAATATTAAAAAATATTTAAATTATGATCTTTTCATCCATACAAACTAAGCTCATCTCCTGTAAGCTCCTGTAAGCCAATGTTACAGAGGTGCTTGCAAATAACCATATTTATTATTATTTTTCAAGGTGCTCAGTATTTATCTCTGATTTTTTAGGAGTAAGTCCTTGTGGTTTGACAGCAAAGGGCTTTCAAAAATTAGGCTTTCCTTTCCCAAAATAAAATTAATTTGGCCATGTATATGACAGTAAGACATATTGAAGTGCTTCTGTTTTTTGTCGCACTGATGAATTTGTTTTATGCTGAGCAAATTTTATTTAGTCTGCTCTAATAAAATGCCTTTTTAAAAAGCATCATAATGTTTTTATACTGAACACTTAATGTTCTCCTCCTGTAGGCTTTGACTCTTGAAATGACTTGTTTACAAAGCTGATTATTGCTGATAAAACTAGAAGGGCTTCTGGATCAGAGACGTTTCCACCTGCCAGTTCTGCCAGGTGCATCAGTTTCTGCCCTTTGTGTGTGGCTCAGAGCTGCTTGCCCACATGCTGTGGAGTGCTTGGTACCAGCGTTGTCTGGGCCTTTCTCCACCTTCTCTGAACAGGGACCACATCTCATCCCAGCATTAAGAGGGGAACCTTCCAGTATGGTCACTATATGTTTGTGCCATGGGAAAAGTCCCACAACATAACCTGAATCCCTGGGATATTTCGGGACCTGGAAGTGGGTTGTGTCTGTTCCTTCACAATGTGCTAGTGCTTTGCAGCTTTTGGTTCAGGCAATGCATAATGTTGCTTCTGAACCTGTTAATGGATAGAAGATACAAGGCTTCACACAAGAACAGTTTTGAGGAAGATCTGGAAATTACTAATCTGAGGATGAAAAATTGTGCGAGAGGGTTTTATTAAATGACAGAAGCTTAAGAAGTTTGAAATGCCACAGAGCTCCTGAAGGAGGAGATACATTGCATGGGGTAGACTAGGCAACTGATGGGTAGCTTATCACATAGATATTAGGATGATACAGCTTTTTGAAATTAAAAAAGACAAACAAAACCCCTCATATTTTGGTATATAAATGTGAACTTTTCCGTATTGGTTCTTGCAAATTCTTCTTTCTTTAGTACAACTCCAAAAGAGTACAGGGTTTGTTTCCAGAAGGAGCGTAGTTGTTTAAATGTTAACTGTGATGTGTGGATAATTAGTACCAGATGGGTGGTGTTAGCTTATTTGGTCATGCATACTTGAAACCCTTTTTCTGCCATGGTTTGCTCTTTTACATCGAGTAGCTGTTGAAGGACTTGTAGCTCTTAATGTGGAGGAAAAACTGGCAAAAGGTGAATGGGGCTTTTTGGTGAGGCACAGCCTACATGTGGCTCTCAAAGCCTTGACTTGCAGGCAGAGCTTGGGGCTCCCACACCAGGGCCACCTCATCTGGCTAGCAGCAGGACTGTGCTGGGAAACCTGAAATGGTTAGTCTGGCTGCTTGCACGTCCTCTCAAGGAGGTAAGAGTTGCCAGTTTGCCATAAAACTGCATACTCCTGGATTTGTGGTCTGCAAAGGAGCTGTGGGATGCTTGAGGAATACCTATCTATTCCAGCTTGAGAACTGCTTATAACCTGAGCTTTTGGAGGTGTCTTCTGTCTTTCTCATATGAAGATTTGGTATAGGTATGTGGCCAGGAAGGCTGGTTGCTTGCGTGCTTGCCATTAATACACTTTTTGTTCATTCTGGGATGTGGACTTTTGTAGAGCTTCCTGCTTTTAAAGCAGAGTGATGAGAACTGTTCAAACACAGATACATCTTCACCCTCATTTGTATCTAAAATGACCCTAGGCTGGTCTGTTTGAATCTCAAGCTGCAGCAAAAATAGCTGGTTGCCAGGAAAAATACTCTTAAGTCTGTAACCAGTCTGCGTAACTGCCAGTAACACAAATGAGAGTGATAAATTTCGTAGTTTATTCCATTCCTGACTTCATAATTTCTGTCATCTTGAAACTGTCGTGTTCTCCAACCCCCTACCTTGGACCTCTTCTTTTTCTATCCAGTTGTAGTGGGGCATACTTCACCTTCTCAAGTCCTTGCTATGGGGCACACATCCCCCTGAACTCACTTTCAAATTTTTGGTTGTGAAGGATTTTTAACTGCCTGATCTTTCACAAAACAAGAAATATCCGAGTTTTCCTTCTTTATACTGAGAATGTTTTGGGGGTTTTTTATAGCACCTGATAGCAGAAGTTCACTGCCCTAATACTGCTTGTGGCAAAGCTTTTATCCACAAATTCTGTTTTATTCCTTCCTGCAGCTTCCATGTTCATGGAAAGGGGAATGTTTTTGCTGAAGCTCAACTGGATTTCTTGTGCACCTACAACAGGTTCTTTTGAAAGAAGAAAAATAGGTACCTGGTCATCCTACATGGTCTTGGCATAAACTTACAAATTGTGCCAGAAACAACTTTAAATTGGCATGGATACCCTCCTTGAGTCTCTGATGACTAAGTGAGAATGATCCCTATTGCCAGATTTATCTGGATAAGTGAACAATGCTGGAATTGCTTGATCCTAGATGCCCCCACTTGGTTCTGCTCTTTCAATTTCCAGTATTGATTTACTTTTTTTGAACTAGAATCTTGTATAAAGATTAAAGTATAAAGAAGGAGGTTGCTCGATATTCCAGCCCAAAGCATGTGCATACCTGTCTTTAAATACTGAAGGTGGCCCTTACTGGATTATTCAAGTGTTCTTTGGTGTTTCACTGCAAATGCATTTCAGGTCTTGGAAAGTTTTGTGTTTTCTTGGGGAGACCCCCGTACCTGGAGCTTTGCTTCTCTTGGAACTTAGATTCTAAGTGTGCTAGATTAACTGCTAGTTAATCTAATGACTACATGTGGCTGCTTAACCACACGAGCAACTTACTTTTCTTTTTAGACTGGCAGTCTCTATGGCTAGCTTTTTCTGAATATATTCTTTAACAGGAGTTGGTGCTATAAATCTGTGTGGATTTCTTGATTTCCAAAACTAGGAATGGACAAGCTGGAGTTTGAGGCACAAGTTTAAACAGCACCAATAAAAAGTAAAAGGACTTAAGAGCAGCAGAAAGCAAGAAATGTAAAAAAAAAATAAATAGTAAGGCAGTGTTCTTCTACTTTATTTTGAGTTTTTAGTCTCAGCCTCTGTTAGTTCTTGGTATATTCTGATCTCATATGCCTTTTCCTCATCAAATTGCTTTAGCTGAAAACAGATACGAAATGTGTGGACCATGAAGCAGGCTTCTTGGAAACGCTAACCAAAAATGTTAGCATTTTCAAAGGGTCTGCAGTGTGGTGCAACCACTAGGCTGAGGGGAGAAAATTTGAGATGTTTTACTAACAGAGTGGGGTGGAAGAAATCAGGTTCATGGATGACCTTTTGAGAATTGGAATAAACAATTTGCAAACCAAGGGGAGGGGGCACATTAAAAAAAATACTTAAATCTCCTAAGTGTCTTTGTACACTAATTTAGTAATGGACAAAGTTACTGTAAAAGCTTTAAAAAATCCAGTCTGGAGCCCGCAGCATGAAAATGAAAGTGCTTTGGTAGTTAATTTTCTTGGAAGTCCTCTGTGTGGTTGTGTGCCAGCATGCTGGGATGCAGCTCAGATATCTCACTGCAGCATTCACACTTTCATCATGGGATGCTGAGTCCATAGCGCAAACTGGTGCTGAACAGGAGTGAGATGACTCATCTCTCCTTCCTGAGCAGGGAAGAGCAAGGCGAGTCCTGTCAATAACTGAGCTCTCTGCGCTCCCGAGAATTTACTGTGGAGGGCGAGGTGTGGTTTTCAATCTTAGCCCACTGTCTCTGTAGAAAGCCGTGAAGTACTAATGTAGAACTGCAACATTAATACCACTTAATACCCTTGCGAGTGTGTCAATGTCCAAATAACTGTTAAGGCTGCTTAAATGGTAGTGATTGAAAGGGGATATTTTCTATACAAGGTCAAAAATACAAGTATTTCTAGTAAAGGGCTGCAAGAATAATTTCCTATAACTTGTAGCAGATGAGAGTGCATAGCATAATAATCACTCATTTTGATTAGTCTTGTGTCAGACCTTAATACACCACTGGTTTCTGGGTGCTCATTCCCTCTATTTTTTTCTTAAGAACGGTGTATTTTACTGCTTTGTATGTTCTGCAGGCATGCAGTGGGCATTCCCTACCGCCAGGGCCGGATGGGATGCTCTTAACCCAGTGAACAAGTGTGAATGTTAGCCTGGGGTCAGGCTGTGGCAAGAGTGACCGGGGGCAAATGGGGAATGTGCTGTAGAGGTGAGGTTTTCACTGAGGAAAGGTGTGGCCCTATCTGTGCAAACTCAGCTGTGGTCAGTTGTGTAGTAGCTAATGAAGAAAGTCTAAGTGATTTTTGGGCCAGTGCGCTATTACTACTTTTTCTCTGATGTATCCTAGCTGAAGGAAAGCATGCAAGGTGAGTTTCAACCTCTTTGTGTGCACAAGGGCTAGGAACATAAGCCTGGGAATTGACATGGCTCTTGTCCTGCTGGGGGACTTCAGCCACCTCGACATCTGCTGAAAAAGTAGCACAGCAAGCTGTAGGCAATCCAGAAGACTCCTGGAGTGCATTGAGAGTAACTTCTTAAGCCAGGTAATAGACAGCCCTACCAGAAGGGATGTGATACTGGACCTGATGGTCACCAGTGCAAGTGAGCTAATTGGTGACATCATGATTGGAAGCAATCTGGGCTGCAGTGATCATGCACTGGTGGAGTTCACAGTCCTGAGGGATAGGGGTCAGGCAAGAAGTAAAGTCAAGACCCTGAATTTTAGGAAAGCAAAATTCTAGTTCTTCAAGGACCACCTGGGAAACTGCCATCCAGGCACAAGGGAGCAGAACAGAGCTGACAGATCTTTAAGGACACTTTTCATAGAGCACAAGAGCTCTTGACCCCCAGGTTTAAGAAATCAGGCAAAGAAGGCAAGAGACCGTCATGGCTGAATCAAGACCTGCTGGTCAGACCAAAGGGCAAGAAGGAAATGCAGGGGCAGTGAAAGCAGGGGCAGGTAACCTGGAAGGAGTATAGGGACACTGCCTGGTCATGTAGGGATGGGCTCAGAAAAGCCAAGGCTTGGCTGAAACTGAACTTGGGAAGGGATGCAAAGAACAGTAAGAAGGACTTCTACAGGTATGGCAAGCTGAAAAGGGAGATCAAAGAAAGCGTACCTTCCCAATGAGCAAGACCAGCAAACTGGTAACAACAGATGAGAAGTCTGAGGTACTCAACTTTTTTGCCTCAGTGTTTGTTCTTCCCACACCTCTTGAGTGGATGGACTGCAAGATAGGGAAAGGAGGGGCAAAGTCCCTCCCACTGTAAGAGAAGATTGGGTTGGTGAGCACCTGAGGAACCTGAGCATACGGAAGTCTATGGGACCTGATGAGATGCATCCCAGAGTCCTGAGGGAATTGGCTGATGTAGTTACCAACCCACTGTCCACCATATTTGAAAAGTCATGGCAGTCAGGGAAAGTCCCCAGTGACTAGGAAAAGGGAAACATTCCACTCATTTTTTTTAAAAGGGTAGAAAGACAGGCTCTGGGAACTACTGACCTGTCAGCCTCACCTCTGTGCCTGGGAATATCATGAAACAGATCCTCCGAGAAGCTAAGCTAAGGCATGTGAAAGACAGGGAGGTAATTAGAGGCAGCTAGCTGGCTTCACCGAGAACAAGTCCTGTCTCACCAGCTGATGATGGAGTGATTACATCAGTGGACAAGGGAAGAACTATTGTAGATGCCATCTATCTGGACTTTTGTAAGGCTTTTGACACAGTCCCCCACAACATCCTTCTCTTTAAATTGGAGAGATATGGATTTGATGGGTGGACTGTTTGGTGGATAAGGGATTGGTTGGATGTTTGAATCTAAAGTGGTCAACAGCTCAATGTCCAGATGGAGAGTGGTGACAAGTGGTGTCCCTCAGGGGTCCATATTGGGACCAGTACTGTGTGATATCTTCATCAATGACATAGACATTGAGATCAAGTGCACCCTCAGCAAGTTTGCAGATGACACCAAGCTGAGTGGTGCACTTGACACGCCTGAAGGATGGG
The DNA here is from genome assembly GCA_013398125.1 of Aegotheles bennettii. Lineage (NCBI taxonomy): Eukaryota > Metazoa > Chordata > Aves > Caprimulgiformes > Aegothelidae > Aegotheles > Aegotheles bennettii. The sequence goes on from VZRW01014094.1 coordinate 42,725, forward strand.
ATGCCATCCAGAGGGATCTGGACAAGCTGGAGAAGTGGGCCGGTGTGAACCTCATGAAGTTCAACAAGGCCAAGTGCAAGGTCCTCCACTTGGGTCAGGGTAACCCCCAGTATCAGCACAGGCTGGGGAATGAAGGAAGTGAGAGTAGCCCTGCTGAGAAGGACTTGGATGTACTGATGGATGAAAAGCTGGGTGTGAGCTGGCAATGTGCCTTCGCAGCCCAGAAGGCCACCCATACCTTGGGTTACGTTAAAAGAAGCATGGCCAGCAGCTGGAGGGAGGTAATTTTGTCCCTCTACTCCACTCTCATAAGACCCTACCTGAAGTACTGTGTCCAGCTCTGGAGTCCTCAGAGCTGGAGTCCTCAGCAATAGAAGGACGTGAACCTGTTGGAGTGGGTCCAGAGGAGGGCCATAAAACTAAGAGCGCTGGAGCACCTCTCCTGTGAATATAGGCTGAAAGAGTTGGAGTTGTTCAGCCTGGAGAAGGGGGAGACCATATTGTGGTCTTTCAGTACTTACAGGGAGTCTATAAGAAAGGTGGGGACAAACTTTTTAGCAGGGCCCATAGGGATAGGACAAGGAGTAAAACGAAAAGAGGGTAGAATTAGACTAGATAGAAGAAATTTTTTACAATGAGAGTGGTGAAATACTGAAACAGGTTGCCCAGAGACGTGATAGGTCCCCCATCCCTGGAAACATTCAAGATGAGGTTGGACAGGGTCTGAGCAACCTGGTCTAGTTGAAGATGTCCCTGGCCACTGCAGGGGCGTTGTGCTAGATGACCTTTAAAGGTGCCTTCAAACTATTCTATGAATCTACAATTCCATGACAACAGCAAAGTAGCTCTGTTTTGGGGCCTGTTCTCTTCAATGTCCTTATCAGTGATCTGGATGAGGGGATCAAGTGAGCGCAGCCTTGGTAAGTTTGCAGATGACACCAAGCTGGGTGGGAGTGTTGATCTGCCTGAGGGTAAGAAGAGTCTGTAGAGAGACCCGGACAGGCTGCAACCATGGGCCAAGGCCAATTGTATGAGATTGAACAAGGCCAAATGCCAGGTCCTGCACTGGGCCACAACAACCCCATGCAAAAGTACAGGGTTGGGGAAGAGTGGCTGGAAAGCTGTCTGGCAGAAAAGGATCTGAGGGTGCTGGTAGACAGATGGCTGAACATGAGCCAGCAGTGTGCCCAGGTGG
>VZRW01014094.1:45050-89649 GCA_013398125.1 Aegotheles bennettii
AGGAACTTGGGTCGGGGCTGTGCCTCTCCTCCAGGGAGGACCGGGTGCTGGGAAAGGTCTCGGGCTTGTGTCTGGGGAAGCTCCAGATAAACATTTAATGGATGTCTCTTTCGCATGTGCACCATAGTTTTGTGCCCTTGACAGCTCTGAAGGGCAGCTGTTCTGGAGGCTTGCGGTGCTACACCCATCCTAACCCACCTAATTAACTGCTGTAAAGTAGGATTTTGATTGCAGTGTTATCCTGGAAAAAGCTATTCTTTGTTTTGAAGTGTAACTTCCCTAACAACAGGAGAACATCTGTGTATTTTGTAACAGCAGAACTGTTATCCTAAATGATTCATATCTTGGCTTCTCGCTCCTGCCTCTTGTTTTCCTACAGGACACATGTAAGCTCATTGTTGGAAGGTGCCCTGCTCGGATCACTAGTAACCAAGTGTTTGGGTTTGTTTGTGTTTTGTTTTTTTCTCTGCAGAGAGAGGATGCACTAAAACAGTATGGAGACCTGTCTGAAGAACTAGTTAACCTTCGAGGAGAACTAGGTAAGAACTTATCTTTATATTCTTCATGAGAACAGAAGTGCAGCAAAACAGATCTGCAGAAAGACAGATACCCTGGTATTGTAATGGCAGTCATTTAATTCCCTGGCTGAGTTCTGCTCAGATGCTTCAATCGCTGCATTTCTCTGGAGCCCTGACAGCATGACCCCAGGTTCACCGAATTCCTGGCACTGATCTGACTGTGCCGAGCGGGGCCTCCTTGCAAAACATGCGTCTGATGACCAAACCACTCTTAAAAATGGGAGGATGGCTCACAGTATATATACACTTCTGTTTGATCCTTAACTTATTTGTACACTCTTCTAGAGATTTGCTGGCAAAAGTCCATCAGCCTGTAAAATATACTGTGCAAAATCTGCTTTTTGCCCTAGTGGCTTGTAGGTGAATGAGTGTAAAATTAACAGCAGGAAATGCTATCAGGCTAATGAGATTAAATCTTTGAACTCATCCTAGTGGACGGCTATACCATGAAATTGAGCTGTAATGTGCAGGGGCTGCTTTTGCCAACTTTGAAGCTTGATTTAACTGTGTTCAATGGTAACTTCTTATAAATTATTTGAACTCGAAGCAGAATCATCTTGTGGAGTGCAAAATGTCACTGGATTGAAACTGATAGCACTTGAAAGTGAAACTAGCGTTTTATGAAAGTGCACTTCTGTTGTGATGAAGCCCCTTTAAAAAATAAAGCTTTGGAAGCAGAAATACTGCATGTGGAGCAGTTTCAGATACGTCACTTATTATTGCAAAGCTGGAAATGTTTTTATTTTCACATGCATTGGAAGTTGAGTATTGTCTCAGCCAAACTGGAGTGTGAATGTAAGTCTTGTTACATGCAGGTGGTGCAGTTAATGTTCAGATTTAATTTTTAGCACTGATTTTAATAAGAGGGACATTCCCTAGAAACTACTCTGAGTTGGCAGCGTGGTGGGGAAGGCAGGTCTCCCCCCAGCTGAAGCCACAGCACAGCCTCCTCACTTGTCACTGCTACTGTCGTCCAATTTAGAGAGTTATGTCAAAATGTAGCTTTCTGGGAGCTTCATTTGATGCTGCACAGAATTGCAAATGCGTGAATGGGGAGTACCACAAGCAGAGAGAGCCTTGCAGCCCAAGTGGAAAGATGAGAGTACCAAAGACACTGCAGAAGCGTGTAGCATTTTCTTGCTTGGAAGCTTAGTACTGAAAAGGTGAGGCTTTTGTAGACCTTGGTCCAATCTGGCATCTGTCAAGCTGCACCTTTTCACCTTTACTGATGCAGCACCTGGATTGCAGTTTTTCAGTTCTTTCAGGCACATCTCAGTAGGGGCTGGCTTTGAAAGAGCCCGGCCTTCCCCTGCCGTTGTGTCCATCACTCTGTCCTGCCTTGTGCCAGCCTGGGCAGCCACACGCTGAGCTGCCTGGGGACCTAAGCCAGCTGAAAACCAGTGGCTTGAAGTGCTGTTCTGCCAAAGCTGCCTGCCCTGGCTCAGCATGTGGCTGAAGGAGCACCAGTGCTGGAGCAGAAAAAAGGGGAAGGAGCAGCTGGGTGGAGGGTTGTGTCATCAGCTGCAGCTGGCACTGCTCCCACCCTGAAGTGACAACAACGAAACTAGAGTCTTGGTGTGGAAATGGAGTTTGAGGTTGGTTGAGTTTGGAGGGGGTTTTTTGTTATTTTTAAGCTTAGTTCTTTCTAAGGGTGCCTCACTCTTACGAGCTTCCCATAAACTTATGCTCCTGCTTTGATTAACAGCCTGCTGAGCTCATATGTGGGCCTCCTGTTGCAGGAATGTCATTCACTAGGTTGATAACTAGAAAAAGCTTAAAATGCAACTGAGCTTGACGGATCTGCGATGCCCCAGTGCGCAGAGCTGTCAGGCAGGGATGCTGGCCAGCAGGCTGCTGGCTGGGGTCGGCAGCCGTTCCCCTCATGGAGCTGATCTTACTGGGTCAGCTCCACAGGAGCATCCGAATGGCAGCCTCAGGCTTGCTTCCCTCTATGAAGTTTCCAGACTATGGTTGCAGCGAAGCACAGTATCTTCCTGCAACTCCTTTGTCTTAACCATGTCACATGTCTAGGCTGTCTGTACTCCTGTCCTTGGCATGTGAAGGGATTTAATCACAAAAATTAAAACCTACACAGCTCTGCAGTTCTATCTAGCTTTGAAAAGTTTTCTTTTTAAAAAAAAAAATAAATAAAAAATGAAGCCAGCCAAACCTCATTTGTTGACAAGGTGTGAGAAAATCATTCTTGTAACAGTAGCTTTAGCTGAAAATAATCTGTTTAAATACACACCTGCTAATCAGCTTTCCATTGCCACTGTTAAATGGATGTAGCTGACCTTAAGATTTCCATAGGCTGTTTTGATATAAGTACAGCACATTTTGATTCACAGTATGATCTAGGCACAGATTGGCTAAGAAAGTTAACTACAGTTTGAATCTTCTTTTGGCCATGTGGACATTTTTATGGAGTCCCAGCTGTGTGTTTTTAATGCCTGTTGGTTTGCAGTTTAGGAACTTGTCAGAGGAGCCAGGTGACCCAGCTCAGTGTAGTCTGTACCCTATGTGTTGCCAAGTTTGAGAGGAACGTGAAGTCTCCTGCGGCTTGCACCCTGCACAGTTTGGACTTCTCAGTTTCTTGCTTTGAAGTTCAGTTGTGTGCGCTCCCAAGCTCCTTGATTTATTTTGCAAAACTGAATTGGCTTGCTGAATTTGCCATTCTGCCGGGTTATTCTGTATGACCCTTTGTTACCAAAACACCTTTTTCTTCAATGATTTAAATAGGCATTATGATCCCAGAACCTGCCTTTGGCAGCAACCGCATGGCTGCGCCAAGCACTGGGAGGATGGTTACTGGGCAGTGCTTTCTGCTCTCAGTAGCTGGGGATGCATGCAAGGGTTAGCAATGATGTGCTTGGGGATGGGCTTTTTCAAGGGATTTAAAATTTGTTAGCAGTTGGGCTCTGAACTTGTGTTTCTTTAAAATCTCCAGCCACAAAGACTAAACCTTGTGGTTGGAATGTAAACGCCTGGGTTCTAGGAGCCTGGAGCACGGATGGATGTCCCGCTTATCATCTGTTTCCCTTCGTATTAAGATGCAAGCTAGCATGTAAATTATTTCTAGTTACCTGTTTAATTACATAAGCAGAAATTGCAAGAGCTGCATATTTCTTCAGAGCTACGAAACTACTCCTCTAAATTAATTGTGCTTGAAATTATTTTGGAGCCTCTTTGCAACAGCGCTGGACGTGATCCAGCTCAGTCCTGCTACAAAACAGGTGTGGAGCTGACTCAGCCCGCGCCCGCCTTGGTCCTTTGAAAACTGCAGTTCCTGAGACTTTTTCAGTGGGCTGGAGAGGCTTGCACGTATCAGGTGCCTAACTCCTCTCTCCCCCCTCTGTTTGCTGCACTGCAATTGATAAGCAGCATTTTCTTCACAATACCTTTATGCTGATTTTAATCAAAAAATGACCTTTAAAATGTTTTGGAGGTTGGGATTAAAAAGACTATTGTGTTTGACAAATGGGTGGAGTGAGTGTGATTCGGTTTTCAGGTTCTGGTGATCCTTAAAAATACTTAATAGTAGGTAGACATTTCTATCAATTATTTGGTAGATATTTGATATTTCCACTGGAACAGGCTGCCCAGAGAGGTGGTGGAGTCTCCTTCTCTGGAGACGTTCAAAACCCGACTGGATGCATTCCTGTGTGACCTGCTCTAGGTTGTCCTGCTCTGGCAGGGGGGTTGGACTAGGTGATCTCCAGAGGTCCCTTCCAACCCCTGACACTCTGTGATTCTGTGATTTGGGGCAGGGCCTAACTTGCCACGAGTCATATGCCTGCCTGCCTGCTGACACTGTGGTGTTTGCAGCTTTAAAGAACAGGAACTTACTTCCTGGCAGATACCTGAATGCTTCACTTATGTATTCAACCATACCTACTTAAATGTAACTTAAAGTGTGCTTTTTTGGTCTACCTACCTTGTTCCAACTTGCCCAAGAACAAAAATGTGAAATGTGGCTTAACATTGTGTACCATTAGTCTTGTTACAGAAGTAACACTAAGAGAAGCTTGGGCATAAACTTGAAAGCATATTTAAGTAGAAGAACTTCCAATATTGAGAATCTGTGAAAACCATGAATTAATTGTTAGATAACACTTTTGAAAAAAATATTCTATGGAGAAGGAAATGAGCCTTTGTGTCTACAGCAGACTTCCGAACGGAATACATACAATGATCTTGCAATGTGAAATACAAAGTCAGAGCAATAGTGCTGTGACAAAACACCGTGCTAAGTACTTGATATTTTGCTGTAATTATCCCCTTTTCACATCCTCTGCATCTGTTAAAATGCTGCTGGTTTACTGTCCTGGTGACCTCTGTTTCAAGATGTCAGACAGTTTAATGGCTTTTCATAAATCATAACTAGACCAGTGAGTGACTTAAACCATTTTATGAAGATAGCTTTTGTTTCAAAACAACTTAGTTTAGGATTTAAAAAAAAAATCCATTATGTTTTATCTTCTTAGAGCTATGTTTATGGTGACTTTTAGGGGACTGTAAGTTGAATAATGCTTTTATGTAAGCATTTTAGTCACAAGGACTGAATTGGGCAATAAATTGTTTTATAATTAGAATAAGCAAAAATAATTTTGTAAGGAGAAATTGCACAATTGTAAGGTCTTATCTCTTGGCTATTTTTACTGAAAATAAGAAATGGGTTCCTTGGGGAATCTTAAGGCAACTTTTGTAGTTTTCTTCTTCAGCTGGTGCTACTGCTTACATCGTTTGGATCCGCTGCCCTTTCCACAGTTGCAGGGAGCTGGCATATGCCTGGTTCTCCAGACTTCTGTTTTGCAAGCATTTGTCTTACAGTTCTGGCACACAGAGAACTTTGCAATGAAATACCCAAGATGCAAGGTTAACTACTACAGATGAATGTTAATTTTACATATCAAATACGGCACCTCTGATCTGAAGATACCAAATCTCAAACTTCCACGATTGCCAGAGGTGGTTGTTCTGCCCAAAAGAACCAGGGTCTTTGTTTCATAAACAGGTGTTAAGAAGCTTAAACATACAGATTAATCTTGCTCTCTGTTGTAATAATACAGGGAGAGACAGTGTTGTGTGATTGGGAAGACAGGCTGGCACAACCAAGTGGGGAAAAACATTAATGGCTTTGCTATTTTAATAAAGAAGTAAATCTTGCTTCTGGCTGCCAAATGCACCTTCCCATATGCTGTACCTTTAAAGTTTAAAACTAATGTTGCGGGTGGGACTGAACAAACTTAATGGGTAAATGGATAGTGCATCTTTTCATCTCTGGCTTGATTTTTCTCCCAAATGCTGTTGGATCTTTTGTCTCCTGCTGTTTTTTTGCTCAAGGTTTGTGGTCTATTATAACGTGTGGTCCAATAAAGATGTGGAATTGCAGAGAGAAGGGAGGGAAAGGAAGCACAGTAGTTGTGTATGAAAACTCTGAAGCATGCCCGTCAAGTGTCTATGGAGTGGATCAGAAGTTGAAATAGCAATTTTGTGTGTGCTACTGGAAGAGCACATGTTCCAGTTAGAAATGTTTTTCTTCAAAATTAAGCACCAGTTCTATGAGAACTCTTTGAGTAGCCATCAAGTTTTGTTTGTCAGGACTTTTGCAGCATCCTCTTGCAGTGGATGAGCAGCCAAATTAAGGAATTGGTTGCCTTTTTCATGGCTTGTCCTTTTCTTAAAATAAGGCAGTGTACAGTCATAAATTAGATGATTCAGTCTGGAGATGGATAGGACTGTGCAAAATATTTGCTGCAGACACTTGCATTTTGAGTATGGGGACAGATTTTGGTTCACAGCACTTGCCATTAATTTCAAATCAAGTCGGTGCTTTTGCTGAAACTTCGCATGCGCAGTTCCTTGCACCACTGTGATACTGGGAGCTCACTGGTGGTGTGGGTGGTTCTGCTTCCAATTTGAATGGCAAAAATTCAAGTCAGGCTTGGGATCTGCAAGGAAGCATGGCAGCTTCCAGCTTTGCAGAGGCCAGATGTTACCTTCAAGGTAACACTACGTTCCACTGCCAATGCAGGTTGTAAAAGTTTTTGTTTGCCTTTGTAACATTGTTCTCATAAATCTGAATTGCAAACTGGCTGAACAAGAGCTGGTGTGTCTGTTTTCTTTGACAAAGGCGTGGTTTGCTATTTGCTTTTTTCTGAAGTGTTTTGCATCATCTGAAGTTCTGTGTGCTGACATTTAAAGATAAGACAATGATAGGCAGCACATTCTTTTAGCTAAGTGGAGGCAAATGGATGGCTCTGGCCTTACAAATAAAAAATTGGATGCTTGCTTCTTCCTCTGCTGGTTTTAAAGGAAGCTGATCATTTGAGGCATGTGAGTTGCCTGCCTCTCAGCTGTACCGCTCTTACTCTGCTATAGATGGTCAGATCTGCTCTTCATGTGCTTGGCTGTGTAAGGTCTCCCTTTGGCTTGCTGCCTGGTTCTTTGCATTATAAAATCATGTCCTGTACCTATGATGTTTCCTCTCCCCAAAACAATGACAGGTACAAGCATATAGATTCAATAACATTATGCCAATGCAATGTGATAGAAGTGTGAATGCTAATTTTTCCATTTTTTCCAAAAGAAATAGAAATTTGTGGGAGTAATAAAGACAGGGAGGTAGAAATCTTGGTGGTGGTATAGAAAGTACAGAAAACTGAAATCTGCTTAGGTTGCAGAGAATGTTGTGGTAGGTTTCAGCTGAGGCTTTAGTTGCACTGTTGCCAGTCATGGGATGAACAGCTTGGCTTAAATCTCCCCTGATCAGCAGATCTTTCACACAGACCTAGCACAGAGCTAAGCCTGCTATCAAAACTTATTCAGGTAGAGACAGATGCAGATTGATTTCCATGCAGCACAGCTCACTCTCTTCCATTCTCTAGTTCGACTGCAGGTTCCACGTGGTGGCAGCAGGGTCAAGACTTCTTTACGATTTCCTTAGAGGACAGTGCACATATCATTCATCAAGTAACTGGCTCTTGATGAGCCGTAGCAAGGAGAGAATCTGACACGTGTTAACTTGAGGCACCCTGCCAGGGCAGGATGCTTTCCCTAGAGCCAAGCCCAGTATTGCTTTGGGAATTGGTCTTTGAAGATGATACTGTAATTTACGTATCATGAGGCTGAAACTTAGCTGTGATGAGAATTTCCTGTACTGCCTGTACAAAAAACCCATGAATCTTCCCGTGCTTTTACATAGAGTTTATATTTGTGCTGTTTGGGCAGTGTGCCAAGCTGCTGTAAAGTGTATGTATGCAGGGCTCTGTACCGGGGCCAGTTCTGTCCAGTATCTTGATTGATTATCTGGATGAAGGCATCGAGTGCATTCTCAGTAAGTTTGTGGATGACACCAAGCTGGGTGGGAGTGTTGATCTGCCTGAGGGTAAGAAGAGTCTGTAGAGAGACCTGGACAGGCTGCAGCCATGGGCCAAGGCCAATTGTATGGGATTGAACAAGGCCAAATGCCAGGTCCTGCACTGGGCCACATCAACCCCATGCAAAAGTACAGGGTTGGGGAAGAGTGGCTGGAAAGCTGTCTGGCAGAAAAGGATCTGAAGATGCTGGTAGACAGATGGCTGAACATGAGCCAGCAGTGTGCCCAGGTGGCCAAGGAGGCCAACAGCATCCTGGCCTGTATCAGAAGCAGTGTGGCCAGCAGGAGTAGGGCAGTGATTGTCCCCTGTACTCAGCACTGGTGAGACTGCACCTTGAGTGCTGTGTTCAGTTCTGGGCCCCTCACTACAAAAAGGACATTGAGGTGCTGGAGCGGGTCCAGAGAAGGGCAACAAAGCTGGTGAAGGGCCTGGAGCACAGGTCTCATGAGGAGCAGCTGAGGGAACTGGGGTTGTTCAGTCTGGAGGAGGCTGAGGGGAGACCTCATCGCTCTCTACAACTGCCTGAAAGGAGGATGGAGCGAGGGGGGGGCTGGTCCCTTCTCCCAAGTGACAAGCGATAGGACAAGAGGGAATGGCCTCAAGTTACACCAGGGGAAGGAAGTTCAGGCTGGATATTTGGAAAAATTATTTCATTGAAAGGGTTGTCAGACAGTGGCACAGGCTGCCCAGGGAAGTGGTGGAGTCAACGTCCCTGGAAGCGTTCAAAAAACGTGTAGGTGTGGCCCTTAGGAACGTGGTTTAGTGGTGGCCTTGGCAGGGCTGGGTTGATGGTTGGACTTGAAGATCTTGAAGGCCTTTTCCAACCAAAACAATTCTGACTTCTTCCACATTTGATTTTAAGATCAAGGTCACGTCTTAGTTGATTTTTTTTTCTCCAGATGAGTTAGACACTCATCTGACTAATTTATTTTAAACCAAAGTACTGGAGTCTGTATAGAAGCAGTTTTGCTTGATGTCAGTGACCACAAGCTTGTGTTAGGTCCTGTTTCACATTGCGTCCAGGCTTTGGGTGCAGCTGGAACTGTATAGGGTGCTTGATCCAGTATTAAAATGACTCCTCCTATTCAGGCCTGACTGGCTGGATTTGCTGGATTTCAGACTCAAAAGTACAAGTTACTAATTTCTGGTTTTTCTTTCAATCAGCTGTAAATATGGGGAGAGAAACTTATAGTCGTCTTAGCTGACCTGTGTTAGTGTAAATGTAAAGAGAATTCACAGCATTTCTTTCTGTTTTCTTAATACACTTTCTGCCTGAAACTATTCTGTCTCTTGCATATTTAAGTACCTTGGGCATATGCATATTAGCAGTACATTTCAGACTGGCATTTCTGTATTGCTCTGTGTTGGGCAGCCAGTGTTGGGCCAGAATTGCTTCTCTGCTGCATGCCTGCGTGAGTAACATGCTGAAGGGATGGTCTTCAGGATATTGAGACTTTCAGATTTAGCTAAGTGGTTTGTATATCAAAATGTGAAGTACTCTGACAATTATGCTACTGAAATGGGATCAAATTAGGTGAAGCAGCAAACCCAATTAATTTTTTTATTGGAGCACTCCAGTGTCTCTCATGAGACATTCATTCTCCTACGTCATGACAAACTGTCACCCTTGTGCTTTCTATATGGGCTCCACGTGTCCTTGGAGGCAGCGCTCATGTCATGGAGAAATTGTATTTGTATAACCGTGTTGCTATGCAGTGTTCAATACCTTTAATGCTTGTAATGAAGATGGTGCAATTAGCATTGAACTTGATCCAATTACTTTTTTCTCCTTTCTTCTGGCATCTTCAGCAAGCACTTCTGCAGCTTGTGAGAAATTGGAGAGAGATAGGAATGAACTGCAAGCTGCTCATGAAGGATTTTTGCAGAAGTTAAACCAGCAACATCAGAACGATTTAGCTGAGCTGGAGGAGAAGCTTAAACAATTTTACACTGCAGAATGTGAGAAACTGCAAAGTATCTGCATTGAAGAAGCTGAAAAGTACAAAGCACAACTCCAGGAGCAGGTTTGTGACATTTGAAGTAGAAATGTTCTCTAGCAATTGCTTTCTGCTACAAATGAGCCTTCAGAGAATTATGAGTTCTGCTAATAATGGGATTGTTTTATCTGATGTGGAACTCCACTTCATTGCAACTATAAAAATATTGCTACACTAAGCTGGCCAGATCTTAACGCTTGTGTTTAAACATGGTGGTGATTCCTTGTGTTCTGCAAGCTTCAATGACTTCTGGAGGGAGCTCCACTGTCATTTGAGGCAGCATAAGTTGTAAGACTTATAAAGACACTCCTGGCCTGTGACCTTGCTTTGCAGCAATGCCATGTGTGTGACAGATGCATACATCATCTTGTTGCTAGCAGCAAACTGAGGCATCATTCTCATCTGTTAAGTGTTGTATGTGGCTTAGCTTTTTCTATGACCATCTGTTAAGTGCTACCTAGACTTTTAAAACATAGTCAATGTACTGCGTAAAGCCATTCGAAAAATACTTTAAGCAAGAACTGCCACATATAAGGGGGGGAAAAATCATATTGTCTTATTGCAGGTGGACAACTTAAATATCACACATGAAAACTTTAAGCTAGAACTTGAAAACAGACACTTGGAAAAAGTAGAGGAGCTGAAAAAGGAGTATGAATCCTCTTTTTCAGGCAAGTATTTTGTATTCAAGTACATATGCTATAGTACTGCCAGTCACAAACAAAAATACTTCCTTTTTCATCAGTGTCACCATTTCATTGTTCTTGGCTTTCAGCTATTTTTAAAAACATTGGCTGAATTCCTTCTTTTGGAACTGATCAAGCCTCATTTTACATACAGAAATACTCATGATATCACTGTAGCTGAAGGAAACTTGTAAAAATGTTTCAGAGTGGAGATGACTTTTACTGAAAGAAAAAGATGTCTGAATTGCAGTCTGCCCTCAAAGTCTCCCACCCCCCTATTTCCATAAGGAGCACCTCAAAATTGAAATTGAGGAATAAGCAGGGTTGTCTGCTTTTCAGAATGACACAGGAATGTTGAGAAATATTACGCGCTGTTTACAGCCTACTGGGGCAAAGGCTGTGTTTCAGGGACGGGGTGACGAGTGTGCTCGGTTTTGAATGGCAGGGCATCTAATTGAATTAAGTGATGATTTCCATACGCCCTCCAACTCCACTTGGTTGTAATGTTTCCAGTGGTACTTTTGCATCGTTAAAACTGGTGATGCTTCTGCTGAAATCAAAAAGCAAACTCATCTGCATGGCATCTCTGAAGCAGAAAAGGAAATGTTTGGGGTTTTTTTAGAAGTTTTTTGAAGAGACAACTTGGAGTTTTTGCTTTTGTGGCTCTTGCTCAGTTCTTCAATTTGTTGTAGGTAGGCGAATGCTTTCAAAATTGACACAGCCAGCTAATGAAATGGATGTGTGAGGGGGCAATCAACAACTCTGAAGCAGCAATAAATCTGATGCTTTGTACATGCTTTGGATCGGTTGATGATAAATGTTCTTTCTGTGTTGTCATTGACTTCGCATCTGTGTGTATGTGTATTGGCTGGCTTTTCGTGCTGCTTTTCTAAAAGAATGTTCATATCTTACGTGGTATTAATAATCTGCAAAAATTATTTGTTGCAGAGCTCAAGAGTGCCCATGAATCCGAAAGGAAATTGCTTGAAGATTCCTTTAAGGAGAAGCAGGAATTGCTAAAGGTTTGTTAAGGGTTGGGGTGATTGCAACAGTCTAAAATTTCAAAGGCAGCCTGGAGACGTGCACTGAATTCCTGGCCTAACTATGCCATATCTTTTCATTTCAGAAAAAAATCGACAACTTAAAATGTGAAAACGATTCTCTGAGTGAGAAGTTGGAATTAGAAAAGCAAAAACAAATAGCCAAAGAAAAAGCCAGTCTTGTAAGTTTTTGATCTCCAAAAGTAATGCAGATGAGCAGATTTTGTAAGCCTGGGTTTATGTTATTACATAACACAAAAGGTTTGCAATCAAGTCTGATAGGGCTGTCTTGCTTATTAATATTTTGTGTAAATAGCTCACCTGCCAGAAGCTTTTCTTTCACTATGATGTTGTACGTTAACCTTACCATTATAAATCTATAAAGCTGTTGAATATATAAGCCCATGGTTTCAGTTTATAGCCTAAGTTAAATTGAAGACCTGTGTGTATGCAAAAGTTGTCCTGTAGCTTGCTTGTAGATGGTCGATAAATGTTCTGATGGTGCTCTGATCAGTGTGGGCTGACATTACTACTATGAAACTCCCTTCTTGCACTTGAGTATACTTGCAATACCAGTAGTATTGCTTATCCCACAAAGAGAAATTCCACACTTAAAACCTCACTTAGGATGCTTCTAGTAGAAATTGCCCTAGTTTTCACCAAAATTTATTTTTTTTCTCTTTTACTGCTTATTCTAGTGGCAGGACACAGCTGCCGCAAGAAGAATTTGCAACCACAATATGGTGCTGTGGTTGGGGGAGATGATACCAAACACAACACGTTTTACACTGCGCTTGGGAGTTCAAACTGTATTCCCTAGGCATGCTCAGATGCTGTTTAATGTAAAGGAACAATAGCCACATGCCTTTACGTAGCTGTAAATGCCCTTTGCATCCTAATAGCATAAGGCACATCATAAGCTTGAAGCTTCTCTGGAAAAATTCTACTTTGAACCAGTATATTCTGTACTAAACACAAAGTCTGCACTGTCAGAATTCCCATTAGCCCTTAGAAGACAAAGGTGTATTTCAGACTCCTACAGTATTTTTTACGTAGTGTCACTTGATATTCCCAGCTATTTTGCTAAAATCTTATGTAGGCCTTTTAGTCTTTTTATCTGGCTCTGTGTTCTGATCTGAGTAGCTGATGTGGTGGCTCAGGTTTAACTTTAAAAAGACATTTTAAGACCATTGGGGCAGAGGAGGGAAAGAAAAAATACTACATTTTAAACTGCAATATTACAATTTAAATTGTAATCTGCATTTAAACTTTTCAGGATCACTTTTCTCACTAGCTCCTAAGATTTCATGTAAAGCCACAAAAAGGCATAATGAAGCTCAAAACTGTCTGCCTCCTCCTCTGAGGCAGCACAGCACACCCCACCCTCACGTGGACTTCTGTTCAAAAGTAGAAATTAAACAAGAATCACTAATGCCACAGTCCTTAAACAGGCAGGAGAATGATCTGTGTAGGCTATGAGGCCCTTGTTACTTGTGAAACCTATGGGCTGTGTCCTTGTGAAACTGCACCCCACAAAACTGCAGGCATTGCCCGCCAAGTCTTGGGCTTCTGGTGCGGCAGGGAGGCTGTTGCTCAATGCAGTGCACCAGTGTCCTTACCCCAGTGTGCTAAAACAAGTTTTGTTTGTTTTTAAAGATAAACTTAGTTACACAACACACTTAATCATTAATTTATTTTTGTGTTCCACTTGGACTACCAGGAAATGGACTGGGAATTGCTGTATATCTCCTTATTTTTGCCTGTGACTTTGCCTTTGAAATGTAGAGAATATTTTACTCTCCAGTGTTTGAATGGATTCTTACTCTGGAAGAGAGGTCCTTGAGGAAACCAGATCTGACCCTGCCCTGTGCCCCTCCTTCTCTCTCACCTCCTGGAAAACAACAAACAAAGGAACATTAAAAAAAAGAAAGTCCTAGCTTGCAGCGTTGTAGATAAGTCATGGACATACAGCAGTGCAAGGTTCTTACATCCAATTGCATTGCTAGGCTTTAAGAAGAACATAAACCCCAAAATTTTCTATTTCTGCTTATGAACCAGCTACCTTCAGACTCAAAACATGGGAAATAAGCTACAGTCAAGTTCATAGCTTTAAATTTCTGGTGCTTTTTGAACTACTTCAGCATCTGAAAACTCTTCAAATGTCTAATTACCTCTTGGGATGGGCTGTGAGTAATATGAAATAAATTTTGGAACTCCTAGCCTTACAGGGAGCCTTTGGGCACTCCTGCAAAACAAGTTTTGCTGTGACAGCTTTAATGCCTTCCTTTGACTCACTAGGGTTTTTCACATTTATGCATGAAGTGCTTTCTGAACAGCTTCTAAGGAAAACTGCAACTGTCCACCTACACCAAAGGACAAACAAAATCGGAGAAGGTGGTGGCAGATCTTTTTTTGTTGTTGTTGTTCTAAACTGTTTGACTTAATTTCACTTAGAACAAGTAACTGTTGTTACTGTGTTTATTTTCTTGCTCTTGCTAGATAGCAGAGAAACACTTAAATTGTTCCTGAAATTCAGAGTACTAAGCAAACTCTGTGGAAATCTTTCAGAAACAGCCTCAGATTATGTATCTGGAACAGGAGCTGGAAAGTTTGAAAGCGGTGCTGGAGATCAAGAATGAGAAACTCCATCAGCAGGATATAAAGCTAATGAAGATGGAAAAACTGGTGAGTTTTCCTTGGGGTCTGGTAGGTTTGGACCACATCTCTGAGTTATGTTCTGATAATGAGCATGAGTTGGTCAGACTTACGTGCGAGGATTAATTTTTTTTGTTTGTTTAAAAGGAAACATAAAATGATGATGGGACATGCTCACATTGCAGGTACAACTCTATCTGCATTGGGCTGTAATGTAAAGAGGGGGGAGGAATCACCAGATGCTGTAAATGACCTTTTAACCTCTTAAGACAACTACTGGTTTACACAAACTATTGCCAAGTTACTATCGGGTTGTCTGGGAGCCTCTTCCACATTTTCTTTCATCTTCCCTCAAAGAAGAAATCCTTACCTGCTATGTTTGCTTGAGTCTTATAGAAGATAGACTGCACTGTCAGGAAAACATTAACATGGAAATGATCCTAATTAAACAAGAAGGGATCAAAGGTGTTTGAGATGCGTCTGAATGTGGCGCTGGGTGATACGGTTTAGCGGTGATGTAGGTAGGCGGTTGGACTGGATGATCTTTAAGGTCTCCTCCAACCTTGATTCTATGAAATATGAAATGGAATAAATGTTTTCATCTAGAATTGATTAGCTTAGGTCAATCACTTTAGCTATTATCTTTAAGCTGTTTTTTAGCTGTGTGGATTGGCTCCTGATCTGTGCATAATTCCACATGAAAAGGCAATTTTGGGGCCAGAACCTGTAATTACATAGCATGCTCTTTGTGGAAGGACAGGGCCCTTGTCTTGAGTGAGATCTTTGAACACTACTGTAATTTTTGTTTAAGCAAAATTTTAACGAGGAAGTATAGAAAGAGGCATGGATACAAAAGAATACATTCACGTCACTTGTTCAGTATTGTACAGCATCGTATGTTGCCCTGGTCTACAATTACTAGTAAATTATTAGCAAACTGTCATCTTTTCTGACAGATATTGGCCACAGTATAGAAGCCCTCAGACAATCCAACCATTTAATCACTGTTTGTCCTTAACTTTTGCTAATGTCCTGTAGCAATGAAGTGGAATCAGGAGAGCAACAGGGAGAACTGTTTACACAGGGGAGCCCTTGAAATTGTCACATTAACATGTTATTTCTAGACAGTCTTCTGTATGCAACAGCTTCTAAAACTGCTGCCCGTCACTGGCAGAAGTTACTAGAATGTGCTGGTTAATTAGTAGATCCCTTACTCGGCCCTCCTTTGTTGGCACTGAATCAGCACGAGTGGCAAAATGCCAGCGTTATGCAAGGATAAGGTAAGTAGGATCTATTTGAGTGTTACAGAATATGAGAGCAGGTCAGTCTCACGTTACTCTTAGGTTTTTGCACTGACCGTAACAAGGTATGCAAACTCCAGATTACGAATACTTAGGACAGCTCAGTCAGTATCTTGATGAATGCATGCGTGGGTTTTACTTTAAACTGTGACCTTTTTTCCTAAGCTGGAGAACAACACAGTCTTAACAGACAAATTAAAGAAGATTCAACAAGAAAATGAAGAATTAAAAGCTCGGATGGATAAACACATGGAGCTTTCAAGGTGAAAAATATCTGGAGTTTTTGTTCTCATGAACCAGGGGAAGGTGTTTCTGTGACAAGAAAGAAAATTCTTGTGCAAATACTAGTGATTTTGTACTCTGTAAGAGAACACGCCCCTTTCTTCCCCACTTGTATCTCTACAAATGTGCATTCCTATATAAAAAGCAAGCAGGAACAAACTGTAAGGGGGTAAAGGGGGAAATACTGCTTCAAAACAGCATTTCAGGGATGAAAAAGCAACTCGGAAATACCACCTTATTAGAGATGGGCTCTTCACATATTACTGGCTTGTGAGCTCAACCTGGGTTTACTTATAACTACTTCAGTTGAGCGACTTGTCCCCAGTTTAGATCAGTGAAAAGACCAGTGTGTTTTATTTAGCAATAATAGCAATATTTAACATGAGTAAAATGGGTCTGAGGTTCTTCTAACCTCAACTGTTGCTTAAATGGATGGGCAAACTCTTCCAATTTGAAGGAAACTAAAGAAATGCAGCTTCTGTGTAGAGCTGAGCCTGCCATGAGACCCAAAGGCTCCAGCATGGCCATTTAAATATATCTGTTAGTGTAAGTAGGACAAGTCTCACTTTTCCGATGCTTTTTCTGGTCTTTGGGAATGATTCTTATTGGGACTTTCTCCTGCTTTCTGCAAGCTACCAGTTTAAACCCAGCAAGGATGACAACATGCTGAATCCTCATTTCTAGGAAGTACTTTAGTTGTAAGCCAAACAGGGGTTTATGCAAATTCAAACCTTTAACATTGAATGTCAATGCTGAAGTTGGGTTTTGTGTTCTGATGTAAATCTTATGTTTGCAGGCAACTTTCTACAGAGCAAGCCGTTTTACAGGAGTCTCTAGAGAAAGAGTCAAAAGTGAATAAACGCCTGTCAATGGAAAATGAAGAACTTCTGTGGAAGTTGCACAATGGCGACCTATGCAGCCCAAGGAAACTGTCTCCTAGTTCTCCATCTGTGCCTCTTCAGTCCCCACGAAATTCTGGCAACTTCTCTAGTCCCACAGTATCACCAAGATGACATCTCTTGAGAGAAAGAGGGGACTGCATTTCATTTGTGATCTGCAGAACCGATCCTCACTGACTATGGTGACTAAACATAACTGGAAACTACTTGGTGCAAAAATGGCGAGAAGAGACTGAGAATATGGGAGTAAGACACTTGTGTTGCTCCTCCCAAAAAGACTTGTTTATGACCTCTATGGACATTGTTGCACAAAGCACTTACAGAGCAAGGAAAGACTTGTTCATTGCCTTTTCACCTAACTATAAGAAAAAGCTCAGGGGCTTAGAGATAAAGATCACAACCTTTATACTATGTTCCTTATCACAGACACTTTTTTAAAGGCTGTGTGTGTGCGTGCGTGTGCTGTGGATGGAATGGATGTAACACACTGTGCGTGTGTCTAATGTTGCCTTCTTTGCTGTGTTCTTAATAAAGGATAAAAGTTGAAGACTATATATTGACATGTATGTCCTTAATAACATTGTCAGTATGCATGCTTTTAGCGAAGACCCTCGCTTGGGAATGAGGTGAAACTGCCACTAGTGCTATAGGTTAGTTTCCTTCATCTTTCTGGCTTCAGTTCAGTAAAAAAATGGCATGAAAAGCTTTGTCAACTGACTTGCTAGTGTCTTGGCTGATCAGAGTATGCAACTTGAATTCATTTTAAAACCAAACTGAATTGCAGCCATATTTTGCATGGATTCTTGGTTTAATATCCATGCCTAACTCTGCTGTTTCGGAGGATTTTTTATTTTTTTTAGGATACAGTGGATTTTGGCTTTCAAGTCAGAGTCGCAGTCAGAACCAGAGTAGCCCTCAAGGTCAGATATTATTAGTTGAGCTGCAGGTTTAGAAACCTAGACCTATCATCTTGCTGAAAAGGAATCACTTATTCCCCCAAAACCATATGTCCATCTGCTGAGGATAAACTAGATGTAGCTTTGAAAGCCAAAGAGAAAAATGCAATAATTGTCATTATAGGTGCATTCTTAACTCAGTTCTGAAGAAGAATCTGGAGTAATTTGTGAATTCCAATGTATCTGGTGACATACTTTTGCCTTTAGCGTTTGTATTATGTTCTTCAAGGCTAGCTAAACTCACCTGAGAAAGAGGGAGAAGGTGGTAGCTGTGTATTTATCTTGCTGATTCTGCCATACCTTTCCTGTTAGACTCCTGTTAGGATTAGCGGTTTGCCAGTTCATTTGGCAAAAGATCCTGTACAAAAGGTTCTGTAGAGTAGGGAAAAAAATTATCCTGGCTGCTGGAACTGGAGGCTGAGGGTGTAACCCTTTCTGGAAATGTCATATGCTGAGATTCAACTTCAACAGGGTAATCGTATAGCCTTGCTACACCCTTGGTCAGACCTGTTCAAGATGTCTTCATTGTACCTATTAAACACAGGTTCAACTTTTAATTGGCATTACAAACACTAGCTACGCTTGCTTACAATAGCTTGGGTTTTACAGTACCAGTTCCAGGACCACTGCCAGCTAATGCTTTTAGCTGGCTACACGGTTAACTGTTCTGGTAAATTCTATCCGCTGAATTTCCCAGGGTTTTCCAGTACTTGAGGACAGGAACCAAGGGGATGGAAAGTGTTTAGGGAACTCAACTGGAGAACCACTGCAAATCATTTTACCCAAGACCTGAAAAATCTTGGCTAGTAATGAGGAACACAGATGTAAATAAAACTCATACAGTAAGTAAAGTTGTAATATGCTTAAACTTGTGATTGACTATTTCATCATTAAATTTACTTAATTTTCCATAGGGTACAAGGGAGCTATTTCTATGGAACATTATTCTCTTTTAATCCTCTTTCGGGCACTGTACATACCACGTGCTAGTGGTGTCAGTACTTAAAATGTTTTCTAGGGGTTTCAAATTTAACTGAAAATCTTTTGTGGGCTAAAGCTTGGCTTAAAGTATATCTTGGAACATTCTTACTTTCTATGGTCAAAGAGATTTGATCACATGTATTTGAACTGAATGTTTAAAAAATAAATTTTTTTTTTACTGATTGAAGGGTTTTTCTCCTGCTTGTATTAGTCAAGTGATCTTTAAGGAGGAACATTCCTCCAAATACTAAAAACTCTTAGTACCCGTTCAGCACAGCAGAACAGTAACGCTGAAGCTTCATTAAATGTTCAGCTAACCCTTAAGAAATTTTAACTTTACCCTTGCTGCTCGCACGTAGGCAAAAGTTAACAGAGCTTGCTTGTGGTAATCAGCAATGCAGTTTGAGATGGCTGTTAACTAAAAAAACCCCACAGATAACATCACAGACTTAAGCAATAATAAAATATGTGAGTGCAGTTGGCTTAATATAGGGACCCAATGTGCATATGCCTGCTACAGGCATCCCACGGGACTCACCTTAGTAAAACACCTTATTCAGGAAATCTTTGTGTGAGAAACTGGCACAGAGTGTAGCAATCTAACAGCTCATGTCACAGGAACAGTCTATCTAGCCACTGGGAAGAACTTTATCATCTTAGTTGCGATGTTACTGCCTCAAATAAAACATGCAAGAAGAGTGCATGCGAATGTTTGAAGATCAAATATAGTGCGTCCCTTTGTGTAACAGAGAAGGGAAAAGCTTTTCCAGGCTACCTGTACAGAAAAGTAAGTATGATATAGTAAATAAGACTGTTAATTTATCCATACTTTCTCTCTACAATACAGGAGACTCCTCACCTCTAACCTTCTTGCAAATAGACTCTTTGTTTTTATGAAGAAATGAAGAATTCTTGTATATAGAAATGGGACTACAGAAATGCCTGTTTAGTGTTTGTCCTGTTGGCCTGAAATAATTAAATAATGCTGTTAATCTGTAAGCACTGTTCCAGTATTTTTTTCTATTTAACTATTTCAATGTTTAACTGAAATACTATGTGTTGTCAGAGGCTTTGTTTGATCCAGTAACTTTTATGTATTTTTTGATAATTTCTTTAGCATCGTTTCCTTCAGGAAAAGGCAGAAACCTGCTCACCATAAATGTGCCAAAGGTCTAGTGCTACTCAAGTGATTAAACAAGTTATTTCCTTCAGATACACAAGCTTAACTAGTAGTTCCAACTTGAATGCTACATTTCAAAGGAAGTCCCAGTGACATTTACATCCGTACTGAATAGTTTGTTGCCATTCAAACTATTCATAATATGGTTCCCTTCAACACTTGGTTTTTGTATGAGCTGCGTTATATTGGCTATACAATTTCAGGCGAATCATTTCCTTATGCTAACTGAAGCCCTGGATTTTCTCGTTACACCAAAGCCACTTGCATGTAAGCTGGTGTCATGCAATTCATGTAGGAAATTCCCTCTAGACCAGTAAGCAACCACTGATCTTTAAAGCTGTAGTTGCCTGACACCCAGGAAATGATTTAGGGCTGAGCTGGAGTTAAAAAGGCCATCATAAAGTTGGAATAATTATTGAACCCTGAAGAAGCAAATTCCTACTGTCCATTGCTGCTGCCCTGCCTTAACAGAGTGGTGACTGAGGTATGAAACAGAAGTAACAATACTGGCAAGTTCACGCATGTGACTTTGTGACAAGTCACTCAAATTTCATTTCCAGGGCTGCAATCTCTTACCCTGTGTCACTGTTCATTTGTGTGGAAATGTGCAATTGCATCAATGTAAAGAGTCAGGCCTGCCCAGGAGGCTTTTGGTAAAATGAGAACTATGTAAAATACATAATAAAGTAATCCCCATAGTTTACAATTATGAGAATTGTTTTGATGTTTGCAGGGTTAGAAAAAAACCACCACCACCAAAAATTCTACCTTAAAGGCACTGCTTCTGTAGTTATAAACAACCTTGAGAACTGCATGTGGCTGGTACACATGACCATGAAACCTGAGGAAGACTTCTCCAGCAGTGATGTAGCAACAGATTTACTCTCTCTTCCTGTCCTGCCAAACAGTCACCAAGGAAGTGATGCTACCGCATTAACTGCTGTGCTGTTGGATGGATCTGACCAGGTGATATGTCATCTCATTGTCTCTCAGGAGACAATAGCTCTAGCTATTTTAAAGGAAATCAATTGTTGAATTAAAGGCTCAAAAGCACTTTGAAATTTAAGAAGTTGGCACAGCTCCTGCAGTTCAAAGGGAAATACATTGTTCTGAAAATGAAAATGCTAAAAATGAATGAACAGATAGCACAGCCTCATCCAGAAGCTCAGGGATTGTTAAAGTTACTTTGGTCAGGGTAAAGTCTTGCCTAAAAAAAACTAAAAACAAACAGTACAACACCCTCCTTTAGGTATTACTATGAAATTGTGTAACACCTGTTTAGTCATTTGGGTAACAGTATAACATTCTTGATATTTTAATAGTAATGAGAAAGGAGACTAACAAGGCACTGCCTCTTACACCAGCAAAGTTGGTCCTATTGTTTGCTTATTTTTTTTAATTTTTTTTATAGTAACAATCTTGCAGGCAGCTGGGGAGCATTGTCCATGAAGCCTCTTTCATGAGCCATGCACAGAGCCATTTCAGTCTTTACATTTATTGTATCAGTTACACTGGTTTAGGTGCCTGCATGCTGAAGACAAAAATCTTCAGCAATCTTGATTACTGGTATCATTAGCTACCCTAATAATCAGATTAATTACATTAATGAGAAGCTGCCATTTTTACAGTAGTACTAGATCTTGCTACTCAAAACTGTACTGCACACATCTGCTCCAAGATTTGAATTATCTGGAGCAAAGGGCTTACTACAGGCCTTCACCAGAAGCAACCTCTTTAGAAACTAGTCAAAAGCAAGCTGAGACACATGGAAGTGTGCAAGCAAGGGACCCCTATGCTCAGATAAAGCTGGTTTTCACAGGCCTTGTAAATAAAATGACTTGCATCAAGACTTTTTTTTGTCACACAATTACACTACTGAGTGGATTTGATTGGAAGTTTTAGCTTACATGGATTCTGTGCTTGAGCCTAGGTAGAAAAAACATGGCCAAAATGTCCAACAGCATCGTCATCACCTTCTTACCTTTTCTCTGCGAAGTCTCTTTCCTTGTATTGGTAACTAAAGCCAGGGTGAGAGAGAAGCAGTTGCTTATTTATCCAGATACGGTTCTGTGTAAATGAAACATCTTTCCTTTTCCTAAGTAAATTAATGCAATGAAGTTGAACTTGTTATTAACCTGAGAAGGGATTTTGCTGTATCATTAACATTATTCTAACATTACGTTACATTTGGGTTGTTTTCTTCTGTAAATGATAGTATATAAATAAATTCAAGTTTTACCTTTAGCAAACATAATTTGCTACATAATTTAGTAACTGCAACACCATACATCCATTGAGGAGTGAACTCTAAACTACATATAAAGTTGTAAGAAAGCAACACCATAAGGAAAATCGGACATCTCTAAGCACTTACAAGTTCCTGGAGATACCCTCTAGCAGCTCAATAATCCTCATGAGTGAGAATTTTATTTGAGTGTTTATGTCTTTATATGAGATGAACACACATACATATACACACACATGTTTTCATAATGTTCAGAAGTTTAATTATTCTTGCAAAATAAACATTTGCTATGGGCTAGTTCTGTAACTGGTTTGTTTGGCTGGTTTGGTTTTTTTGTAGTTCTTAACATGTACAGTATTCTAAGCTTTAAAATTGCACAGCACCGGAAGAGATGCACCTGCTTGGTGCATTTTTGAGGATATTTAATATCCTCTCAGTTCTCACATGCACAAAAAAGGCAGGTTAACCTCATTAAAGAGTTTGAAGAAAAAGACCATTTTCAGAGGAAAGCCCAAGAGCACCTATTCCTAAATATAATAAGCTCTATGCATGTTCAGGCTTAAACTTCAATGCTTCAGAGTAGTGTTATTAACTCACAACTGACGACTGCTGGGCATAGGCAACTCTTGTTTGTCCTGTCAAGCTAGGGGATATGAAATGCATTGGCATATGAAAAGAGACAGTGCTTTTAAACATTAATAAAGAAAATAGCTGGCTATAATGTCAAATAACATACAGTTCATGGGATGTCCAGAAGCCTTTCCTATCACTTTAGTTCAACTTTAGTAGCTACCGTTGTTTCTCCTTGTAGGTTCTGAGCGATACAAATGTAGTTTCCTGCATCTCTGGCTTCAAAATCTCCAACAAGAAGAATGCTCTTTGAGATTCTTGTGGTATGTCCAGTTCCTCTGTTTATCAATCTCCAGAAGTTTTGGATAATCACAGGTCTCTCAGACTGTTTGAAACAACAACAAAAAAACCACCCACGTAAGAAAATATGAGTCTACAAAGTGTATTGATGCTACCCTACCAAACCCTGAAGCAGAGGTCAGATAGATATATCCAAAACTCAGCTGAAACTGAGGAAGGTGCCTGTTCATTGCCTGTATAAAATATTGATGCACCAGTATGTTATGCTAAGTAAGGATAATACACTGGCTCTTCCACTCTAAGTGCAGGCACTGTGTATCTTTAGAGTAGTGATGAGCCACCAAAGCTCTGCCTGGAGACTATGAACTCAGCTGCAGCTGTGGGCCACTCACTGAGGCTGCCTTTGGGTGGGGTATGTCAGGAGAGATGTCTAAGCTGGTTTTCAGACTTTCAGTATGTCTCAAAAAGGAAGGCAGCAGTAGCTTTAAATTGTGTGTTGCAAACTAATTCCTCCTCCTCTAGTTTCGGAAACACTGTATTAGATCACATACAAGCAAACAGTAACAACTCACAAATGCTTCTGAATTAATCCTGACCTTGTGCTTCCCAAACTGGGGATGTAACTTCAAAGGCAAAAAGACAAACAAGGATGCTTAGAAACTGGGTTTTTTTTTTCAGATTGTGTTGTTATAATAGGTTTTTTTTTCCTTCTATAAGAGAATTCTCTGATGGGCTGTTTATCAGGTCACAGTCCCCAGCACCTCAGAAGTTTGCAAAGGCTTGGATAAGAGAAACTGGCCCAAAGATAAACTAAGGCAATCTCTTCTTCCAAAATCCCATCATGCTAGGCAGCAGCTGTAACCACATTGGCTTGTGCTGTACCATTAACTTGGATAAAACTGAAGAGGGAGAGGTTTCTGCCTCAAACTGGCTCCTCTTGCTTCATGAAATAGATGGATTAGCCAGTTATCAATATGAATGCTACAACGCTTAAGCTAATAGCAGCAAAAGGATAAATCAGACACTATCTAGAGCCAAAGCTACAATCTTGCACTTTCAAAATGACCAGTAGGGAAAAACCTCGGGGAGGAGCTACAGCGCAGTCAGGGAATGCCTAGGAGGTGGCAGGCATTTACAGCTAGCAAGAACTTTCTTTAAAAACTGGAAATCTTATCTAGAAATTCTTAACCCTTTAGAAGGAATCAAGCCACTTAGCAGAGCTCTACCAAGCAGAGCACTACCTCCTGTTCCCAGCCTGAAAATCCAATGCTACCTACAATAACTACCACACAACTCAAGCCTAAGTTAGTTCTTAAATGTAGCAAGGGAAACTTCCCTGTCCCTACTGAAAGTGAAGGTGAAGGCCAGGTAAGGCAGATGCTCTTTGCCTGGTTGGGCTCCTGCTGGCCCAGTTTTTCTCAAACTAATTGCCTTCTGCTTTGAAGCTAGTTTCAGGGACTCAGATTAAGGAGTGGCTCAGTGTGCATTCACAGCAGGTGAATGAGCAAATGCCAGTGTCAGGGAATGGCAAGGGAAAACAAAACAAAACATAACTGAGTGAAACAAAGGAAGAGTAAGAGGCTAGTGACTACAGCCATGAGATGAAGGTCTCTCCAGAGCTGTGTACCTAGGAGCAAGCAGGGATTAAAGTGCTGCTTCTGCTCAAGGTTCAAGGGGTAGGTGACAGCCCAGGTGCTGGGTGAGGTGGTGGTGGGGAACAAAATTACCATTGATCTCCCTGCACTGAAAGCAGCAGCAATGAATGGAAACATCCAGTGAGTCTTAGAACTTTGTCAGTCCTTTTTCTTACACAAAAGGTGGTATATATCTGACCAGCATCACTGACCATCCTCTCTCTTCTCCCTCCATCCCCACCTCTTTTCCTTTGCAGGATGTGAATACTTCCTTAATAAAAGGTAAGTCTAGAACAAGCATCCAGGGCTTCTACTCTGGCATTCACTTAATCATTTTGTTGAGGCAGAAACCCAACCAGAACTCTTCCCTGCCTATCCCCAGGCACAGCCGGGGCTGAGACTGTTACTCCAGTGGTGCATCAGCCCTTTCCAGGACAGACGCAGGCCACAGGTCAAAGCGTCTCTCTCAACCCCTGTAGATGGGTGCAGTGAGAGGGTGCAGTTCTCTGCTGACAGTGCCTGTGCCCTGAACTGCAGCCACAGCATCCACAGCAAACAAGGGAGATGATTTGCACGTGTCTGTTGTCAATCAGTGCCAGAGAGGCATAACTGTAGTGCACGTGCTGGTGTTGCATCTGGTGCTGTAAGATCACTGGAAGCAACTGGGCCAAGAACAGCCAGCAACCAGGCTTGGGCAGCCATCCAGCTGTGAAAGGTGTTTAAGTAGCAAGGGGTGGCCACTAGTAAGATACAGAGTTTTGGGAGGCCAGGCTGAGTCTAGAATTTAATTCCTTCGATTGTTTGTTCTTAGTAATTCAAGTTAGTTACAAAAGACATAAAACTGAGGTTTGTATAGATACCAGACAGTCCAACACACAGATATCAAGGGAAGCTAAAAAAAAACCAAAGACAACCCCAAAACCGGAATACCCTATCAATTAACAAAGCTAATGTGATCAGCAGGGGCATTTCTTCTCTTCCTCACCCAAGAGAATGAATTGTTATAAGACTGTCTGAGTTAAAGCCCCACCTTGCAGGACAGACACTGCCATTTGCTGATGCATCTCAATCAAAGTAATGCTAAGATCTAAATTCAAAGGAAGACATTGGGCATTTAACTCAAAAAAGCCACTATTGCTCTGCAGCTCCCCGAACTTGGAGGCACTTCAGTTTTCCCCAGCATTTTACTTTTTACTTCACTGACAGCTGTGAGTTTCTCTGCTCGTTTAGACATCTGCCCTCTCCCTTCCTAAATTCAAAGGGACACCAGAAACAGGAATTCCGCCACACTCTTCTGGTGCTCCATCCAGTAGTTCCTCTTCAGATCACCTAATTCATGCTATCAGTACCAAGCCCCTCACCAAGTGCAGTTGAGGCTGCCCTCGTTTACTCAAGCCAAGCAGCAGGAAAAAAAAAAACAACAAAAAAAAAGTGGAAGGAGAGGGAGAAGCAAGGACCAGAAACCTGGTTCTGTATGCTCAGTGCCCGCATCAGCAGTTCAGGTCCTTTTTGTGCTTACTTGCTCTCTCATCGTTTTGCCCCTGAAAAGGCACACACCTCCTCATGACAGCGGAGCACTACAGTCTCTGTCTTAATGGCTGCAGCAAGATTCTGGGCCTTTAGACTTGAATTTTCTCAAGCCTAATAAGCACTGAACACCAAACGCTTGCTTAAGCAATTACCTCTGCCGTTAAATTACTTAATTCTATGCTCAGGTAGACCAGTGCTGATACACTTGTATCACCTTATTAGCAAGCTCTGCGTTGTCCTTTGACAAGCCACCACCAGCAGGGCTGGCAAATGGAATACAATGCAAACCCTCAGGTATCAGAGGATCCCTTTCCTCTGGCAAAGGGTTTCACCTTCCAGCAGTCCTTCCTTTGCTCCTAGCTTGCTTAGAAAAAACAGCAGTAGAGACAAGGCTGGTTAAGAAACAAGTCCCTGCTGTAACTGGTCAGGGTGGGTAGAGGGAGAAGAGAGGGGGCCATCAATGATGCTAGTCAGATACATCTTATTTTGTGCAAGAAAAAGGACCAACAAAGTTTTAAGATTCAATGGGTGTTTCCAACGGATTCTTTCGTATGAGGCTGGGCAGAAGCAGATTCCTGTGCTTCTGGATGTGGGCAACAATTAAGCTTAAAACATTCTGTGCTGCAATGATTCATGTGCCCGAGCCATGGAGATGGGAGGGATATCAAATGCAGAGGCATCAGTGAGGCTTTGTGGCTTGCCCTAGAATAGCTTCCTGATGCTGGCTGGCTTTGACCCTGTCTGAGGCTTTTTTTCTTTGTAAATGCTGCCAGGGGCCACATGTCTCTGGAATGGAAACCTGAGGGAGGAGTGAGCTTTGCTGAGCTTGATTTTTGCTAACATGGGCAGAGCTCTCCAGCTTCATTCCTGTGCTGCTTCCAGGCTCTCAGGGAAAGATGGGCTGAAGTTCAAATGTGCTTCCTCCTCCTGCTGAGGAGCTAGCAAGAGGCAGATTCCACAGCCTGAAAGTATCTTTACTCCAAATCCAGACACTGACTGGCATTCAAAGCATTGCCTTTACGAAGAACAAACCATTTCAGCCAGGACATACATTTCTTACCTCTTGCCCTGGGTACTGCCACCTGAAGTTCACATCTACATCTGGCTCCCCAAGGACTGTGCAGATTACATGGATGCTATCACTGACTTCTGCTCCGTTGGATGAGGCCGAAATGGTGGTTGAAGGTGGACCCTTGGGAACTGACAGAAAGATAGTGTTTGGAAGCAGAAAATTAGTTTTTAAATTTAAATACACTGATAAAACTTAAGAGTCAATTTTTGCCTCAGTTCACCTTACAGGAATTTAAACCTACAAAGTTTTATCACATATACTTTTTAATCAAGACTTTATCTTAATCAACTCTGATTACATTACTTACTTGACTTTTTAAAATTGTTTTCTAAGCAATATCAGCAGAAGAAACGAGCCAGTGTACGCATATAAACAACTGCACCTTACCTTCTACATACAGTAGGTGATAC
This sequence comes from Aegotheles bennettii, assembly GCA_013398125.1. Classification (NCBI taxonomy): domain Eukaryota; kingdom Metazoa; phylum Chordata; class Aves; order Caprimulgiformes; family Aegothelidae; genus Aegotheles; species Aegotheles bennettii. Next base: position 72,746 of record VZRW01014094.1, read on the forward strand.
TTGATGGAAATCTGAGGTGCTCCCTGTGACTCTGCTTTGCAGTAGACAATACCTTTATGATCAGAAGTAGGGTGCTGGTAGACAAAACCTTTCTTCACATCATAAAGTATATCAGTTCCATCTGTTTCAATTTCTTCTGCTGGAAATTCCCTGTGTAATGTTACTTTGGCTGAAGGAGTAGTAACACGACATGGGATGACTGCAGGTTTATCTGGATTCAGGTAGACAATCTCAAAATAACTGGGAGAAGGTACAAAAAGTTCCTCTTTGTCTGTGCAGAAGAGTTCATATAGTTAGAATAATACTTACATCTTGGTTTAACAGGCAGAAGAATAAGTACATATGACAAGAGAAAATACATACGAGCAACATTAAAAATGAACCCAAAGCTTTTTGCTTTAAATAACCATACACAAAAGAAAAAAACCCAACTTTTCTAACCTGTGAGTATATATCTACATAGTTTGCATTAAAAACATTAAATCAAAAAGAAAAACAAAATATTCTTCAGTGTAATCAGATTTTTTTAAGCATAAGAAAATCTTTGGAATTCCTTTTTAATAAGTTTCCAAATGCTCATCTGGATCTAATTCTGTTCACTTGCCCACTTTTAAAGGGTAACACACAAAAAACCCATCACCACTAGTAAGATAAGCACTACTAGAAAGAGATATTCTTTGGGGCTACAGCCATTTTATACATTTCATTTTAGGCAAAATATTTGATTTACTGTTCTAAGCAGCTGAAATATTTAATGCTTTTAGAATGACAGTTCAAGAGTATTTCCATATTTGGCGTGCTTCCTAGAAGCAGAAAGCCAAAATCCCTCTTTCTAGCAGGAGCATTTACATAAGAACTTGACTGAAAAGTTTATTCCAGCCTTTCCAAAGGAATGAAACCTCAGAACACTAAGCACTTCTGATAAATGGCTTCTGCAAAGCCTCACAGTCTAACTTAGCTCCAAAACATATTGCAAACAACCCTATCGTAGCATTTTTTCCTGAAATATTTGCAGCCAAGAATGCTTTAGCTCTAATCAGGCAGCGAAGGTTGCTTTACCATTCAGAATGTTTTTCACAAGAACAAATTAACCATTTGATTTCAGGTCTGTTGTACCCAGAAGCAGTAAACTCTGCATGGTTACCTACTATGACCCTAACCGTGCAGCCAGGGCTACAGTCAACCTCAAGCTCTGTGGGACAACACAGGTACTTAAGAGTGTTTTGCCTCTCAACATACTGAACTGACTCTTGGGAGAGATTGTGACCTTACCGAGATCAATGAGGTCAAGATTTTTAAGTCAGTGCAGGTAACTGGGAAGGGATGGGGGGGAAGAGTCCATGTGGCCATCCAAACGCCATGACAGAAAGAATCTTCTGCACAGATTCATTTTCTTCATCCAGACACATTTTTAAATTAATTTTGTAGAAGATCCTCAGACATGTGTTAGTATTTTCAAAGATATTTGCTTTTCATTGCTTTATGCATTATTCTGGGTACACATTTAGTGTAATACACAGGGAAAATGGACTCATAAATCACACTAAGCAAGTAATTTTCTGCTCACCAGCGCTGTTCCTGAACATCCGCTAAAAAAAGATTAAAATTGTGGAAGAAAAATGCTGACAGTGAATTAGCTTTATTCCCATCTTACTAGCAAATACATTTCCAGTAAGAGTCCCCCAGTGAGCTAATTACCTGTGAAAAAGATGTACGTTGAACCTGTTTTAGTCTCATCCTTTCTGCATTTGTTACCGTTGCAAAGCTGGAGCCAGCAGCTATATTCACCTGTGTCTGCTGCAGTGGAGTTGGTGAGGATCAGCTGACTGTACCTGTCCAGCTGCTTTATGCTGGGAGAAGAAAAACAAAATGCACAGACAAGAATAGATGTATTTACTCGTACATTTCTGTCAGCTCACTTGGACTGTTTTTATTCCTCCTCTGCACTGACCCACCTTTCTCTTTCAGAGTTATGTCACAACTTCCCCTTTCACTCCAGCAAAGCCCTTGCTTACAGGAGTAGTTTTATTGACTTCAACTACGCAGGAGTACTTGCAAGCTTTTGTCTTGTACAGTTCATTCTTCAATTCCTTCCAGTCCCCATTCTGAAACTGGGCTGTGACTCCTGTAGACCGTATGTCCATCTATGTTTTGTCTCAGTTTGTCCATGTATATCCCTTACTTTCATACTCCAAGTCCACCTGCATGCATCTCAGTCCTTTCCTGATACAACTAACTGTAGCACTGCTTCAATAGTATACAACAAAGATCATTCAGGAGTAGTAAGTAGCAGATACTTTAGTAAGAGTTTGTTTGATGTTTTATGCCTGCTTTCAGTGTGATTGCTTTCCCATCTTTAACACGCTGGTCCAAGTTTCCACTTGCATACACCATCATAAGGAGCTTCCACCTCAGCTTGGATTTGTTCTGCAAGTAAGTAATTTTGCATTGCCTGCTCCTCTGCTCTAAGCCACCTCACTGGGGTTTCCTCATCACCCCTTGGCTATTTCAGAGTGTGACCCCAAATATTGGCAATTTCATCACGTGACTACACAAAATTCAGCCCGCGTGACTATTTCAGACTTGATTTGCTTTTTTCCTCCTTCTCCTGAATCTCCCAGATTCCTCTCAGTGGATTGACATTTTTAAGTGAACAAATATTTATAAGTATGTAGACATATATATAGATACTGACAACATTTCTAAGGGTCAAAAATCCTCTCTATGAAATTCAGTAGCTCCAATCTCACCTTGTTCTTTCTGTTTTAAGGTTTGCTTTCCTGGCTCTTTCTTGCAGACAGATGGTTTTATAGTTGGCAGCCTGCTGTGCTGTCTTTTGCTGGATTGCAAAAGCAATGCTCCAGCTGCACCAGTTCTCAGGGAACCCTGTCACGACAGCCGTGTGGCAGTACTGATGCGCTCCACTGCTGCTCTGACCTTTAAAAATGTTGTTTTCCATCACCTGCCTTTACATGGTAGCATATCCAGAACACAAAGGTTTCCCACCTCCTGTTCTAAACAAGTCAGGAGACACTTTTCCAGTTTCAGGCATTTGATAGCAAACTTCTCTTCAGTGTTTCAAACAGGGTCTGGACAAATACACAGCTTGTGTGCGGTCTGAAGAGCTCCCCCACTCTTCAACAGTGGCTTCTCTGAATATGCATTATGCTCCTATTTCTTCTTATTAATGAGGCAGTTGTTCTGTCAGGCAGATGCCTGGCTGAATCATTTATTTCTGGGATTAGCATGCTTTGAAGTTCTTATCCCCTAAACCACTTTGCCACTGTGTAAGAGCAGTACCCCAGACATGCCTGACTGCACAACACGCTCTAAATGCTCCGTTTTGCTTACGCCCCCATTGCAGACAGAGTGACTGCTGAAATGGACAGGCCACTGCAATTTCTGACTCCTTACATGTTCTGCTAGCAGTTCTCCTTACATGTTCTACTACCAGCAGTCATGAGCAACAGCTCACGTAACCAAACATTCGGCCTTCCAGCCAAGGCCAGTAGCTTATAAATTAAAGCCACACCAAATACCAAACCCGAACAGGGCTAACTGAGAATTACCTTTTCCATTAGAGCCCTTGGACACCATCAGTACACTCATCCACCACGGGGCAGTTTTAAGGCCTGCCGAAGGAAACAGGCAAATCATGTTTCCTACCTGTTAATGCCTTGTCCTGCATGGCCTCATCCGATTCCACTTTTTTGGAATCAGGTAATTATAGAGTTAGTAGCATCTCATTTTTAATATATACACTACCTTACATTATAAATTATCCTCAGTTTTTCGATAAGCTTTGAGAGATTCCTGTTTGTGCAAGAAATCCTGTTGTGTATCATACCCCACAGGGAGAAAAGAAAAATCCCAAACATGTCCTTGTCTGTATTACTATTATTACTATTATTATTTAGTTTCACAGTTCACATTTCATAGGCTACATGACTACATCAGCATAAAATGTTCTGCAAGTATCCAATACTAAATGTCAACATTACAGAGAAATCATTATGCCAGAACATTTTTGCCTCCGACCATTAATGCCGACACTGATCTATAGCTCAAAATCCCAACAGACAGAAAAATAAGGTCAGAGTTAATTAATTATTGTACACTGTGTTCTACTTAACTGAGAACAAGCTATCCAGTAATCAATGGAAATAGCCTAGCGAAGTAGTCATCCCCAAACATGCACTAACAAAACCTGGCAACCGAGTGTGGAAGTGTTGAAACCTGCAATGTGACCATATTAAGCAGACAAAACAGGCCCTATAAAGTAAATCATAAGTGGTAAATCCTGCAGCTGACCAATATTTCCAGGATAATTTTATTTCATTAGTATTTTAGATGCTGGGAAATCTGACTCAAAAGCCAAAACTTTGCTGTGCTCTACATATCACAAAGTAAAAATACTGTATATACAAACATTTCAAGACTGTTTAAAGAAACCAGAAAACTACTCCGAAACCTTACTCCATCCACCCCTCTTATTAAGCTTTAGTTATTTGAAGTTCAAAAGATCTTTGCCAGAAAAACTATGCCAAGCTTAGGAGCTAAAAAAAAAGACATAAAAACCCAAAAAAGAGCATCACTCAAATAGCATCTAGCAAACTCCTCTCAAGCAGCTGCATTCATACAGACAAAAGAGAGCTTATCTCAAATACAAGCGCACTCGGAGAGGAACATAACATCTTACTGTTTAACAGGAGAAAAAAATCCCTAGCTTTCAGACTTCAGAGCACATGGAACAAAATGAAATTCAGTTAGACACATGGGCACAACCAAAATCCCACCAAGCCAGCAGGAGCCTGCATTCACCAAACACAGCCTGATTTGCCCTCTACAACACACAGTTTCCTCGATACCTGTGAGTGCTCCTGTCCGTACACCCCCTGCACACACAAACATGGTGTGATGCATGTCCAGCTCTTTGCTCCAGCTTCTTCCACCGGAGCAGTTGAATTTTATGTAAGCTTATTTGTCCAGTAAAGTTCTGTGATAAATACAACCGGTCCTCAGCAAGCGAGTGACCCATGCTCCAAGCCAGGCAGAGCAGAGACTATGTGCAGTCAGACTGTCTTCAGCTAGAGCAGCTTTTTGTCTCAAAACATAAGAAAGGGAGAACGTGCTTGCCCTTATTTCTCTTTCACCCCTCTCTGTTTTTGATCCTCCTCATACATTGTAGATCCAGTTTCAGGGTGAGCCTACAGTCATTAATTTGTCACGCAGACTCTTACAGAACAGCATCCCAGCCCTTCTGGAGGTGCACGAGCTGCCTTTGGCCGTTAACACCACTAAAATTTTTGGCCAGTTGAGCCAGTACACAAAATTTTCCAATAAAATGTTATCTACAGGGTGTATTTATGCTGCACAAAGCAAGAGAGCATTACAGATAACAAACTAGTCCTGAAGGAAGCTGGCATGTGTCCTTGACTCAGGAGCCAAGTTTGAATGATCGTAGCTTTCTCCCTGGAGTTGCATTGCATGCTACAGTTTCTAAGGAGAAGTAAATCATTTCAGTGTGTACTGTTATTTACTCCAGTTAAGGTAGTGGAAAGAGAGGATTTCTCCTCTGGCTCAACAAGAAACAGCCAAAGACTCCAGCAAGACCAGCATGGAAATCCAAAGTGAAAAACCCAGCTCAGTTAATTAGCTCGGGTTTCACATGACACCTCACTAATTGGTAATGAAGAGATTACCTTATACTTGGTCTTTAAGCACTCAAAAATGTTAGAAGATACTGGACATCTATCTATATGATTAAACAATTTTTGCTGTAGGTTATTTGCTAATGGTTTTTGTGATTCCCCCCACCCCCTTTGCCCTATACTCAGCATTTTGTTTTAAAATAATGACTGTAATGTATTTGTAAAAGTTTAAAATGTACCTGTTGTAGTTGGTGCTTGGTGCGTGGTCATTGTATGCTGCGAGGAAGATCTAAGCTCCTCTTGGAAGATGGTAACACTGTTAATAACCTTTTCTGCTGCCCATTCGCTTACAAACACTGCCAACTGAGCCACCCCAATAATGTGCTATCTTTATTATATTTCCAGTTAAATACAATCACAGCTTTCTAAAACCACGGAATACAAATTTCATATTTCATAGTCTGTAAAGCAGATTGTGTTTCATATAAATATACTAGCACTACAGCTAAGATCTTGAGATAATTACCAAAGTCATGCTAAAATGTGATGAAAATATAACTGCACAAAAGATTCCATGGTCAGCATCTCCATAAATTATTACTATTCTATGACTCTGAAGTGTGCTACTAACCTGTGTTTTCAATTTCTTTAGTTAATTATAGGATCTTCTGCTTACATTTAAAACTATTGCTTCAGTGTAACTCAGCCTTACTGCTTCAATAACCTATTTCAAAATAATTTCTCTAAAGCAAAGATTACAGTATTTCAATATAGCCCCTTAAACTAACTCGAAGCCTAACATACTTCTAAAAGAAAATAAATACTTAGGCATTTCATATCCACCCAACCAAAATGTTTTATAGCTTTTATTTTGTGTGACATTATTAATTTTTGTTACATGGTTAAAATACAACAAGTACTGTGAACTTGAGTGAGAGCAGAAAGGCTGAAACAACAGAATCCCAAACTACTTCAAGCTACAAAATGCCAAACTACACAATTAGGAAATGCATATCTTTTTTTTTTCCCCAAACTACTTTAAATTCTTGTATTTTGTCCTGTGTGCATCACTAGAAAAGAACTTAAATTTTGCAAGAGAGGAACAGTCAAACAATGAAGAAGCATTCAGATTCCTCTCCAAAAACTGTGAATGCTTGCCTTCCCTTCTTCAACGCCAGACACTAACACCCAAGTAACACGACCTGGAGGTGTACAGGACCAAATCACGCCAGCGAAGTATTTGGAAATGCACAAAACATTACCATACACTTGAAAACGAGAACCAGCACCCACCCACAGGCACAGAGACACACACACGCTCCCTGCTGATGCCACTGTGCACCTCCAGCCTGGGCTGGCTGCGAGGCCAGGTCCCCCCGCAGCCGACAGCCGCCACCTGCTGGGACAAATCCAGATAAAACAGCTTCTCTTGTGAAAGGAAAAGCAGCGGGTGTTTAAATGGAGAGAGATTGCTTCGGTAACACCTCAGCAGAAATAGACTTTCTGCTGTCACTCACTGTGACAGGAGCCTTGCACTAGCCACAGAGGTTTATTCAGCCAGCACAGTTCTTTAACCCCTCAGAGGACAAGCAAATGAACACTCAGAGAACTGGCTCAGGAACTTCAGAAGGACATGCTAGGGATCACAGTGTAACTGCCAGCCTTCAACACTCCTCTTTCAAAAGTGGAAAGGAGAAGAATGTACCTGAAAAATTAATTAACTGGGAGAGATTTTAAGGTAGCATCATACCTGTAAATAGGTGGATGACAGAGACTCAGATAACCTCAATTATTTACAGAGCATACACACCTGTACCTGGCTTGGGAACAAAAGGACAATAGGAGTTGGTACCTTTGCTCACACCTCTGTGCTGCTCCCACCTAATAATCCAAGAGAAGCTCCTTACAGCTGTTCCTTAGGGCATCGTTCACAGTGCTCCACGGTCTCCTCACTACTTGTCTTTCACAGACACATGAACTTCCATAGAACAGCCAGGGAAAGCAAACACAACTCATGGTAAAACAATGCCTGTGGAAGCCATCCTTAAGCTCCTTATGTGCCCTTCCTCTTTCACATACAGAACCAAATTACTACATTGAATTTATATTAGCTGCGTGTACTACCCTCAAAAACTGAGAAGGCAAACAAATGTATGGGGTTTTGGAGATGTTTAAAGCAACAGGACCCACACCTGGTAGGGCAGTGAAAGGGAGAGTCCTCAGTTCCTCCTCCTGCTCTAACAACTATTTATGTGGTTTCATTACAATGCCACCAGGCATGGTGGTGCAGACGCCTCCCCCTGCTCCGAGCCACTTTGGGATCTCAAGGTAAGCCAACACCATGTTCTTGTTTTGGTTACAAGTGCAGTGAGTTGGGATGATCAAGCACTCCCTGACCATATCTGGAACTCCTGCTGCCTGGGTCACAGCCTGATCTGGTAAGTACCAGAACTAACCAGTGAGTGATCAGAATCACCTAACACAAGCTGTGGACAAAAATAAACCAACCCACCAACCAAACAGAAGGTACTGACCAAAGTCAATCATCTCACAACCCTATAGACACCGATCCCAAGTGAGACCCTTTGAGCTGTCTGGGATAGCAGCCGGCTGTGACCCAGTACTGCTCCCTGAGCTGGGACACCTCTCAGGGTAGATTTCGTGATGTTCACAAGCAGCCCACTGATAGATGCAAACAAAGAAGAAGGGTTCAAAGATCATCTGCTGGTAGATGCTGACGAAGGAGAAGAGTGAGTAATTCACTATAATTGGATTTTGTCAAGTTTAAAGATCGTTTGGTACCAGTAATTAATTACAATTTGCAAAGAAGACAATCTAAGTCATACATTAACCTCTGTATCTGTGTGTGTTTGTGCGTGTGTAATTTGATTTAAGAAACTCTGCCATAAGTCTCATGGGAACCTTGCCATTCTTGAATCTTTAAGTCACTGTTTGATTATAAAAACTTTTGTTAAATCGCTGTTAATTGGCTGATGATCGTGTCATTAAATACCATACAACCTAATCTTGTGATTTACCTAATAATATATCCTAAACTGCTGCTACCTCAAAGGTGTGCAAAATCTCCATCTGCGACAAACTGCCTTCCCCTCTCTCACCCGTGGCACTAGATGAAAGAAAAAGCCTTTCCAAATTCAACAGCATGAAACTTCGGCACACCACAAACCTTGCAATTCCCTTCTGCACACAAAGATAACTTTGACTGAAAAACTAAAGAGTACCTTTACTTGCCCCTAGCATGGCAGTTGGTGTGGGTTTTTGCTAGTTGAAAGATGTGGGTTTAAGCCTGTTCAGGAAATAAATCTTAGTGCCTCAGGCGGCAGCCACGTTAGCAACCAGTACAACCCACCAGGAGCAGGTCTCTCTAGAGCAACAGAGTTGGTAATGAGTACCTGACATCCACACATCCTGAGAGTTTTACTTTGGACTAGCTCTAATGCGGTTCCCTGTCAGTGGCTGGAGCACCTCAGTGTCTTGGTGGACCACATCTTCTATTTTAGATTTATTTGAAGGAAATCCATTTCACATGCTACAAGCCTGTTCCGCAGTGCACATAACAGGGCAGTAACTGCTGACAAATGACAGATGCTCATCCTTTTTTTTTTTTATGTTAGAAACCACTAGGTGGAACACCTTGATTGTAAAAATGTAAACAAACAAAAACAAACCAATGGCACTGAAGCGGTAGGAAAAAAGTGTTCTGGATCTTTTTTTCCCCAAAAAAGAACAACAGCTTACCTGAGTCTGGAGTCTTTAAAGGTGTCTAAGTATGAAGGATAGTTCCAAGTAACATTACTCCCCTTACACCGCAGTTCTATGCTTTGTCCTGCAGACAGGCTTAAAGTGGCAGCTACTTTCTGGAAATGACCTTTATCCATCACCTGTGTCAGTATGGACTGGGACTTCAAAGAGGAGTCAGCAGATTCTCGCTCCTTCATTTTGGGGGTTTTGGGTTTTACTTTTTTATTAACAGGCCTAATTTTGTTTTCTCCAGGTTCTTTTGGACGCTTACTCTTTGCAGGCTGTCCAATAACTAGTAAAATAAAGAAAACAAGGCTCTGTTACTGATTAGAAAAAGGTTGTATGGTCTTTTTGCAAAAATAAAATACCTTTCTTACTACCACAGAAACTAATTAAAGTTTTGGTTTTTCTATGAAGGATTCATAAAAATGAGTAGGAATTAATTTCCGTAAGCTTTTGAAGTCTCTGGCATGACCCATTTTCCTGGAGAAAAAAGGAAAAAAAAAAAAAGAGAGCTTTCAACAACATGTGGAAAATCTGTACTTACAGTTCGCAGAAACAGATAAATATGTAAGGTATGAGAACTTTACAAATGGGAAGGGAAAGAAGTACAGCATTTCTGTCTCCAGTTACTTTTGTAATTTCTACCTCACGTCACTGCCATTGAGAACACAACACCACACGAGTTCTCTGTCTTCATAGGGATGTCACACACCCAACAATTCTGCACAGCCTTTTCACACATCATGTTACCTAAGAGACATGTGAAGAAAAACTGGCCAGCGTGGAACTTCAGGATGATTTATAAAACACTGATAGGGATGCAGCTTTCTTCTTTTACAATAAGTACTACGAAAATAAAAGTGGCACTTCAGTCACTTGAAGGTAGTATTTAATTCCTCACTTCTCTGTAACAGCCATTTATTTTGATAACCCAGAAGAAAACAGAAACTTGCTTACAGGGAAATGGCAAGAGATTTCATTGTCTGCTAAAGACAACAGGGATGCTCAGCTGCCTTTAAAAACAAAGCGAAGGAAATGGAAAAGTAAGGCATCTCAAATTAAAAAAAACCCAAAACAAACAAAAAACCCTCAAGATATCCCCACTTTAACTGACACCAGGAAGCACAGATCTTTTGTAAGATGAGCCTAAAACTGCTGTCCCCAGACACCAAGAACTCCACTAACCGTGCCTGACAGCTAGTTAGCATTGAACATGGCTTTTCCACATGAAAGTGCTTGGGTATTTCATTGTACAAATCAAACAAGCAGCTCCCTCTGGAATTAAAAATAGCCTTGCTGCATACCGAGTTAGCATGAATTAAAACCAGTACTGGCTGCAGTATGAACACAAGCACTTCCAGACTCCTGCCACTGATGGCTCCCATGACATTCTTCATACCCCGGCTGGACAACTTGCACTGCTTCAGCCTTGCTCTTAAGTCCAGGCTCATGTACACCATGTTTCTTTTAAATGGCACAGAGCCTTGTGAGCATAAATTTAAAAAACAGGAAATTTAATCTGAACATAAGAAAATCCTTTTTACTGTGAGGGTGGTCAAGCACTGGCACAGGTTGCCCAGAGAGGTTGTGGAGTATCCATCCATGGAGATATCAAAACCCAACGGGACACAGACCTAGGCAACTTGCCCCAGGTGGACCTGCTTGAGTATGGGGTTGGACTGGATGATCCCAAGAGGTGTCTTCCAACCTCAGTCATTCTGTGACTCTGTGATCTCAGCACGTATAGTAAGGCTGCCTATGGAGGAGCATTTACCTTCTAATCTCACACCAACTGGGAAACAAACTGGAAGACAACAATGCTGTAGTTGTCTTAGTTTGCCCAATGCATTTTGAACTCTTCTGAACTCTTATGTAATAAGAATAATTTTTGAGAGGCACACATCCATTTACCAAGGTACATCCCTTCCCTCCCACACAGACATTCTTCCCACTTCTACATTATGAGCACTGGTGAAGCTGATAGCAAAGATCCTCACCACGTTACAAAGAGCCACAAATTGAAGAGATTTAATAGAAATGTCATCAAAAGATTATGATGTTTTAGGATAAAGAGTAACATTTTATAGTTTCTGGAAGGGAGCATGAAACAAATATTTATGCTGCTTCCAACTTTTCATGATGCCACTGGCCATGCAAAATTGACAGACTTGGGGGAATGATAATAACAGATGAACATTTCAGAGAAGAGCTCACTGCCTCCCATGGAAGACGATGAAGTAGGGGTTTTCTAGTTACTCAGAGCACATTACCCTAGCAAGTGACAGTGCATATATTACAGGGGCAAACAGCTAGGGCACGAGCACTTTTTGCCTGCGTTACATTAGAAAGGCTACAGTGGGTCAGGACAAATGTCTACCTCACCAACATCTTCACACTGACACCACCCAGTGTGAGACATCAGCCAGCAAACAGGGCCACCATCTCTGCTCCTTTGACACTAGTCTCCTAGCTTCCAAGAACCTTTACCTCAAGGGATCTGTGAACCACAGCTGCCATTGTTTTATTGTCCTTGGTGGATTTTTCCCTCGTTAATTTATCTGGTCAATTTTCTAAACTACACAGATTTTATATAAATATTAGATGCCTCCTAGTTTTTGTATTATGTGAACAAACAACTACTGTTTCTCCAACAATTTTCTCTGTGGCACCTGTACTTTTACAGAACTTGTCCCTTCAAACACATCTATTCTGGACTGACAAGTCCTGCTCTATTTAATTGTTCCTTATAAAGAATATGCATCTTGCAACAGTTCAGTTACATCACGTTTGGGTAATGGAAAGAAGACAACAGCAGACAGTATACCAGGTTCAAGATATGGTCAAATCACATTGTACATATTAGTGGTATATTCTTTTCTGTCTAAATAGCTCATTAATTTTCAAGAAAGCAGTATTAGGAGCTGACTTTCTCTAGAAAAATCAAGTGTAACTCCAAGATCACGTTCCTAAGTAGGAATTATTGGTTTGAAATTTCTAAGTAGAAACCCATCAATGTGTTCATGAAGTTAGAATAATTTCTCTTACTTTGCATCTACCAACACAAAATTTCAAGCCCTATTTTCATTGCCCAGACTTTCAAAATGGAAAGATCCTTCTGCAACTCTTTACTGAAAGATTTATTTTCTTTTAGCAGATTTATGAATATGCTGAAAAGCATGTGCCCTACAAGATCCCATGAAATTCAACTGGATAAAAACAATTCTATGCCCATATTGCAAAAACTGAAGATTAACTCATACTCTTTATTTTCTATTTCTTCCATTGTCTCACAGCAGCTTGTCACATGGAGTCTTTACGAACAGGCTTATCAAAAGCCATTGGGAATCCAAGTACATCAACCAACTTATCCACGGCCACACTCATGAAAAGTCCTTCAGAGAACTTCAGTAGATCTGCAAAATAAAACACACTTCTGGAGGGGAAAATAAAAGGCAGCCATACAAAGCCATACTGACCCTTCTGAAATCCATGTCTATTTATTCATTAGTTCAATTTACAGAATACAGAGGTCTGACTTTGTGCCTGTAACTCTTTCAAAAACCTTACAATACTGGCATACTTCCATTTCCTTGGAAAGGAGTAGTTATGTGTTAGGTTATGCACCTTAGTTATAACTTCAGCAATTTCAGATTCAAATTTCTATTAAGTCTCAGGTGTGCATCACCAAATCATGGCACTTAAATACTGTTCATGTTGTTGCCAATACTTTGGGCATATTAATGAGACACGGCCTCTAACGATTCTCCCTATAAAGATTTTGTCTCAGAGCCTGCTCAGGAGGATACTGCACTCAAAGTTTCTGATATGCTTATCATGTCACCATTTTCCATTAAAACCTCCCTAAGCACCTCCAAAGTGAACATGGGTGCACACAAATAATTCAGTTTTCCATTTAAGTTTTACTTTCTTATTATTTACGTTCCTTCTTATTCCCCATTCCTACCAGCCTTACAAATTTTGTGGCCATCTCTCCCTGCCCCATCCCAAGCACATCAGAAGGAGAAAAGGATTTATGGCTGGCTTTATCCCCTTTGCAAGCTGTTTCTCAAACTCTTTTTGTCTGCCTTATTCTGGTTTTTATATTTAACCCATATGTGAGTTAATGAGCCTCCTCATCTTATGCAATTCCCCCTTCTGAAATTAAATGCATCAGTCGTTTCTTTGGCTTTTATTATTCCTGCAAGAATATTAAAACTGTAGTCTGGCTGTTCTACAGCAACATCTTGATCCAATTACCTGAGCACTGCTCCAGATCAAGTCAAGAACTGCTGCTTTTCTCAGGGGTTCTCCGAGCAGCAGCTCTAAGAAGTCATCATTTGTGGCCATCTAAACACTTGCACTCAGTGACACACCCTGATGTGTGTGATCCAACCTACACGAGGGTAATTCTTTCTTCCTTTTGCTTTCTATCCAGTCTTTGCTGCCCCTCTGATTTTCCTTAACAGAGTGGTCACTCCTTCCATCACGTTGGGTGGTCAGTAACCGGCTTGTTTGTTCTCCACAGGGGTGGTATTTCAGTCCAGATGACTGTTACTGACAAAACCCACCAGCAATCAGATTTAACACTAAAGCTTTCTTCAACATATAATGCCACTTTTCCCTTGGGTTGAGCTATTCCATCTTTCCTGTGTAATTTGTGCCCTAGCATTAGAAGGTCCTACTGACAGACCTGATAAGCCTTTAGGATAAGCATTCCCATTTCAAACCAGCCATTCCAGTTTCCTGTTGTACCTTCCAGATTTGTCTGTAGAAGCACACAAGCTTGGGTCCAGCCACCCTTTTCTTTCCGCCCCTCCTGCCCCAAGCCCTGTTGAAATAGGATGATTTTTCAAACTACTGTTTTTTGCCATTTCGACTACATTCTGCCAGCCTCAATCCTGACACCTGTTCAGAGGCACACGGCTCTCACACCCTCACCCCGAGGAATGCATCATCCCAAACTGTGTGCTCTTCCACACCTGACACTCTGCCTTTAAGAAACTGTTGAAGGCTCCGCTATGAAAGCTTTTCAATTTTAAGTGCCAGAAGCCTGGTTTTGATTTTCTCTAGATGAAGTTCTTCCTCTCCACACAAGCTCCCTCTGTTCCACATTTCTGTAGTTCCCAGTGAGTCTGAACACTTTCCTCCTATACCACACTCCTGGCTACACAGTGAGACTCTTGTCTGTCTGACCTTGTATTTCCCTGCAGGTGACAGCAGGGGCGTTTCAGGAAAAAAACATCAGAGGAGCTTTTATCTACCTACACAGAAAACCTAGTTTTGCCCCTCTGCTGCACCTCTCGCAATCTGAGATCACACTCCCTCCCAACACTCACTGTAAGTCTGTCCAGGTATCTACTGATGCCACCACTTCTGCACTTCATAATCCTATCTTCTCTCCTTGCTGAATCAAGTTATCTGTATGCCCAATAACTAAGTTAACTGGTACAGCAGTCTGTCACCTAAGATAAAGAGGATACACAATCAAATCCCTCCAAGAACACAGAACCTGCCACACAGATTCCGTTTCCTTACCCAAACTGCAAGACTTTCCTGGGGAAGGGAACAAACTCAACCATGCAAGCGTATGAATATGCTGCATTTGGGATACTTGATCATCATATCAGATTTATTTGCAGAGCCCTCACTGTTGTAATCGAGCAACTGCTACAATCGAGCAGCTGTAATCAAATGAAGACTTAGTAGGAAAACATTCACTGTGAAAACTCCTCCTTTCTACCTCCGATCAGCTCTGAGTGTCAGTTCTGAGATGCACTGTACTCATCTCCTGTGCAGCAGTACATCCCAGCTCCCTGATAACTCACCATGCTGAACCAAGAGGCTGTGCATTGACACGTCACAGAAATACACTACACAACACTTCTGCTCCTGGTTCACAGTACTTGCCTCATCCTATCCCTTAATGTTTGTCTGCCCCTTGTTCTCACAGATGTAACACACACAACAATCCCCAAGTAAGTGCTAGTCACATAATGCTAAAAAGCATCCAGATTTACCTTGAGGCATCACCTATACCCACATGCACATCTTGGCAGCATCAGAGACCTTTCAACTCTCAACAATATGGATGAATTTCTCCTTGAAAAATAAATAATATTCTCACTAAATAAATAAATAATCATAAATCAGGTGTGACGTTACCATAAAGAGTAACTCTTAACCACCAGGATTAAGATGAGGGGGAAGGATCTTTGTGATCACAACCAAGATAACAGACCAGGTTGGACACATCTCTTTGTGGTACTTCGAATGAGAAGGTAACCATCCAAACAAGTGCTCATAGACAACACAGGCTGACACATCTGCCCTCACATGGACCATCTGGAGGGGCACAGTTCACTGCTGAAAAGCCAAAACAAGCTAAATCAGGAAGGCTATTTTGAAATCACAGCGTCTACATTAGGACTCATACCTATAGCTTTAGGCAAGAAACTGTCATCAAATATGCCAGGTTACTTTCTCCTCTGGCTAAACTACTAGATGACACCGTGTGAAGCACCCAGCCAAACCTCAGAACAAACTAAGGAAAGTATAGGCCTGGGAAATCTTTTGCCCAAGTTACAACTATTTCTCATTCCGTGTTTTTATTGTCTGTTTCTCAAAAAAGAAAACACTTTCCTTCATGTGGTAATGCACAATCACATACCAGATCTTCCAGCAGAAACCTTCTCCCACACCACACTGGTCCAGTGCAATCCCTTGGCACGCAGTCATGAGAAGAACTGGGATGGAAAGGGCTCCTGGAAGTCCCTTCCCGCCCCTGCTCAGAGCTTTGTCCGGTCGAGCTCCAACTATTCCAAAGGCTGGAGACTCTACAGACTTCCCCAACTTCTTTCAGTGCTTAACAGCTCTCAGGCTGGAGGTTTTTTTATGTTCTTACAAGAATTTTTACCCCCCGACCTCCTGGGCCACCTGTGGCATCGGGGCCTCGGCCCTTCACCGGGCACCTCGGCGCCTGCCTCCCCCTGCTCTGTGACCCCCAGCCCTGCGGCCACTCAGGCTTTGTTCCCCGAGCACTCCCGTGGTGAAAAATCACGGCGTTTGTCCGTCTGCTCCTCCTGGATAAGTCCTAGTGAGTTTATTTGCGTTTGCCTGAGGGAAGCAGCCTCCCTTTTCCCCAGTTACAGTCCAGTAAGCCAAGGATTGGTTACAAATGTCCCTCCCCAGGCAAAAACCTGCCTATTCCCCCATCACAACCTGAAACTGAGCTACGGGGGAGGTCTGGTTCTCCCTACAAACCAACACCGGTGCACACACCCTTTCTCTCGGTCCGTAACCCCAGCACTCGCCCAGCGCCCCGCCCGAACGCCGACCCCGAAGAGAAGCGGCGGCGGGGGGCGGCCAGGAGCGGCTCTGCCCGAGCCCCCGGGGTGCCATGGAACCACATCTTTGGTCTCCGGCGGGAGCCTCGGCGGCTCGCTGGCCGCGGATCAGGAGCGCAAGCCGCCTTCCCCCGCCTCTGCCCCC
>VZRW01014094.1:89956-152439 GCA_013398125.1 Aegotheles bennettii
CCGGGGCCGCTTCTTTCGGCGCGGGAGGAGCGGCCCGGCCGAGCGGGTGTCGGCAGCGGAACGGCCCCGGCACCTGTCGCGGCTGCTCGGGGAAGGCTTCGGCTCCTCGTGTCCAGCCTGAACCCTCCCGCTGCGGCCCCATCGCCTCCGCGGCTCCTCGCCGGGTGGCTGAGGACGAGGGGGTCCCGCGCAGGGCTCCGTGTTCAGAACAGGCGCGGAGCGGTGTCCCAGAGAATCTCGGCCTCGGGGACACCTGTGGAAGTTCAGGGCTTGACTGAGCCCGTGGGTGGCACCGCCTTTGCCGGGCCTGGCTGTGCACTGGGGCGAGCTGCGGGGCGGCGGNCGGGCGGGGCCGCAGCCGGGTCGGGAGGGGGGAGCGCAGCGGGAGCCGTGCGGGCCCCCCAGCACTGGTGACCCCGCGGGTGGCATCGGACAGGGGCCTGTGTCAGCCTCAGGCGGCAAAAGTGCATCTTTAAGTCAAACTATTGCACTCATTGCAGCCTGCCACAGCAAGGAGATCCCGAAAAGCCTACTCGGGAAAATTGCCTGGCGTGGGAAGCACAGAGGAGGCAGCTCTGCATTGCTACCGGGGGCTCCCTTGTCCGTGACACAGCCTTCACGGATGGTCGGTGCCTGTGTGAAGCACATCAAGAAGCTGCCACTATCACCTCACTGCTGAGAGAGGAGCACGGTACAAACGAGCCAAGAGAACCTGCCGTTTGCTGTAGGTTTGTGCCCACACTGAACTGTCAAAAGCCATTTCTTGAAACCTGAGAGTTTCCTTGGAGGATAAGGGAGGAGAAAACATGACTGGATGCAGGGCAAGGTGAAGATGCTGGACTGGAAGAAGGAAAATGGCTGTCAGAGGTCACAAGCAGACCATGAAGTAGACAAGAGCACAGTCCAGTGCAAATCAGGATGGAATAAATGGGGAATGGTGTCCCTTGCCGCAGCTCCAGGGGCACAGCAGATGTGAGAATAGAGCATTTACAGATCTTAAGGGAAGTCCAGGCTTTGTCTGCATCCATTAAAAAAATTGGAAAGGATACACATAATGCTCCCCTGCCCTCATAAATACATACACGTGCAGAGTTCAGGGACTTGCTTGCCTCCCCCTGTCCTGATACTTCACCTTAGGGTGCCTGGTTAGCTGTAAAGCAGCCAGTGGGACCCATGTGTGAAGTAAGATGATGAAATTTCATTATCTCTTTTTCATTCTACAGCCCTTTCACAGTTCTGCCTAGAATTACTTAGGGGTTTTATGTAATGACCTGAGTATACATCAGCATATCATAAACATATCTTCCATTACCTGTAAGAAATCAAGAAAAAATATATTCCTATAGGATATTTTAAAAGTCCAAGATTATTTCCCCTTTTAAATGTCTAGAATACCACCAAGTATTATATTCTGAAAAAGTGAGCAGTCTTTGTTTTAGAGGAAATGAATCTCAGAGAGAACTCAAAAAGATGTGTAATATAAACTGAAAATTTGCATTGAAATATTCACAGCTCCTGCTTCTCGTGAAGTTTGGGGTTTTCTCTAGTGTATGCAAAACTGCTAGCTGCAGTTTTTCATATGTGCCTTCCTAGGTCATTTTTCCCTTTCATACACAGGGTAGGTCAATGATCTATTGGTGACAGAGATCCAAATATTAGTATATTTTAGAAAATATGGACTGCATTGATCTAATTTAAGACACATTTAAGCTGACATAGACCTTTTTCCTGTGTAGATATACAATGAAGAAAGCAAGTGATTTTATGAATTTCAAATTTCCTATTTTTAAATGGATATGCATGAAAAACTAGTTATATTTTCATTTACAGTAACCAGAACTAATGTAACCTACATGTAATGACTCCTGTTGTCCACATGAGTAAACTGTTAGCTTAAATACATTTTTTCAGGTCAAAGTTTTAAATTTAAGTCATACTTGCAAAATGACTCTTGCCCTCATTTAAATCAGTGGCTATATTCCCACTGCTTCATGGGACCAATATTTTCAAGTTCAGTCTTAGTAAATCTGTAAGTACGATAAGGTGATTATTAATAATTTGAAAACTGTAGGAGTTATATATAAAAGAGTTGCAGTATACCTCAGAAAAAAACCCCAAAGTCCTAGCTACTTTTAAGTCTCTGAACAAAGATGACTAACCAATGGTCTTTAAAAGCAGTGCCATATTATAAGCTTGCTCTGGGAGTGTGCTTCTCAGAGTCAAGACTATCGTTATCAGTCTTATCAGTTATCAGTCTGAGCGTTATCGCTCAGACTCAAGATTTTATTCTCCTGATATACACACAGTACTATTCAAAGTTTTTTGTTGTTTTGTTTTTTTTCCTCCAAAAAGGGAAAAAGGAGACAATAGTGAGTTTATCCATCCAACTACGAGGTTAGATGCTGCCAGGACAAGGCTTGGTGCTTTAGAAAGCTGAGTACCACAAACGCTAAGGGCTACTCACTCCCTCTGGAAATCAACCCTAACATCATCTCTGGTTTGGCACTGTAAGACAAAGGGTGTTGTTCTCTATTTCAGTGACTTCTTGAGTGCTTGGAAGCAAGTATGAAACAAACCCTGCTACTAACCCCATTTCCAGACTGTTGGAAAAATAAAAGATTTAAACATTTTTTCCCTCTATAAAATCAATACGAGCTATCATGTTTATTTTAAATTAATTATTATTTGTATAATGTCATTACATTAGATATCTGACATACTAATGGTTTTTAAGTCACTATTATTTTAGTGGTTACTAAAACTATAGTGGTGGTTAAAGTTAGAGCTGTTGTATGAAGTACTACAAGTGATATTCAGCTTTATTTAAAAAATATGGAACAAATGCACAATTACTATCCCATGAAGCACATTTTACAGTAAATGAAGAGCAATGTAATTTCCATCAGAATTTGGAACTAAGGTAACTAAAAATATTGCTGATTACAGTTCTATTGTAAAAGTGAAAAAAACCAAGCACCGTATTTTTAAATATAAGCATTTTTACATTCATAGAAATTCAAGACTTTTCATTTTGATAGATGTCAAAGAAATACAAATTTGTAGTTAAGTTGCATCATAATCATTCTATCTACATTTCAAATGCTCAGCAGCATATAATACAGAAATAATCACTACAATGTACATATGAACCAAAGACAAATTTAAAATGGGTATGAACACTAATGTTTTTTAAAATGATGCAAACATAACTGTTTTTAAAGATACATAACATATATTTCATGCTTTACTTTCTGGTAACCCACACACACACACAAAAGCCCTCCTGAACATTCAAAACCTTTTATCCTTTGTCCTGACTCCAACTAAACTTGGTGAAGCTGGAGTTTACCTGGCACAAGGCTCAATGAAAACATACAAAGACAATAGAATTTATCCAACTGACAATAAAAATAATAACATATATATACACAGTTCTTTGTAAAGCGTGTCTATGCACAGAAAGCCTTTGACTTAGCTAATGTTAAGGAATTTGATTTCTAAAATCAAATGGAAAACAGATCAGGAGATGGTAAAGGCATTATGTGTAGCTTTGGAAAGGTCCAACAATTAAAAATGCAGAGTCAAACATATCAAAACATATACCAGAAAAATACTAAAGGTACAGGAAATTAAAAACAAATACAAAGATCATACACTATGTGAAATACCACCTGCTCTTTCTGTAAAATACATACTTGCCTACCACTGAGTAATCCCAGTGCTTTCAATGAGCATACTGCAATTTGTACAAACTTCCCGGCAAGTCCAGGAAAAATTAGGGCCCAAGGGCATTAAAGGGTGTTTCTACTTTCTTTTCTATGTAATCAAGTAACATATGACAGCCACCACGTGAATTAAATTCCTACTGCACAAAATGCACCTCAATGTCAAAGGCATCGCACCCGATCAAAACGATTGCACAGCCCCACACGGATTTCCTGTGCTGTTGCAGTTTCCACCCAGGTTGTTCAGCTTTCAGCATCTCAGGATGCTTACAGCAGGTCTGATATTGGCACTTCTTAAAACCTCCATGAAAACAGTGTGCCTTTTATTTCTTAAAAAAATATATATCTTTGCATAAATTTTAGAGGAAAGGTGGCTAGACTTACACATTTAACTAATAAAATACAGTATATATTTAAGCTTTACCAAGTTTTGGCTCTAAAGTCCTTGTATCATTCGACGTTTCTGGATGGCATAGTTAAATTCCCGAGTAAGTACATAAGTAACCCTATATCACTAGTATTGACATTTTTTTTACTGATAACTCTCTAACAGCAGGCAATAAAATTGTCATTGACACTTGGTGACATAGACATAATATGATAGATTTCAGGCATCGAACCGGCATTTATTGCGCAGGAAAAATCGTACTGTTATTAACAGAGTAGTTTTATCCAGGATAACAGACAACGAAATCTAAGATACCTCGTAAAGTTACCTTGCAGAATTAGGACTGGAAAATTGCAGAATTGCAGAATTAGGACTGGAATACCACAAGAAGATCACTTTAGTTAACATGAATTACACAGAAATGTTATCTCTTATCCCTCTGAACAAAAAGATTTATTTGTTCTCCCTTAAATATGCTTTGGCTTACTTTCTTAAATCCAAGTAGATAAGAACAATTCCTCTATCTAAAGGCACATACAGAATGTACAGACACAAATGTATGTTTTGGAGGATTTTTTTCCACAAAGGAAGAAAAAAGAAATAAGCTACCTCCAATAATAGGTACCTTGTATTAACACATACCATTATTATTTGCACAGAACAATTTACAATATCAACAGCTATGTTAAAAAATAACATCAACAATTCAGTTCCACTGGACTTGTGCTTTCAGCTGCTCTCTTGGCAAATAAAGACATACAGCAAATGCGAGAACAAAATCAGGATTTGCTTCATACACGGCTCCTGTGTAAGGACTAGCATGGCTGTCCTTCACACGGCTTGCTCCTACAAAGTCCCACTAAAGCACCTGGAATTTCAAGATTGCATATACAAATGCATACCAAATTAGCACAAATATCTTACTTTTGGCTTGTAATGTTCTTACTCAGCCTCTGATTAATAATTACTTTAACTATAAACACATATCATAGAATTATAGAATGGTTTGGGTTGGAAGGGACCTTAAAGATCATCTCGTTCCACCCCCTCTGCCATGGGCAGGGACACCTCCCACCAGACCAGGTTGCTCCAAGCCCCATCCAGCCTGGCCTTGAACACTGCCAGGGAGGGGGCAGCCACAGCTTCTCTGGGCAACCTGTGCCAGTGCCTCACCACCCGGACAGGAAAGAACTCATTCCTTATATAAATAAGCTTTGTGCAGTTAAAGCAACTGAGAGCACCCAGTGACTTTCCTTTCATTTCATTTTCTATCTCATTAGTTAAACAGATCGTTCCGGTGCTGCAGCTGCTCCCATCTCCCTTAGCAACATTTGTACAGGAACATTACTTTTATATAAATCGTTTCTCTAACAAGAGGGAAGAAATATTCATACAAATGAAAGGGGAAACTGTCAATACACAAAAGTGCTGACACATCCATTAGGTAAAGAAGCTGGAAAATTTATTATCTCTGATTATCTCCAGAAGCTATAGCTAGCACTTGCTTTAGTAGAAGCGTATTATATTGACAGTGTCCCCTCAAAGGAAAATTCCAGTGCAGTATAGAAATTATTTGAATCAGTACATCAAAGTCACTTTCAGCTAATGTCAGACAGATGCAAACATGTAGACAGGCGTGCAGACATACATTCTATATGATGGCTTTGGGAGGGAATGGGGTCAGAACAGCAGCAGTTTGCATCTTGGGAGCCTGGCTCGCCTGCTCTGCGGCATCAGCAACCATAGACCAAGTCAGTCTCTGCTTCCCACATGCCAAGATGTGTAAGGAATTTTAAAAGAGCTGTGTTTTACTGTAGGCATGTAAAGACATCATGCAAAAGCTTTTCCTGAGCCCTCCTGACTTGCTTCCACAACAGTAGCATTTTTTGCAGCTGAGGATTTAAGAGTCCTGGGCAAGACATGTTAAGAATGTCCTCTGAAAGTATAACCATCGAAGAAGCTGTGCTTCACGGAAAGCATCAGCTTGTCTGCATCGATTACTTGTGGGATTAAAACCAACTGAACATACATTCAATTACTCATATTTTTTTTTGGTTACTTTAAAATAAACCATTTGTTTTGACATATCTAAGGATTACTATATCAGATTCATTTTAAGAGCCCAGGAAGTCTTAAATTTCTAGTAATTCAAACAAGAACGTATAGTTCTTTTGTCACTTTTGGTATAAAAATGGGCCCCTGTTGAGAAGTACAATTAAAATAGCAGATACAACTGATATAGACAGATCTTTCATTCACTGAATAGCGGTATTGAAAATTATCAATAGCTCCAGGAACTGCCCTGAGTATTCCTATATGTTCCTATCAACAAAATATTTACTTAACATTGTATTAATCTAATATAAGATTTGAATATAATGGCATCTTGTGAACAATGATGAATTTTGGAAAGAAGTGTCTAAAAGTTACAATCAGTTCTGGATGGATTAGCATTTATTATAAAACAGCATCCCACTGCCACCTACCCTATAGTTTCTCCTCATCCTCTATGTCCATCTGATTTTAAGGACCACCAATCAGTAGAACAGTCCTTAGGACAACAGTAGTTAGAGATGTATATGCTGGCACCTCAGTTAAGGTTTTTCCTACTGCAAGATTGCTAGCCCCAATTCTGAGGAGCCAGTAGAGGCCACTGGTGCAGCAGCACACATCTGTCCGCTCGCTGCTGCCAGCACTACAGGACCCTCTCCTCCCAGGTCAAGCTGAGAAGAAAGGATCGGGCTGAAAACCTCGGACCTGCTCCACGCTGGAGTATCAGCCCACTGAAGGGTTCTCTACCAAGAAGCACTTCTCCTTCTGCCCTTTAACATTTAGGCATGCTACTCTCTTACAATAGTAGTCATTTGAAGATTAAAAAGCGTGAATCTATTGCTGTGAAAAAGAACAGGAGAAAGACAAGCAGCTTAACTAATTTCTTTTTTTTTTTCCTTTTTTTTTTTTTTAATTCCAGCTTTCGTAAAAAGTAAGGTGCATTTCACTGTCAACCAACATAGCTCTCATGGGATCTATGGTTTTTATTCCTAGCAACAGAGATTAATACCAATTATTAGTACCAGCAACAGATTGCAAAATTCTATGACAAAGTTCAAGACAGTTCTTCCTTTAGGGAAGTTATTTTTATAAATACATTCTTGCAAAACAGCTTCGTATGTGGAATCCTTCATGTGACATTCAGCCTATTACTTGCTGAGAAAAGGTGGTAAAATATCTGGGTGCCTTTGACAGGTAGCATGACCTTTATGTTGAAAGAAGCACAGTTTCCCTTTTCACTAGCTTTAAAATAATTGTTCACCCAGCACTGCTGCAACAATTTGATTCTTTACATAAATCAGCATTTGGACATCCTACCCACAAGAGTGGATTTGTGGAAGTAGGCTTGGCTCACTAAAAACTGCTGTGCTAACGTATGTTTAAGGCTACCGAATTATGTAGCCAGGGATAAAATCCTGGCCCTTCTGAAATCAAAAGCACAGTACTTGAAAATCACATATTAATGTCACTGTTGATACTGTGACCAACAGATTATTTCGCAAATGCATTTGCGGAAAACAACATAACTACTCTTGGGTGTATTAATTTATACACACAGCATCTCTGAAAGGAAAGGGATTCACATAAGTAG
This sequence comes from Aegotheles bennettii, assembly GCA_013398125.1. Classification (NCBI taxonomy): domain Eukaryota; kingdom Metazoa; phylum Chordata; class Aves; order Caprimulgiformes; family Aegothelidae; genus Aegotheles; species Aegotheles bennettii. The sequence goes on from VZRW01014094.1 coordinate 97,713, forward strand.
AAAGCTTAAATACTATTTAGAGGGACTGAAAGCTTTGAAGTATCTTCAATATTTGAGTTCTCCATGACTAATGATTAATAAGGGTAAGCAATTATTTCTTTTTATATAAATATTTGATCCTCTACTTTTTGCAAAGTATCAGATCTGTACAGTTACCATTCGTTTTGCAAACACTTCCCAGGCCTGTCTGCAATTTATCTCCCATAAGAGTTACTTCTGTAGAAAAAAGAGAGATATTAGATTGTGACCAAAACACGTAACAGAGATAAGGAGAAGGTACAAAAGGCACTTGTGTTCACAATGCAGTGTCAAATATTCAGAACTTCTTGCAGGCAGTTCTAAAATCCTTCGTATTTTGTGATTGCCAGTAATTGTGGATGACAGTTCAAACAATGCATCCGAATTTTTGCTTGCTGAAAGGTACTTCTCTCATTTGTTTTTTAATTTAAATATTAATCTCCATGCTGTTCTGAACTGATGAAGATGGATTAGCAGCTCGTCCAAAATATCAGCCAGGCCTTGCAGTAAACACTTTAAAGAGGCACAATGTTGGTAGAAAGCTTTTGAAATTTCAGTCTGCAAGTAAAATGTCAATTAAAGATTTAAAAGACTTGTACATTTGCATAGATTAACATTCACTTGTCCTCTCATGTGCAAGAAATTGATCACTTTCATTTGCATTTTCAGGTTCATCCACTTCTTCCACGGGGTTCTTTTCTTGCAACCCACTATTTTCCGAACAAGAATCATCATCTCCATCACTACGATGACCTTCAAGACTGTGCCTGATGCCATAAGCAAAGTAAATGAGGAAGCCTTCCAAGAGGAAAAAAGAGAAGTTAATAGGATTTTCAGGCAAGTAGTATATCAAAAAGTAGTTTGTTATTACTCTCTGGCTGAACATATTTTCCAAAACAAGTTTCTTCTTCAGGTATCTGAATTAGAGCTCATGCTTCAGGTCTTCCCTGTTCCTATGGAAGGTGCAGGTACTGAATCACAGTGCGTCATTTTTGCACAGCTGAGCTCTAACGGCTCAGGGAAACTACTCTCTCTAATTTATGTCTAGATGGAATTAGTATGATTTTCCATATCTTAAAGGGTAATAAATAACATACTGGGAAGAAAACTGTTACAAACAGGTCTCTGCAAACTTTTAGCTATACTTACTAGAAAAAAAATGTGGCTTATTGGAATTAGTCCTATAACTTTGATTCTTTCTATTACCTCAAAACTGTATTTACAATTTTGACTGCATATAAATACCCATTCTGAGGCATGTTCCTGTTTTGATCAGAAGTGTCAGCTGATTTATTAAAACACAGACTTGTGTTCAAATATTTAAAGGAAGAGAATAAAATATTCTAAGATGAGATCTGTCAGATTGAAATGAACAGAAGTACCTACCAAGTACCATCCAGAAGCTAAATCTGATCCAAGTGTCTCCACTTAACTGTACCATCAAGTAAATATTTACTAGGATACTGAATGATGGCAAAAATGGCAATAGTGGAACCTAAAAGGAAATATTTAATATGTCTGTACTATTAAATGTAATTTCTTGCATGTCATGCTTCAATTATACAACACGAACTAGAGGTGACTCATCTACTCATTAAAAAAGAACAGGAAAATTTTCTTCTTGAAATACAGTGAAATTTTCTTTCTCACTGGGTTTAACCACTGGTTTCTACATATCTTAAACTTTTGAAATAAATTACTTTTAATATGTATTCTCTAAGGCTGTGAAGAAAAACTTCCCAGTTTCTGCTGAACATATATTAATGAATTCTTGAATCTACAGGTGAAAAATATTATTTGTATATTTTTCTATATTCTTTCTTTCTGAATTGCCCCCCCCAATTCCTCCAGACTCCTTGACCTTCATCACTATACTTCATTATTTCCATTAACTACTCCACCAAATAATTGATTGAACATAAGTGAAAGCTCAAAAAGAAAGGCATAGTAGAAACTGTGTTGTGGTCCAGAGCCAGTACACACAACATTGACAAGTGACTGCACACTAATCAGTTTCTGAACAATTTTCCAGTTTCTAGGCACTTAAATTGAGCTCTAAAATTACTTGGGTCTCAACAGCGTGCACTTTGGGGATGCGTCTAAAAGAAAACCTAGGAGATCTGTGCTGACAGATCCACTAGTTGTAATAGCAGCTGTTCACACTGACATTGGTGGTACAGCCATTTTCTGCCACCATGCTCCTATGCGTGTCACACATTTCAATCTCTGGGCAATGAAACCCTTTCACCCAGTCCTGAAAGATCTGGACTGGATTGCACATGCATCCGCTACCCTTACCTTCACCAGAAAGCCTGCAATACTGCAGTGCAGTAATGAACGACTGCCTTGGAAAGGACCATCTCTCTCTCTCCCTCTGTTCCCCTCCCACTTGTTTGAATCCATCCAAACCTCTCACTAGAGAATAACATAGAGAATGTGTCATTCACCATAAAGGCCACTTTCTGCTGGTTCTGAGGCTGCCTTTGGATGAGGAGAATGGTAATTATGAAGGATGTCACCAACACAGCAAGAAGGCCAACACTCCAGGGCTCCAAATTAGCAATGAAATTAATCCCGTAAGTAGTGAGGACACTCAAGCCACAAACCAAGAAAGCTGTGTGAAAAACAATATGATGGAAATGGAAAAGAGGTCACTTAATCTCTGCATTGAAGAAGAAGTGACTTTCAAGAAAAATGATAGCAGGTCTTCAGTATGAAATGTTATCATGAAAATGTTCAATTAAAGGAACATATACTAGACTACAGATCAAGAAGTATAACAGCATTCTCCAGAATGACACATTAATGATGACTGAAAGATGGTATGTTACAACTGGATTTTTAATTTTGTCTTTAATAAAAATCCATTATTAATATTAATGCATTATATGAGTTTGGATAGCTGAATACTTACCTAATAGACTCACTAAAAAGTTAACGGTAGTTGCAGTCTGCTCTGTAGGTAAGCTAGATGGATAAATCAGGGCCTGAAGACTGAAGTTATTCTCTTGTATCATATTTATCTGTGATTCACTTACTGCAGATTCCCTTTCTGAGGCAGCCCAAGCTGATTTTTCTGGAGAATATTTTGGTTGCTCATAGTTTAAATTGGGTTGGTACCTATGCATAAAACAAACAGGATAATAAAAAAACTAAGCTTACTTTGGGATTAGAAGTAATATGGCTCTAGAAATGTATTTAAATACTAAATTCTTTGCAGTAGAGATTTAGAATTTCCCAGTTTATAAATGCACTGCAACAGCCTATATTATTAGTCACTATCATGTATAAACAAACTATGGTGACTTTTTTATTTTGCTCAGTTTGTTTGCAGATTTTTGGCGGTTTTTTTAAGCTATGCTAATGCACCGATTGATCAGATAAATAACTAGTCTTGTACAAAAAGAAGGGACAGAATCTGGTGGCCAGTGGCAGGGGAAAGGTAAGGAAGCTTCTTTCAGTAGTGGCAAGTTCATTTTGACTTGCTTCCTATACTGTAAGAGTAATCCTACACTGTTACTGTGCTAACTGTTATTTGGACGTATTTTACATCAGCTTTGTTAGAATTTAAGTGTATTTTAAAAACTATATATGTTAAATACGTCACTGTGGAATAAAATAGTCTTCTCTGAAGTGTAAACTACTGCAGCACTGAATTTGAGCTGAAGTTAAGCTGTTATACTTTTCAAAGTTACCAATTTAGCCTTAGGTAATAAAGGACTTTTTAACTTAAAAAGAGCAATACATAATCAAATGAGCTGTGGCTACCAATATATCGATATTATTCCGTAGCTTTACAAACAGAACAGATACCAGAGTTTTACTGACAAGAAGTTATAATCTCGCTCATTGAGAGAGAATATTTGTACTGTCTTCTAGGGCTACCACATCTGGAAACACTTTCCCAGCCTTACATTTCTGACTAGGGTAATACAAAGCACTTACCTAAATTTGTTCATCCTGTGAACTACCTAGGACATCTATACCTTCCACGTGCCAGCCCCCACAACATAGTAGGCCTGATATTGTATTCACATCAAAATAACATTCACTGAATTTTGGACACAAGCTTACAACTAAGTAACTTTGGGACTAACACTTTGACCAATACATCTCCCGGAAAATAAAGGTGTCTAGAATTCACTTGAAGCTTTGATTTGACTTTCTTTGATGGGTCACAACTTTTTAGTAATTATGTATATGCATACAGCTATTTTTTAAACATTTAGCTGTCTAGCAAAAAACACACACTGTAAATGCCACTTCTCTTTATATATTGACGAACACAAAATAGAACACAGCAGAATAGAAAGGATGTTTTTTGACTCACCTAAGAATAAGGACACAGGTTGCCACAAGTGAATAAGCAAGAAGTGTACCAATAGACATCATGTCCACTAAAGCCTTTAGGTCAAACAGAAATGCCATTATAGCTAGAAAAGAAAATAAAATGTAAATTTGCATGAGGCTAATATATTAAGAGCTAAGATTTTAAAATCTGACTGCAGTGTAACTTTAAAGTGTTTTACTGACAGCAATATGAGTGAAATCATGGTAATCCTTAAAAACACATTTTGAAGTCATCAGCAACATTCTCAAACCTAATTCCCTACGGTTGGGAATCTCATTCACATAGATACGCAATGATGAGCTGTACAGTCATGCTGCATAATCAAGTAATTTGTATTGAACTTATTTGGACGTAAGAATTTGCACGTAATCATTTTGAAATTGGGGCTACATTAAAAATACATTTTTATAGGATAAGGTACAGATCCTGCAACAGAATCTCACCAAAGCTGAGAGGATGGATCCCACTGCAAAACCAGGGAACAATGATCCAACCCATTAAGTCACCGGTAAGTTAAATTTCTGCTGAACTGAGAAAGAGCTCTATCTAAAGAGGACTTTCAGGAGTTGTCTCGAATGAAATAGTTTTGTGATTTTAAAAAATGTATTATCTTACTAAAAAAAACATTGTGGTCTTCAGAAAAAGCCAGCAAGATCTCATAAGAATTAATATTCTCAGGATCACTGAAATCAGAGGAGGAAACTTCCATGATACTTAGAGTAATTATGGCAGCCTTTGTGTTTATAAAAGCTAATGCCACCTTCTTTTGGAGATTCCAGAATGTCTGGTTTTTGTCTATGCTGTTTGCACACAGATACACATAGCTCATAAAGAAATGAGCACAAGCCACCATAAATGACAGGCTAATGCTAATTGATTCGAAATGTAAGTGGTCAAAGAACCTCTCAAAATATTTGTATTTTATTAACATTATTGAGATGCAGAAAGAATCTAAAAATACTTAAGCTTTTGTATCATCAGTAATTTCAACATAAAAAGCCCAAATAATGTAGCCTTTTTACACTCTTATGTATATGAACACATTTTTTTCTATATTCAGAAATACTTCTATATCATATTTATACTAAGTGCTTGTTAATATATTTGTAGACAGGTATATAAGTGCACAAACACACAAACACGCATTCCCCTAGTATTTGATCCCCAAGTAGAAAGCAAAATGTGATTTCCTGAAAACAAGACTTCTGTGTTACAGAAGTTTTATTTCATCTGTGAGCCTCCTTTCCCAATGAAGGAAGGAAGACCATATGATGGTGGATGTTCCTAAATCCAAGAAGTCATTTACAGGGTAGATTTCTGAATATCTCACTGCTTTGCATGCTCAAAAGAGCATAGGTAAGTAAAGCTGAGGAAGAACAGAACCTGCTATAACCCCATGTAGCTATATTCAATTTTTAATCCTAGCTTCGAAAGGCTAACTTTGTAGTCCAGAATATTCTTTTATATTAGAACCAAAATGAAAAATTCCTGTAAGTTTCTGACTAAGAGAAAAAAAAGACACAGTATGGCTTTTCCACCTCTCTTAATTCAACTCCAATTGTAAGAAACAACGGTAGATCAATTTATGGTGAAGAAACCTTGGACTGGCACCAAAACATTTTGCTACATGCAGAGTTTTGCAATCGCAGTTACCACCTGTGAAAAGGTAAATCACTGTAATAATGTGACAGTTGCCTCAGTTGTAGTCTTGGCCTGATAACTTTCATTAAAGGGAGCAAACATCTAATCTCTTTAACATTTCTTAAAGCTATGAAACTATTGATGCTACAAATGAATAGAAAAGTCAGACAACATAAGCTGTTGCATACATCTGTAACCATTCAGGCAAAACTATGACCACAAGTTACCAAATATGCGTATTTTTAAAAACAGAAGAAGAAATTACTCCTTCTCCAGCAGTAGATAAAGCTGTCTTCAGGTGAGTTGTTGACACACCAAATTCCCCAAACTGTCTAAAAGCAGTCGAAGCGATGACTGCTGCATAACTATAGTCAGGGCTGTTTAACTGTATCAGTTTACCAGCTGGGTAGCATGGTTTTCTTTCTCCTCATCATTACTGCGATTTCAGATAAAGATGTTCATTTCATCTCACATAACTGCACTTCCAAATTACTATTGGGGAAAAAGTCAGTAACATAAATTCAAATAACATACTCAAAACAATAAAAAAAAATAATTTAAGCAATTAATTTGTACTCTGACCAAAGAAAAGGGAACTGATAGCAATGCATCATGGGGAACTACCCAAACAATGACTATACCCTTCCCGCATTATTGTCAAGTACACAGTGTGACCAATTCCAGTCTTGGGGCATCTGAGGATGACCCCAACTATAAATAATAATATTTGAGTCTTGGTTCTGAACCTCTTATTTGATATCAATTTTCGCCAAATCTTGCTAAATGTTATAAGGCATGTATTTCATACTTGAATTACTTCTAAGGCTTATATATTTGCCCTTGAGTTAAATACTTCCAAAGCTTCCAGTTTTCCTGGATAATTAGACATCCTACTGAAATAACAATGAAATTTGGGCACAACTACATATACCTCTACAAGAAGTATGGACAAAAGTGAAACAGTTGTATGTTAAAAAATTGTCTTTGTAAAACGTTAAAGAGTTGGCAACAGCTCCCAAAATGCTGTTTTGCTAAAAAATATGTGGGCATGTATGTACATACAAATATAACCCTCAATGCACACACATACCCCTCAACCACAATTTGATACACCTATACAAAACCAAAATCTTATTTCTTTAAAAGAAAATTTAAAAATCTTTTATTCTACACAAAAGTTGGTCCTGTTGCAAATGTAGAAATTTTTTCTCATGTCTTATAATTAAAAATGTTATTTTCCCCCCTTATAGATGTGATAAATATATAGGTGTACATCAGACAAGGAAATCCTGTAAGTAGAGCATCAGCCTAAGGAACCCAGATTGAGCTTATTCACAATACAAGAGGCCAAAATTAAAAAAAAAAGTAATCATTTTGAATTCTGTGACATTAAGGACATCACCACCACCATGATTGGCATGATCTGGAGTTCTTACACCCTTTGATTACTTCATAATTTTATTCCCATCGTACATGCAAGGGAAGTTAACAAGCAGCCCTTTAAAAAAATATCAAGTACCATGCACGTGCATAGAGTGTTTAAATCTCAGTTTTAAGTAACACGGGCTTTGAGAGCTTACCAGAGATGACCCCTGCTGTCAAGGTGGCAGAAACTGGTGCCTGCCTCTTACTCACTTTGGCAAGAAAACTAAAGAGTAAACCATCGCGTGCCATGGCAAACAGAATTCGGGGCAAAGGGAACATAGAGCCGAGAAGACTAGAACAGAAAAATGTATAGTTCAAATACAGGTTATTAAAAGCACAATGCTTTACTGGTAAACCCGACTACACAAAAAGAAAGCTTGGAAGAGTTAATGGGTTTAGGTATAGTTTTGCTTTAGGCTCTGTGTTGCTGGTCCTGTTTTTTTTATCAGTTGACTATGTTCTGGGGTCTGGGTTGTTTATTTTGAACCTAGGCTTTGAAAGCACTTGAGATTAACCAACAAATACAAAATCTGTGGTAGAGAAAAGTTTTATTGGTAGCCTACTTTACCTGGCGACAATCAGATTTAATCATTTCAGTCCAAAGCAAATCAAAGCTGCACAACAGTGGTTTATTTTCATATATGCAACGTGTTTAGCAGTGCACCTTTCCTTACAAGGATCAACTCTTAGTCTCACCTGCTACTGCACCAGACGATAGAGTAGCAACTAGTGGGGTCTTCGTTTTGGAATTGATTTGAGCTAGACATTTGAAAAGCAACCCATCCTTCGCCATAGCATAGATTACACGTGGCATTGGGAAAATGGATCCAAGAAGACTGAGTAAAAAGCAAACACATGCAACATGGCAAACACAGTTCATGCAGAGTTGTATCATGGACAAGATAAACAATGTTAATTAATGGCATGTATAGAAACAAAATTTATGATTGTAAGACAAAACCAGAAAGCCCCACAGCCCAAGATACTACAGATCAGGCATAAATATAAAATTATCTTTCCCTGTAAAGATGATTGCATTTCTAAAAAAATGTTTTTATTAATTTAAGCAATGGAATTGCTTCATCATAGAGAATTCAGTTTAGCAAGTAACTTGCCATCACTGTAGTTCTTGGGCATTAGTGGACCAGGAACATTTTCCAGGTTACACTAACTATGCAATTAAGCTTTAGTATTCCTGGAGAAAGTCTGTCAGTCAGCAGCAGCAAATCAATAAGCATTAGCAGCATCTCTTACACTCTACATTTCCGTGTAAGGCTGCTGATTAACAGTAATTCAAAGTAAGCACCATACAGTTATACTTGGGCGCACTATTTCTTTCAATTAAAGCACCTCTAGCCAAGCTTGATTAAGATGGTTTCTTTTTTTTGGATGAGGTAAAGCAAATTAATTTATATTTGTTATTAGCAGAACACAGAAAGCTTTTAAACTGTTGATAACTCAAAGCTCTTTTTAAACATACTTTTTAAATTAGGTGGTTTCTTTCCCTCAAAGCAAAATAGTTGTAATTAAGAAAACCAAAAACACTGAAAGGACAAAAGATAAAATCACAGCCAGCATGACCTCTGCAGCGAGCACACTAGTTTTTAACCAGGTGAATGGTTGCCTTTCTTACTTTGGGGAATCGGCTATATCACTTAACAGAAGGCACAGATTTTACATACCACAGTTGCTAAGTACCTCCAGTAATGCTCATGAGACACAAGCATTAAGGTTAGACTCACATGAGTTTCATTGCACATGAACTGATTTTGATGTATGAATATCCCTTCCAAAAAACAATGTTTCCTAAATCAGGTGACAATTGATTTTTCAAATAAGGATACTGTTAAAATCCACTGCCAAGTTTTTTTGCTCTTGTGGCTTTGTAAAATGTACTTATCCTACCCCTCTTTAAGTACTTTCACATAAGTAGTGGAAACATTAACAAACATCTTTACACTAAGGAAACAAGTTCACAACATAATATGATAAGAGGCAACTATATGAACCAAAAACAATGATCCCAACTTTTTTTCTTAATTATACCTCTAAACAGAGGAATATAGAATAAAATTCCCTTTGTTTTGTTCTAAACTGACATCAGTCAACAGACTGAAAGATTAACCTCTTCATGAGAGTAAATATAATTCTTCAGAATACACTGGAAAAAGAGATCAACAGTTCAAATTTATGAAAAAGAGCATTTTACTATTTGAGTTCATTTTGCTTTCCAGTATTAATTTCTTTAATCTAGTTTCTCCTTATGTATCACTTTTGCTATTTATCAATATCGAGGAAATATTCAGCAAAACTCTCCAACTGGACAGAAAATAACTATATTCCCAGAATGAATTGTGTAACTATGACATTCTTCAGTCAGCCCTACAGTGCTTTTAATGTCATTCTGGAACTATTTCCTTTTTCTGTCCCCTCCTACATCAAAATTCCCTTAAACCATTGTCCCCAGTTGGTGTGCTCATCTTCTTCAGGCTGATGCTTATAGGGTTATCTCGGGGTGCTGTCAGCTTTAGCACTTCAACTGGCATGTCCTTCTCCTTTGTGGAAAGGCAGCCAGTATCCTTACCACTGAAGCTCATGCAAATGATGACTCCTTACTTACATAAGCTCAGGTAGAAGATTGGCATCAGCATTTTTCTATCCCTAAATTCAAACATCAATCAATTTTCTGCTCTGTGAAAGTGTTTATACCGCATTACAATTGCGGTGTAATATATATGAACATATTCTAATATAATCTTATGTTCTCCTTGATCTTTTTAATCAAAGTAACACATTAAGTTAAGGTGACATCCATGGTTTCACAAAATGGAATAAATGATAATATTTTCACAGCTATAATCTACATCTCAAATAATCACATAGAAACCACAGGAAGGGATGATGTCAGAAGACAGACTGGCTACTGAAGGAAAATAGAGACTAGCAATGAAGATAAGGAGTGGAGCTAGTTAATCATCTCTTCAATTTTGCCTGCAAATAAACAGAGCCCATAAAGCTTCTGAGTCATTGGGAGTGGACAGCAAGAAAGAACCAAATGGGTGAGGTTTATTTTGTCAGTTAATAAAGATAACTTGAAGGTCATATGTCTGAAAATACATATTTTAGTAAAAAAACAACTTTTGGGTAATCAGCCAGAGAGGTAGAGTTCGGTAACAGTACAGTTTAAAAAAAGGAACTTAAATTAACATACCTACTGCGATCAAGACCTGCTTAAGTCTAAAACACGCTTATAATACTTATTACTTATCCTTTGCATGTACTGGGCCTTCAAAATGAACACATGAACATACATTTAAATGTCATACACTATCCATCAGCTTTTCCCAATAAAATTAGTATTTCAATGTCTTTACCTTGTAGATAAAGCACAGAGGGATCCCACTGCTACAACATATTTCGCAGGACCCCATCCAACATATTCAAACGCTACTGGCAGAGGACTTTTCTCGTCTAGTAGATAGTATGGCATCATAAGTGTCAGTGCAGCTGAAACCCCAAAATAGGCCATGAAGCAGACAAGCAGGGACACCACAATTCCTATGGGTATAGCTTTCTGAGGATTCTTGACCTCTTCTCCTGAAAAAAGGGAAAAAAATGTACCACCAAAAATTCTCACTAATTTCCACTTTCAGCTTTAAAAGATAACATCAAAGACAAATAATTTGTTAATTGAAGCCATGGGAATTATAACAGAAGTTTTAAAAATCTGTATAAAATAAGCTCAGTGACACAGAACAAAACTCAGTATTTTGTTGCCAGAAACAGCATTAAAAATAGAGGTAAACAAAGGACAGAAAATACATTCTATATTTAGAATACTCAAAGCCCGTAATTTATAGTTATTTATGTACAATTCTGTAAGTTCAATGGACTCATTCCTTATCAGCCATATACAAGCCAGGCTTTAGGGGAGATATCTTGGAGAATTGTAAAAGTGAGCAGGTGATTTTTATGATTTGGGCAGAAAAAGTTGTATACTAAGCACTTCTCAGACCTAGAAAACAACAATTTATTTCTTTAGAATGGGAATAAAATAAGTAAAATCTCCTCTTTGACCCCAGAACAACAGCCACATTCAGGAATGAACTCAGACTCATTCTACATGGACTGAAGGACGTTTAGGAGAAAGCAAAGGAAGAACAATAGACAGACTGTTGTGTAGTTTGTGTGGGATTTTTTAGGAAAAAAAAGCATGTTACACATAACTTATACATATATACACACATATAGAAATACTATACCAGTTGTTGCAATGCAGTCAAATCCTACAAATGCATAAAAACAGGTTGCAGCACCAGACAATGTTCCTGTGAAACCATATGGCATAAAGCCACCGCTCCCATATATACTTGTCACATTCTCATAGAATGAGCAATTCCTATAAAGAACAAAAATACAACAGAAAAATAACTTTTTTTATTATTATTGGTAGGACAAATACATGCATCCTCCTCCTCTGCCACTCTGGAAAAACACATTAAAATGCTCTCATCAAGACAGATTTCTGCTTTACAAAACTGTACAAGAAGACATTTTTATGTCAAAGCTTGTAAGAAAGACAGAAATAACAGTAAATGGAAGAATACTTGAATCACATAACTATCATCTTACTCCCTTTGCAGTTGGTGGCAAAACATATTAAAACACTAGGGACACAGACAACTCTTGCTGTTATACTCACACAGAGTTAATACATGGCTTAAGGATAAGAAGCCAATAACCTCTCAAATGGCTATGGACAACAGTATTGAAATAAGATATTTTTTTAAAGGAAATTACAAATAAGAAAATAAAAAAACACTATTTTTAAGGGAATAAAAAGTTTATCATTCCCAGAAACAGAGGTATTAGTTGATATATTACCTGCAATACCACAAAAGCAAGTATAACAGAAAAACGCTTGGAATATGAACAAGTAAATTGATTTTTTAAAAAATTAATTACTTTGTTACTGCAGTAAGGTTTATGAGATATTCTTCACTTATTTTCCAGTTGTCAACATCTCCTTTCACAAAGCCAGAAATCATAACGAAGAATAGGACCAAGATGTTAATAGCAGTGAAAATTTTATTCACCCATGCAGATTCTTTTACTCCAAAGGATAACAGACCTATAAAACAAAGTATTTTATAGATGTGAATGGTCCCTTAAACTAATAAAATGGCATTTTAAAGAAGATATACATGCAAGTACTGTGAATAACACTAAAAAAAAAGCACTAGATTTTATACTTTTTTAAAAAAGCAGTAGCACAAATTTACTAGACTCTGACAGCATGGCAGGAGGCAGGTGTATTGGAAACCACAGAACAGAAAGCTTCTTTAATTGCATTCTTTAAGTATTTAAAAGTATTTTGAGCAGTTTATATTTGCTGCTTTTCTGAGATTCCAATTAATATCTCTATTTTATGTGATGGAGCAAAAATAGGTAGAAGAATTCTATGCTTAATAAAAACACATTAGTAGAATCTATTGCTTAATCTAATTACTCCTTAGAATAATAAAATAAACAAAACTGTTAGATTAATAATGTAATCTGTTCACTCCAAGTTTTTCATGGTATAACCATCACAGAATAAGAGTCCCATTTCCTAGCTCATTAATCAAACCTCTAAAAGGAATGCACGCCTCCTGTTCATGAACACTGATCCACAAAGACTCTAGAGAACAGTCTGATACAGACTACACATGCCTTAGGTTGAAGAGTAGTGCATTTAAACAATCTGAAAGTCACTCCATCAGGAGTCACTAATGTCAGTGTCATTAGATTTGTAACAACTGTAAGTGTACTAACAGTTTAATGGAAAAGCAGGCAGTGAGCAGATCAGGGAAAAATTAAATACAGTGGGAAAGCCTCCACAGGTTCTTTGCACTAATATCACATACATGCTTTCCCTCATTATTTAGAGATTAAGTCTGAAAATTTTAAGCCTCTCAAAATAATGTCTAAAAAAATTCTGACTCTGCTAATGAGACATTTGCTATCTTATCATGACACAGAAGTTATCACATGAGCTGCTCAAGTTCTCTTCACCAATGGCATTTTTATTGGAAATAGGTGTATGCTTCCTTCAGCTCAGTTTTTCCCAAGAAGGTAGTGTCTCAATCAGCCTAATGTAGTATGAAGCATATTAATGTTTTTAAGTCCTTTCTGTAGGAAAAAAAATCCCCAAACTAGATTTCTGTGTACTTTCCCTTGTGCTTAGCACATAACATTTTCTGTAAAACATCATCTGCTACTCCTATGATTCAGCTTTGCACAGCTCAGAATCCAATTACTGTATCATGCTCAGCCTCCTCAGCCCTGAGCCATCATCCTCACTGTCCCTCCTCTCAGCAGCAGTGAATTCCACCCAGTTCAATCACTAGTGGTTTGGCTGCTTACCACAGAGACCTGGAGAGGTAATTTGTGGCACAAGCACAGGAGAAGTGAAGAAGGAATGATGGAAACTAAAAGACGGGACACAAATTAAAACTCAGGAGCAGTAGCGAGCTGCAGGAGAAATATTTCCTCTTCCATCAAGAATTTCTACTTCTTATGTTAGGAAGCAGCAATGGCAACAGAGAACACGTGAAAGGTGGTAGCATCTATACTAGTGTTTTATAATTTGGTTTGTGGAGTTTCACTGCTCTGCTTTTCAAAATATTTTCCTGTAGGCAACTCTGAGCCACCAATATGGCAGGATGCTGGACTAAACCTTGTCTAGTAAACTCCCCGATCTTCCTAAGTGTGGAAACTCATCTTTTTATGTACAGAGGCCTAATAAACCTTCAGATGCGCTGGTCATTTATTCTAGCATTAGGAGTTGAAGAGAAATGTCTTCCTAAGTACTGAGCCCAAAAAAGCCACTCAGAATAGGAGAACAGGAGGTTATACTCATATAACTTAATGTCACTTTCCAGAGATGAAAGGCTCCTGCTTTTGTTTGATCTAAAGAGAGACCAAACATGACAAACATTTGAGGTATAGGCAAGACCTCTGCTGAATACTGAAATGCTTCTAGTAATGGCTGAAAATCCCTTACAAATACCTACTACACACACAATATACGATTTAAGGAGAGCATGTCACATCACCAAACTACAGAGCTTAACCTCAAGGTCCCTCTGAAAACATTTACCAGCGATAAAGCCATAAAAAACACACGGATCTGTTTAATTTTCTGACAAGTGGTTATTTCATGTCTCAGCTTCAAGAAAAAAAAGAGAGTACACGTGAAAATTTGATTGTATGCATTTAATTCCCAGAGTCATTTTGTCAATGCACAAATGTGCATCTGAACTTCTTAAGACATTATTAAGGTATTTCTGGTAAAACATAAACTACAATTCAGCATTTTTTTCTATAAGAAACACTCTGACATCACAATCCCCATAAATGAAGCCATATATTATCTTACCTGATAAAAGTAATATAAGGAATACAGCAAAGAAGTCAGGATACTCTGCTAGCCCAGAGTAATTCATTTTGAAGTAGGTTCCAAAGAAATGACCAATCTGTTTTCCAAGAAGCTCATCAAACGTGCCACTCCAGGCTCTTGCTACACTTGATGTACCTTCATGAAATAAGTGCATGGTTAGGGTTTTGCATACATACAATGGGATACAGTTACTTCGACCGTAAAAAGAAATAAAACTAAGCATGTTGCTACTTGCATTTGAAAAAGCAGAGCTTGTGTTAAAACAGTGATTTTGTTTTGCTGAGGAATTTTAAAGTTTTAGAATTTTTCTATACAATTAACATATTATTCTACAGATAAAATGTACAAATTTGTATGTAATTTATTCCCAAAATATTGCAGAAATTATTTCTGCATCATTTATATCTGATGTCATTCTGGAAGACACCTATTTCTAAAGTTACAATATGGCATACGTTAAACAATACAAAGCAATGTAAAAAAGCATTTTAAGAAAGAACATGAAGGAAAGTTTGTCCACCTGGAAGTAAAGGAAAAAATCACTAGCAAGATGTGTATCACTAGAGTTAGTATTTAAGATTAATGCTCTCCTCTGGTAAAAAGCACACATGGCCACGGCTAAATACAACCTTATTTTTACAACTTTCCTATCATGAAATACACTTCAATACAATACTCAGGCATATGGATTTTGTAGTGTAGGGCAACATTCCTGTAGTTAGGTCTACATATACAGCTAGGCGTGTTTATATACAATATAATGGATGCTTGGAACACATACCTCTAGAAGAAACTGTTTCTGAACCAAAAAATGTCATTAATTCTAAATCATTGAAACAGTTATTTGAGTACCTACCGTATAAGCACTGACTTTATTCAGATCTGGTCATCTTTGTATTTTATGGGATTACTTGATAGGACACTATTTAATTAGCATGAGGCTAGAGTAACAAATTAGTACTTAAACATCATGACTTTCTTGAAGTGAGATACTATAGTGATGGGGTTCTTGTAAATGTCCTTGCTGTGTATATTCAGAAAAAGAAAAGATTTTACTGAAATGATTCTTGCTGACCAGAGACAGCAATGAAGTCCTGCTTATTCTTGTGCATCATCACTGAGCTGTCTGACACAATTTTCACACAAGGTATGCAGTTCGTGCTGCTGAAGACACGTTGGTTACAAAAGCGTCTTGCAAAAAAACCTGTTTGCAATGGTGATGCACAGGAGGACAGAGCCTAATCAAATTTGGTTATTTCATCTCAGCAGGGGTAAAAAGCAACAGTACTTAAGTGTAGAGACAGAAAAGAAAGACAGATCCAAATCTGTATCTTATATATGCTGTCCATCTGCATCCCAGAGTCCTGAGGGAATTGGCTGATGTAGTGGCCAAGCCACTTGCCACGATATTTGAAAAATCATGGCAGTCAGGTGAAGTCCCTAGTGACTGGAAAAATGGGAACATCACTCCCATTTTTAAAAAGGGGAGTAAGGAGGAGCCTGGGAACAACTGACCTGTCAGCCTCGCCTGTGCCTGGGAAGATCATGGAACAGATCCTCCTTGAAGCTATGCCAAAGCACATGGAGGACAGAGAGGTGATTAGAGGCAGCCAGCTGGCTTCACCAAGAACAAGTCCTGTCTGACCAACCTAGTGACACTCTATGGTGGAATGACTACATCAGTGGACAAAGGGAGGGCTACAGATGTCATCTATCTGGACTTCTGTAAGGCCTTTGACACAGTGCCCCACGACATCCTCTCCAAACCAGACAGATATGGATTTGATGGGTGGGCTGTTCAGTGGGTTGAGAAATTGGCTGGATAGTCGCATGCAGAGAGTGGTGGTCAACAGCTCTGTCTCGATGGGCACCAGTAACAAGTGGTGACCCCCAGGGCTCCGTACTAGGGCCAGTACTGTTCAATCTCTTCATTAGTGACAGACAGTGGGCTCGAGTGAACCCTCAGCAAGTTTGCGGACAACACCAAGCTGAGCGGTGCAGCTGACACACCAGAAGGATGGGATGCCACCCAGAGGGACCTAGACATGCTCGAGAAGTGGGCCCAGGGGAACCTCATGAGGTTCAACAAGAAATGCAAGGTCCTGCACTTAGGATGGGGCAACCCTCGGTGTCAATATTGGCTGGGGGATTAAGGGATTGAAAGCAGCCCTGCTGAGAAGGACTTGAGAGTGCTGGTAGACAAAAGACTGGACATGAGATGGCAATGTGCCCTTGCAGCCCAGAAGGCCAACTGAATCCTGGGCTGCATCAAAAGAACCGTGACCAGCAGATCGAGGGAGGTGATTCTGCCCCTCTACTCTGCTCTGGTGAGACCCCTCCTGGAGTGCTGCATCCAGCTCTGGAGCCCTCAGCACAGGAAGGACATGGACCTGTTGGAACCAGTCCAGAGAAGAGCCAGAAAAATCATCAGAGGCCTGGAACACCTGTCCTATGAGGAAAGGATGAGAGAGTTGGGGTTGTTCAGCCTGGAAAAGAGAAGGGTCCGAGGAGACCTCACTGCTGCCTTTCAATACCTAAAGGGGGCCTATAAGAAATATGGGGACAGGCTTTTTAACAGGAGCCTGTTGTGATAGGACAAGGGGTAGCGCTTTTAAATTGAAGGAGAGCAGATTTAGGTTAAACATAAGGAAGAAGTTTTTCACCATGAAGGTGGTAAAACACTGGCACAGGTTGCCCAGAGAGGTGGTGGATTCCCTGTCCCTGGAGATGTTCAAGGCCAGGTTAGATGGGGTCCTGAGCAACCTGATCTAGTGGGGGATGTCCCTGCCCATGGCAGGGGAGTTGGACTAGATGGCTTTTAAGGTTCCTTCTAACTTAAGATATTCTGTAATTCTGTCTCAGAAACACTTGAGACCTGTGTTTACTCTCAAGCTTACCTATAACGTAGGATAAAATGAGATTCCAACCAGTGATAAAAGCCCATAGTTCACCGACAGTTACGTAAGTATACAAATACGCAGAACCAGTCTTGGGAACACGAGCACCAAACTCGGCATAGCAGAGACCCGCCATCACAGATGCCAGTGCAGCAATGAGGAAGGAAACAACAATGCTAGGTCCAGAATCGGATTTTGCTACTTCTCCAGCAAGGACATAAACACCAGCACCAAGGGTACTTCCTACTCCCAGGGCTATAAGGTCCACTGTCGATAAGCATCGGCACAACTTGGAGTCCTCAAGACTTTCACCACTGACATTCTTCTTCCGCACCAGACACCGAATAAAGGACAAAACTGGTCCACAGGGCAGCATGCTGGATGTAGGGCTCTGAAATAAAATAAGTCATTACAGTACATAATGATTTCACCAGACATTGGTGAAAAAACATGAAAAAATGTACTTGCATAAAGAACTTTAATCACACCTACTAATGAATGTATTTACACTCTTCTGTGACATTAAATATGCTGGCATGTGCTTTTTCCCCAGGAAACAAATGAGGGATGCAGTATTCTTAGTTTTATATTTAGCACTTATTTCCCTGTTATCTTTAGGTTTGCTACAGTGCTATAGAAAAGAAATTAATTCAATTTATCTGCAAACGGCCACTTCTTAACCATTTCTAAAACAGAACCAGAACAGACCTCTATTACCTCATAAATCATAAGGACTTTTAAGATAAGGATCAACATCAACATAAATAAAGACTTTTAAGATCTAAAAAATCCAATACTAAGGCTATAAAAAGTAAAAACTTTAAAATACAGCATTCTGACAGAGCAAATGCAATCTTCTTCTACCTTCAAATACACTGCTGTTGTCTTTAGAATTTGCTTCAGTAAAAACTGCTTGAAAGCAGACTAAAATAGTGTTTCTACTCCCTCCCCCACCGATGAAGATTCCCAGAACTAATTATCTTTACAAGAAATCTTGCACAATTCTCCCTGACAAGCATCTAACAAAATTCGATGCGACAACTGCTCATCCCATGTGAATTGCAGTTCTCCAGTATTGTGAGTGCATATGGGGTGTGATCAGCTCTTGCACACAAGCTCAGATTTTGTGAGCAGCTAGGTCCTAGAGGCCAGCAGGTGGACAGTGCGTCTCTGACCTGTGGTATGGGTGTCTGCTAGGAGGAACAGCAGTAAGCCTGCTTCCCAACTAAAAAAAAAAATGGTAGCTGAGGGTCCAAAGCATTTGCCTGGGAGGCAGGACAGGGCATCCCATAGAAAACAATATCTCAAGGAGGCAGTGTTAATGTACAGGCTCCGTCTTTCTTTACCTATTTGTACTATTGATGACTTAAGAGTTTGGTATGAATTAAGAGATACCATTTCATCTCCCCAAACTTTGCAACTCATATCATAAACATCTATATACTGATCATGATTTGTTAAGTGGACCCCTTTTGGGAACTCAATCTTTTCCATTTAGATTAAGATACTCTGCTGGCAGATTCCTCTCTGGTCTCTTACCAGTTTCCTACATCGGTAAAGGGTGTTTCTACTCACAACAGTTCAATCCACTAACTGCAATGACTGCATCAAGCTGGATAGCTCACCTAACACTGATCCTAGAACAAAGAGACAGAAGCAAGAGAACTGCCATCCTGATATAAGGTTGCTTGAAAAATATCCCCTTGGGTATGAAAAAGAGAGATCTCTGTGCAGAAACATTTTCTCCCTGTTCGAGTAATAGCTCCCCGAGTACACTCAGACATGCCACTTCTGTCTTCAGAGAGCATTCTTTAAAAAAAGGGTCTCCATTCCCTTTCAAGGAAAGGGAAGTTGATAAAGGATAGTGAATGGAATTGAATAGCTTTGGGCAGCGATGCTTAATGCCCATTAGAAAGCTGTTCCAAGACAGCGGAAGGAGGCAAGGCCAGCAAGTTTCCAAAGCTCTGCTGCAATTAGGCAGTCAGTCCTCTCAGCTGCCAGACTCCCAGAGGTAAGTATCTGCCTATTATATGTAGACTTCAGCCGCTGAGGTGATTTCACACATCAGCTTCATAACTAAGATAATGCACATGTTGGCCAACAGAAGAGATCCATACGCTCTTCTAAAGGGAATCAACATTGAACTGTGCAGGCAAAATCCCCTGCTATAGTTCCTGAACTCTTCACTGAGAGCAGCCTAAGAGTGGCCAGGTGGGTGATATTATGGTTTTCTTTGCTGAGAAGGAATCCTTGTGACAAAATAGGAGGAGCTTTTTCTGCTTCTGCTTTCTCTGATTCTTGTGGAGAGGACAGGAGGCTGGTTCTTGCTAGCCACAAGCCAGTAAGATGAAACACCTGTTCTGGCTCAAACTCACCCTTTCTTCTTTAGCCTTTAAAAACTGAAGCACAACCAAAGTTCAAAATACAAACTTTGTGCCTGTAGAGAAAAAAATAAATCTCATATGCATGAGAAACGTATCTTTTTAGGTCCTCCATCCTAACATGGGCTTGATGAACACACATCCTTTTACGATGACCACTGCAATCCAGAGCATCTTACATATGCACATATGCATAATAAACCATGTCTGAACACTGCTCCACAGCTTCTGTTGCTGTGTACCAAGAGCAGCGTTGTACTTCAGACACGGCCCCCTTTCAGATTTGGCCAAGACATCCCAAGACTCCAGTACTGATCACTTCATACTTGATAGGAAGGTGCAGAAGGAAGAACTGATGAGCTTATGAGAATATTTGGCCTCCACAAAGAACCAAATGACATAGCTAAGTGGTGACAAATTATCTTCAGAAATCCCTGACAAGTGTAACCTTTTCCTGAGGTGTCCCTTGTAAGACAGATCCTTTAAAGTATTGCCCACTGCAAGAGAACAAGCTGGGCTGTGACACTGCTGATGTGTGCTGACTCACCAGCACAGCTGATCATGACCTTGTGGCTGAGCACCTCTCACGCTCAAATACTAACCTACAGAAGCAAAGGAGGTAACAGCTGGGTGGCAGCATTGTCCCAGCTAAGGTTACACTGACTGCATCCACACACTCTTAAAAAGGGTCTTACTCCTCTGGCGGCACAATTGGACAAATCTCATAGGTTTCTTTTCTGTAACTTTAGGACAGAGAGGAACATGAAGTAGGGTAAGTGAACACGGAAACAAATGATCTCTACTACTTTTTGACCAGCAGGTTCCAGTATTTTCCTAATTGCTCCTTTTTACTTCTTCCTTTCTTGGCTGCAGTCTAAGCCTGCCTCATCCTAGCAGACCATGATGCCTTCTGCTTCCTCCTCGCCTTGGCTGCCATGAGCTCTACCAGCACTGGCCTAGGCCCCTTCTGAATGTCCTGCACAGCTGATGAGCACTGCCTCTTCTCTGAGCCTTCCTGGGGAGGCACACTTGACAGCTTGGGAAATGGGGTTTTTGGTGATACCATGGGTAATCAGTCAAGAAGGAAGTGAGCTCTCCTAATGCTCTGCTGCTGAGAGAGCTCACAGTGCTCCTGACGCACATATCCTATGTTTCTTACAGCTGACTTGGATACCTGCCTGCCTTTGAACAACAGTGTTAGGCATGTGGCCGAAAATGTGATCAGTCAGGTGGGCTGAGTTGTTCATGCAGTTTAAGCAGAGTAAAGATTGAATCCTGAGCTTATACAGAGTTTAAGCATAGGAAATTAGTGATAAGAAACCAAAAAGGAAACTGCCCTTGTGCTCATCAACAGAGTGTAGTTACTTTTAACCAAGGTGAGGAGCAGACCCAACCTGTTGTTTCTCCCATGCGTTCAAACACGTGCTGAGCTCCGTTTCCATGAGATCTAATTTACAGGGACATTTGTCACACGCATACACCTGTGAAGTCCATTTGTCACTGACCTTGGCACTTTCCTTTCACTGTGTACAACTGAGGTGGCAGCTCTCTGGCTAGGCATGTGCTGGATCACTGCACTTCTAAAGTCTCTTTTGGACTAATTTTTAATTTAGCTGTAGATTACTCTGTAACACTGAATATGACTCCAGCAGTCCTCTGAAAAAGAGCGGCCCCAATTCAACTGCCTTAGACTTGAGGACTAACATTCAGACCATATTGAAGCCTCCTCCTTCCTTGAATGCGTTCCTAGAAAGAATTGCAATGTCAACCACATTGCAGTTTACAGTTTTACCCCTTCAACTGCGTGCAATGAAGGGACAGGCAGGACAGGAGGACTTAATTTGGACAGGAAAGGAATTGGACAGATCTATCTAAATAGGGAGGGAAACTTCAAAATCTTCCACATGGACATTCACGATATTTGTCAGAGTACCTGAATAAGCACAGATACTGCTCCAATCCCTTTTGTTCTTTATTGCCTTGTTTTTTTTCCACAGTAGCTGCTGATAGACCTTTCTTAATTTCAGTCTTTCCTGGTCAGTTATAAACCAGATAATTTACTGCTTGATCACAATGCATCTGAATGCTGACCCAAGAAGATAAGTTCAGCCTTATAATTCATACCAGCTCTTCCATTCAGATGGATGATCAGGAACATTTAATCATTGTCTGTTGTTAGACCTCTTCTAGCAGGAAAAGTTTGGTGTCAAAAAACTTGTAACTACAAACACAAGGCAAAGGACAAAGTCTCCATCTGCAAAGTTTGTACTCATTTTTAAAATGGCTTTGACTGCTTCACAGTCATGTAAAATCTACCATTTTTGCAAAGTATTTTTCAGGTAAAAATAACCTAGCAGCCTCCTACTCCTAAACAAAAATAGGTTGATATTGGAGCAAAAAAGTAACTTAAATCACATATCACTACACTCTTCCATTAAAATAACATTTTAATTTAATTATATGCAATAAGTGGTTTAAGTTAGTACACATCAAACCTAAGCTACAAGTGGGAGAACACAAAGTTTTGCTGCAGTTGCCATTCAACTTTTCCTGCAAAATTTTCCATTAAAAGGTCTAATAAAAAGATTAAAAAAATCATATGGAAAAACAACTGTTATAAAGCACTATAAAACCTCTGAAAGTTTTAATACTGTTATTGAGATCTATGTTTAAAGATTCCTGAAGCAAAAGTAACAAAGATATTTTACCTATAAACTATTATGTTGAGTTAATATTATATACTTTAATATATTATAACTTTTAGGTGCAATTTAAACTTTTTAAACAGCATACCAATTAGGGAGAAAATACTCCAGTAAGTTTGTGACATACTGAAAATGGGAAATATAAATATATAATGATCATATACAGATTAATTTAGACTCTTCTTTCAGCCCCATTTTCCTGAAAAAAAACCCAACTGTAAAAGTTTATATTTTATATTTTCCATCTGTACAATTTATGAGAAAATTTTTTTTGCTCTTAAGTACATTTAGCCTTATTCAAAATTGCAGCACTGCATTGATAGATCTAGTGCAATAATACATGAAATTAAAAGAATTCAGAAACATAACTAGGTACAGTCTATGATTTTTGTGTGTGTGTACCTAGGCACAGACAACACATAATTTTACTGCAACTGTCTTAAAAGTCTACATTGTGCACGAGGCTTTCAAAAAACTCCTAATGCCTTGGAGTATTTAGTGTATTTAAGTAATACTTAAAGCACTAAAATTGGAAAGTAGCACCTGTAACAGAAGTCTAATATGTATAAAATGGAAAAGGAAAGCTTTATCATCCAAAAGCAGAAACACCTTCCAGTCAGACTGGGAAGTAAAATATAAATTGCATCTTCTATTAACACTGCAATATGCATGTTGTCAGAGACACAATAATGCTGTAATGTAAACTAAATGTAATACTGCATACCACAGCTCTTGCTACTCAGAAAGCACATATGTTAAAGGCAAACTTTCCTACCATAAGCTGTGTTGCTTCCAGGTTACTTCTTTCAGCAGTAAGCTTAATTACAAACCTGATTCAGAGCAATTTCTGCTGGGCAAACTTCTGCTCCTCTTACCCAGTCACGAACTTCTGCTGTCTTAAATGGAAGAGTAATGACTGAAAGTGATTTTATTAAAATATTTGCTTTAAAAGCCAGCTGTAGGTGGTGTGAGAGCTGTTGGTGCTGAGGGGTGGAGGCTCGGGAGCCCGGGTGATTGGAGGGCTGGAGCCAGCCAGCTATTTGCCCAGCAAAGGCAGGCAGGGAGGGAGGGAGAGAAACTTGCTGCTGTTCAGATAAATCATATCCACTGTCTTCACAACACAAAATCCAACTGGAAGGCTGTTTTCTGCATTTAAACACACCTGTGGGCCTGCATACAAAACGCATGCTGTAATGAGGGTACCCGTCACACCGCACCACCCCCCCACCCCCCGACAGGGACTCCTTTTACACATCGTGAAGGAAAAGCAAGAATGTGGATGTCAAACCTGAGCTCCCACTGCAAAAGCAAAGTCTTCCCAGTGCCCTTGTAAAAATAAACTGGCTTTGAAGCATACCAAACGATACTTTGCAATGCTTTGAAACCTGAATGCAACAGCATAGCATGAAAACTGCTTTTGCCGAGTAAATTTTAGAAGAATATAAGTAATTTGTAAAGTATTGTTGTGGCTAGAAACAGAGCAAAAGACAGTGTATTTAGAAAGTCTGGTTAGGGCCCATTCTGTTGAATTGGGGTAGATGCACCATATATCTTGTTCTCCTTTATATGGTTTGAAATGTGAAAATGCTGAAGACTGAAATTAGAACAGTCCAAATATTCCTGTGACACAACCAATAAATAAACCTGTTTCTTAAAAATTAGCTTCCAGAATAAACCAAACCCCAACGGATAATATACAGCTGTATTTTTATTACTTTCAATGGCAGACAACCCCACCCTGAACATGTAGTAGCACTTCCAGTCAACATTATTCACGGCATACCGTTTCCCTTAAAAGACTTGTGTTTAAATAGCTCTTTCTGTTCAGAGAACACTGAAAAACATGAGCCTTGCAGAGAAAACCCCTATGCTTCTCATCATCAAAAAGTCTTTCCTAAGAAAATATGCTGAAAAATACTTGTAGTGTGGCAGCTCCCTGCAACTTGCTCTCAGCTTTTAGTTTTCCCTGAGTGTCAAGTCTGCCAGTGCTGCAGGAGCACAGAAGGCTCCTCTTCTTTCCCTCATGAAAAGTCTTGCTTCATGCAACCACACACAAGGGATGAAGACAACCTTTCCTCAGCTCTCTCAGATCCAAGGAGAAATGCCTCCAAGAAGAGTGTGTTCCACAAGGGTGGGCCATATTTCAAGACCAGGAGTCCAGATGTGATTTCTTACATAATCCAAGGCTATTCTTCTCTTAAAAGTGCAAAAAGCTGTGAAGAGAAAAGGTCTTGTTCGTTGAAATGATAACAATACTAATTCTTCTCCTCATGCCGACTTCATCCTTGTTGAATATGAACTTTTATCTCTTTTGTAGTGAATACCCCATCAGAAGACAGAAACAAGAAGTTATGCTAGAGGTGGAAGCTGCTAAACAGGTTAGGTTTCTTGTGTGGATATATACAGAAATTACTTTTAAGGAACGTGTCCCTGCCTATGACAGAGGGGTTGGAACTAGATGATCTTTAAGGTCCCTTCCAACCCAAACCTTTCTATGATTACCCTCAACCATGTCAACATCCTGGCATTTTTTTCCCAAACCATCACTCTCTAGCAAGTCTGTGAATGGCTTGAAAATTACTCATGTAGATTTTAGTTACCATCCGCAAGATGAGTTCTGAATCATTTCCAACCACGTAGATCCACTGGGAATTGTTGTCAATGCATAAATTAAGTGATTTACTGCTTAATCATGAAAAACATCCCTTCCACTTAAAAAAAAAAAAAAAAAGTAGAAGCTGTAATTGCTTTATAATCGGCTGACTAGAGAGACTCCATTTCTACTTCACTTCTAAAAGTTAGCCTTCCTCAGGCATACCTTCCCCAGGGTGGGATACCTCCACAGAAAAGCTGAGCATGAAGCTAGCCTGGCTAGCTTCGATCTGTGTTCTGCTTCGATCGCTTTCTGGTGGACTCCTGCCAGGTTAATGATGATGCACTGTACTGGGCTGATCTATGAATTTGTCACTTCTGGAGCTGGAACCACTGTCTGGGGTATTATCATATGTAAATAATTCCCAAGTGGCTTTATTAATTATTAATAAAAGAC
Source organism: Aegotheles bennettii (assembly GCA_013398125.1). Lineage (NCBI taxonomy): Eukaryota > Metazoa > Chordata > Aves > Caprimulgiformes > Aegothelidae > Aegotheles > Aegotheles bennettii. The sequence continues at coordinate 123,621 of VZRW01014094.1, forward strand.
AGTACAGCTGGTCAAAGCAAAAAAAACCAAACAACCAACAACCAACCGAAAACAACAAACCAAATCAACTACCACAAAAAAACCCCAAACAACCCCACCCCCCCAAAAAAAACAAATTAAAAAAAAGCAAACCTTGACAATTACTGTCAGCTACTTTCTAAATGTGGCCATAGAACTGAAGACTATGCAGGCCACACAGATATGGTCATAACAGGGTCACGTGCCCAAATTTAAACAGGGGAATTGGAATTCTGTATTTCCAAGAAGGTAGAACAAGCTTAAGAACATAGTTTAAGTTCAAATTTGCATTCCTGTAAATATGTTAATTCCCTATAATCACAGTTCTTCCTATAGCATCTATAAAGGAATTTATGGACATTTTATATACATGCATTGTTTGCATTTGTATGTACACATATTTCAAAACCTTTTGCACTGTGCACAATTAACACAGACCCGTCCAGGACACATCGTCATATTCACAGAGCAAGGCAAACAGTTCTTGGTACTAAATACACAAACCAGGTCAGTCTGAAGCCAACAGCAAAATTCCAAATTGTACCACTGGGTTCACAATTTGATTCAAAATAAGGACTTTGAATTAGGAAACAGGAAGAAGTAGACCGTAATGACAGAATGGACTAGCCCTTTTTCTGCCAACAATACACAACCACAACACTACAAGAACTGTTCATATTTCTTCACAATAAATATTTTAGAGGTGTCACCTTTTTTTTCTGGATCCTTTTTCATTACCCACTGCAATCTCTAGCACTCTTTCAATTTATTCACTGTACAATTAAGAAGAAAAAAATCCCACCACTCTTATTATTTCACAGTAGAGCACCATCACTACATCTTACATGGATTTACTCCCCATACAGAAAAGAAATATAACCATGCAAATTATTTCTCTTGTTTAAGACTGTTTACAAGTTCCACAACATACATCACAAAAAAATCACAATATTTAACTACTTTATCTAATATACAGCACAAAACAATCCAGTGAATGTACCATAAGGCTTCTAGAGTTTGCAAAAATCTGCTTCCAATACATCTCATTAAAAACTGGAAAATGCAATTATTTGTTCATCCATGTAACTGCAGCATATCCAGAACTTTCTTTGGTACCATTTCTAGTTCTGAGGCACCAGCTCCTCTGGGATTGCCTCTTCAGAAGTGGATCTTCCTTTTATGGAAAATGTCAGAAAGAAGATTACAGTAAATCAGATTTAGTGTTAACTGAATCCCACTTTGCTTTCTGCCTGTCTTCATTTTCATTCTTGACCTTATTATGGTACAGATTTGTTACAGACACTAAAAAGTTCAAATCCTTCAGGGGCTTTACAAATCAGTTCAAAATTTCATCCTCATTCTTTAAATTAATAGTATAAACTCTATTGACTTCCACAGAGCTGGAAAGTCACATGCAGGTGCACTTTCTGATGCCTTCAGAGCTATCACCTGGGGGTGATAACAATTCACCCCTGGTAACACCAGTAAATTTATGGCCCATTACAAAGACAGTTAAGAGCTGTGTTGCTGCAGATCAATTGTCTTTCTAAAACTTAATCCTGGGAACAGAAGCACACAGCAGCTACGCTTCTAAAGGCATTCAAACCTAGAACTGTCCTTGGCTCCTGGCCAAGAGGTGAAATTAAATAGCTTGCATCTGTCCTGCCTAGATCTAGAGCACTGTGGGGTAGATCACTATGTCCCCACGACGTACTCTTCGGTTCAGAGGTCCTGCCGACACTCCGACAGAGTTTTGTGTGGGTTTTCAGTCATGCATACTCAAAACGACAAGAGGACCGTGTTGCCACCCAGCAAAGTGGCATTTTCGTAGATTCAGCCAAAAGTTGTGTTTGTGTGCCACAGGGTGTGTGCCACAGCAGCATCAGGGAGGTGATCATGAAAGTAGAGGGTCTGGTGGAGTACCAGTGAAGGACACAAGATCTGCGGTGCTTTGGACAAGAATGAGGATCCAGAGTGCTGTCTAGGGGCAGCTACCTGCAGTAGCACACCCAGCTACTCTCTCGGAGGAAATTCTTGCTTCTCTCCAGAAAAGGGCTGCGGTACACCCACTTTGTGTAGTTCACTTTTGCTCCCAGTTTGTTCCCAGTTACAAATGCAACTGTGTTTTGACCAAAAACATTATAGCTTAGGTTCTGCCTTTAGAGACTTCTTTTCTGCTCCTTAGCAATTATATTACATTTGGATTATCTAAAGTGCCTCATCTGACAGTTCTCTTACTTGCATACCCCAAGGACTTTCACAGCACATTCTTTCCATAAAATGTTGATCAGAAATTCTCGTCTTGCCATGAAACAGCTTCCCAGATTAAAAAGAATGAACTGACAGAAAAACTATTTTATTTAATTTTCCTATGGAATGATCCTTTAAGACTCTCTCTTATAGTATCAAAAGAATATGAACATATTTTCATAGAGTAATGCAGAAATTCATGCTCAGAGATTAAAAAATAATAATCCCCATTAATTTGCGAAACTCTTGCAGAGACAGAAACAAAACACTGTAGAAGCCCAAAAGACAAACTTAATAAAAGCTGCTCTTCTGTTGACTCCAACTTGTCTCACAGACACAGCCTTGCAGCTACGGGCCACAAAGCTGTGGAGTTTTACATAACTAGAGGTGCTAACTTTGCAAAAGCATACCCATGTGCTTGCCCACACGACTACCCATACCTCACAGAAGTTAAACATGAACAAAAGTGCTTGCAGGACAGGGGCCTCAGTGAACCATTGCAATCCCTCGACAGTGCTCTGCACAGCGTGTGCTGCTTTGCCCTGGGAGTCAGGACTTTGCAGCCGACTGTAGCAAACATAACTTTTGATGTGCAGAAGGAAAAAAAAATTACATGGTTTGTACAGTTTGTGCAGCCCTAATGGGATTTAAAAACATGTACTAGTATTCATAAAAGGATTCATCAAGTGCCAGCAAGAATCTTTTCTATGTCAAGATAAATAAGGTAATTAACATTTTCACGGTTCTGAGAACAAAAATCCAGGTTACCACCTAAAAATAAAATTAGTGCCATCTACGTGTTATTCTATATAAGATGATTATAAACATGTAAGAGAGAAAAAGAATATAAAGCTCAACAGTAACATAGGCTATCTCTATAATGTTACAACACAATCATTTCTGAAGATAATAAATTACAATCAACACATTTTAAAGGGCTATTTATTAAAATATAAATATATGTATTTTAGATTGCTTCTCATGGTTTAAGCAGATCACTGAAACTAGTTCCTACAGAATGTTCTATTAAAATAAAATTATCACTTACCAATTCTCAACTTTTCTTTGATAATGCTCTTTCACTTTGCACTTAGAAAAATGCCTCAAATCCTGACCTTCTGTAAGAGAAACGTAATACACCCTATTAAAAACAATCATATACTATTAGTTTAATACAGACATGAAGAATAAATCTGCTAATCTGCATTTCATATGTAACAAGAAGAGCTACCTTAGCACAAATTCCTACTAGTTATTTTGACCCAGGAATGAGTCATTAAACCTAATATTAAGCATGCCGCAAGCAGCTACTAGTTATCACTTGTTGAATTCCAAATATTCCCAAGAGTCTAAAGAAAATGTTTGTAGTGCTGACTCACAGTGCTGTCCCCAAGACTAAATTCAGAGCTTTGGAGAAGCCTTGGAGGAGGAATGTAACTATTTAAAGCCATACTCTCTAGAAAAAAAATAATAAATCCACACATACCTTTTTGGCCCAATTCCACACCATGAATACAGGACAAATGTAAATAGGAAATTTAGATACAAAAGTTGGTAATGTATACAGAGAAGAGCTAAGAAAATCTAAGTTAAAACTAAACCTTGATCTGTACTTGAAAATAAAGTGCAATGCCATGTCCTGAAATGAAGCGGTCTCACATCTCCCCCGAGAACTGGGAAAGGAGCATCAGATGAGCCTCCACACTGCAGCTTGGGAAGGAGCATGAGGAAGGCACCACCGGCCAGTCAAGGGGTGAATGTTAAGACATTGCGAATTATGTGAGATGTAAGCTATTGCATAACATCATACTTTGCTTTTCCATAAGGCTGATAGAACTCACAACATCTCAAACTGAAGCAAACTTAAAAAGAAAAAAAAAGTATTCCATTTCTGACGATAGTCCATCTTTGAGCCAAATGCCTGGTAACGTACTACTGACCATGCATATTTTCTTCTAATGGCAACTTCAGTAGTTCACAGTTTCACAGTGATTATCCTAGCCTATGTAAATGCAGCTGCCATTTAAAAATAGTACTTAAATCTCAAAACTTTAAAAAAGAAAAGAACAGAACTTACCAAGATTTTTACCCAAATAATGGGGCTCTGAGTTATTAATCATTAAGAGTTATATCATTATTTACAAAGACAGTATTTTTTTAGTTGTTTTGAATGAGTTTAGTTTACAATTTTTTAAGGTTTCCTTGTTCTAGTTATCACTTTCTTCATTACCTGAATTAACCAACTGAAAATTTATTTCCTGGTTCTATAACACAGATAGGACTGTCACCCTTCAAGTTACTCCTTTTTGTCCTCAGCCAAATAATCTATTTCTTTAATTTACTTGGATTTTTTATTGTTGAGGAAATATTTGCGAGGGGTCTTTGGTAGTTTTTTGGGTTTGTTTTTCTTTTAAAATTTTTCAATTGGAAAGGCTAAAAATGTGGGTTGTTTTTTTTTTCCTGTACCAAAAAAGGGAAATCTTCCCAGTTACCATCTTTAATGAACATTCTATTTTCCTATAAAAAGCAATTTTGTATGGAAAATTTCTATTAACGCCATTCCTACTTCATTCCTGAGGTATGTCATTAACAATCATTTTCCATGCTGGAAAATGCCTGCAAAAATGATATGAAGGTTGATGTTTTTATTTACTTTTTTAAAAAAGCTGTTTTTAATCAGTAACAGGGCTTTACCTCTCACCCCATGGTTACTAAGTTTCCATGACAGCCTCTCGTGTAAGACATAAGCAAAAGCCTCTTACAAGTTTACATCAGATCAATTCCATCTATTCTGTCCTCTTCAAAACTAGGGAAAATTAAACAAAAAAAATAATAAAGCCCTGACAAACTAGTAGAGAAGTATGTACAAATACAATCCTGGATATTTTTTTTTTCTGTGTTAGTAGGAAGATATGAGTAAAGACTTCAGGATCAAAATAAAATCCCAACCCTTTCCCTGCTGAAAATTGTGTTGCTTTGCACAAAAGGAACCTAGTCACTGATTTTAAAGTAGAAATCATGAGAGCCCTTTCACACGCCTAAACTTCTGAGGCGGCTTCTAAAATTTCTATGGCTTTGGCTGTGTGCTCCTCTGTGCTTCCACAGGGGAACCACAAAGGCTCTAGGGCCCAAAAAATAGCCTGCTTAGTGGTGTAAAAGTGGATATCAAGCAAAGAACTAATGATTCTTTTCTCCCTTCCCAGCCTCAGCTGGTGGTTCGATGGCAGAAGAGGTGTCAGCACCAGGGATTCCTGCTCTGCTGAGGTTGCCCAGCCCCATCCCTGTCACAGCACCTGTGAGCCCATTAGACCATGTGGAGTTTGAGGAAATTCCTAGATGGCTCTATACAAAGAATCCACAAAAAACCTTGCTAAATCTTGTGTACTCCGGGAAGGGATAAACCTTTCTGTCTAGCACGGGATGCCTTATTAGCAGAGGCCTTTGTGAAGGCAAAGACTCCTGATGGTCTAGCAAGATAAAACTGATAACAGTCCTTTGTTTCGAGGAGCCATGATTGCCCAGAGGGTGACCTTTTCCTCATTTACCTACGAAAAGTTGACACCCCCGTCTATGCTAATGAAGATTTGGGTGTACATGCTATACATGTATGACTATAACACTCGTCTCTCCACCCAGATCATACTACATGTCACCTGTGGGTGGGAACCTTGTAGCTTTGGGGATAAAAGCCGGGAAACAGGATCATTGGAACTCACATTTACTAACACACACTTACAACCACACTCACACATTTACAGACACACATTCACACACATTTACTCACACACACATTTACAAACTCACTCACACTCACACACATTCAATCAGACATACACACAGTGAGAACAAGAAGAACTGGAAAGACAACAAACCAGTGGACGGACTGTGTTCTCTTCCTCTATTCCAGGCACCTATCTGGGTAAGCATTTGTGCCTTTCACCTTTGGAGTAGAAGTGTCTCTGGGTTGTAGTATTTACTATTGGTGCTAGCAATATCATTGTGTTTTTGCAGTCAATGCATTTATCAACAGCAATTCCGAACCTGTTGTATCTGTCACCTTAATAAACCCTATTTTTGCAACTTTGTGCATCTGTTTTGGTGTAAGTTCTTAGGACTTTGATACAGACAAAGTCATCTGCTTATGACTTTGTGAATCTGTTTCAGTGCAAGTCCTTAGTAGGACTCTGGACAGACAAAGTTTGCATCTTACAGCTTTGTGCATCTGTTTCGGTGAAAGCTCTGAGTAGAGCTGTGGGACAGACAAAGTTGGCATTACTTTGTGAATCTGTTCTGGTGCAAGTTCTTGGTATAGAACTTTGGACAGACAAAGTTGTATCTAAACCTTGACTCAACGGGAGGGCTTTCCCCCAGCCACCTCGCAGAGGTTTTCCCTTTCTTCTCCCCCTTTTTAACACGACAGACCAGTGCACCACACACTGGTCCAGCAGGTTGTTTTGTTTAAACAAAACATTGCATTGAATTTTCTGTATTGGTTTATTGAAAATTATTTTAAATTATTCAATTTTATATAAAAACTCAATTTTCCCCTGTTTTCTATGGTGACCAAGGAAGGAAGAAGACAGAGTGGCAGAGAGAGAAAGGATTAATGTGTCTAATATAGGACTAAAAGAAATTATGGATGATACTGGAAATAGCTTCACTTACAAAAGTATTATGGAGCAAGGGAAAGGAAGGAATTCCTACTATACATCTTGTTCCTATATGACTTTTTATGGCACATGGAAAAGATGCCATGTTAAAGAGATTACAAAAAAAACCCCTAGTTCACCTAATCAAGGTATCACAACTTTCTCAGAATAGAACATCTATAATGAAGTATGTATTAATTATCTGCCAATTATAACAGCTTTTAAAAGTAAAGTTTGCTTTCTCTTGCTTACAGAAATCCAAGAATTAGATTAACATATTTTTTTATATTCCTTATTTCATTTATCTTACGGTAAGGAGGTAAGAACTAATTTAAGAGATTTATATGTAAGGGTTTTGACACATCTCATTTGTAATCAAATATGCTCTGAAATAATGGTGAAGTATTTCAAGTAGAATCCATCACTGGATTTGTACTGGACTTTAAATATTATGTCAGAGAAGTATTTTGCTTCCATTCTGTGTGAAAATGAAACTGTGATGTGCCCAACGCCACTGGCAGACATCACTCGCACCAGGCAGAGCCAGTGCACTAAGTGCACTGCTGTGATTTATTTTAGGCTTATAGATCAGAACAATACAAACCAACATAAACAGGAATAGTTAGTTCACACAATATAAATAAGCTCCATCTGCAAGGCTCAGTCCCAGAAGTGTTAAACAGCATTCTGTGTTCTGAAGTTAGACCACCCCACATTCCTTGGGGTACTTTCTGCACCCTGCAGAATCAAACACAACTTCTTTCAAATATGAAATCCCCCAAATAATAAGACACTGCAAAGTCACTATAGCAACCCTATTACAGTGCATTACCCTTTGACATTAAATGCAGACACTCCAGCCAGACATTCTGAATATACACTGCCCATGTCAAGATCATATAAATCCTAACATCTAAGATTATTTATAACTGAGGCAACTAATGCCAGAGATTTCCCTTTTCATTCTTGGCTTTAAATAGCACTACATTTAATGCATCAGGAACAGAGCTTGAAGAACATCATAACCTTCAACTGGGTAATTTTCTGAAAAGGTTTTCAAATTTTTCAGTATTTTTTAGGTAAGTCAATAAACAGCTGGACTGCATGCACCATCTCACAGGTGAAATAGGACCAAGACCTCAAAACACAGCAAAACCAAATACTGACCTTGCTAGTCACACACCGGGATCTTGATCACAGATTTCCAAGTGGCCGAGCAACAGCTATGAGAAGTGACCCTATCTTAGCCTAACCATGTGCTGAGGCTTTCCAGAGAGTTTATGCCTGCACAAGCTCAAGTGCTCCATTTTGTCACATAACAGAGCACTGCAGGCAGCAAGGCCCTCTTCAGCATGTCCTGAAGATGCATACAAAACCCTTTGTGAACGTCCCTTAAGAAATAAGTATTCTTTTGCATCTCAATCAAATCACAGCTACGCACGACAGTTGCATAACCATGATGAAGGCTGCTGCTTCACAGATCCATGCAGATGTGACTTAATGCATTAGGCTTGAAACACTGGAACGTCTGCCTGAAGAAACCAGATCTTCTCTTGGTATAAATCCAGAACAAGTTTAGCAATAGCAGGACAGACATTTCAGCAGAGCATAAAAACCATGTAAGACAGCACAAGCATATGTCCATAAAGTTATGAATATTCTGAACATAGTAAATGACATATGAAATAATAGAAATATCTCAGACAAAGCCCAAGCTTGTGTGTGTGCACATGTGTATCTTTAGTCCCAGCCAGATAGCATGATGGTTCTTTACTTGCAACTTTATCTTCAATATAAATTGTCCAGAGGGTACTGGAAAAGCTAGCAGCTTGGCAGTCCTGCAGTTTTTCCAGGAGGCTGTTCTGCTCATAAAAATCAAAAGTAACTTGAGCATTAAATTGCATTTATCGTACCTATGAAGCTATTTCACTGGCTACTAAATGGCATGAAGTAACAAACCACATAAATGTTGCTTGCAGTAAAATACTTGCAGTACCAACCGATGCACTAGTTATAATAAATTACTCACAAATGTGCTTTCAGGATAATTTGGATCACATAGCAACTGGAAAGGGACAGCCCACCACTCTCCCCATACGAAGATCGGGTGAAATCCAGTTTTCTAATTTCACTCTGTTGTGGCAATAGAAAGCCCCATAAACTCATAACCTTTTATTCTATCTTCATTTAACACAGAACATCTCAATAAACATTGTATACCACCTCCTCCTCGCAGTCACTTTCTTCCCTTACCACATCCAATGATCCTGAATGTCATGACCAACTTCTGACCAAGAAGGTCAAGGGTGTCACACAGGTAATTATGAATTCCCTCAGACATCCTCCTCTAACTGATATGTATTGAACATAAGCAACACAGAACATCAAGCACATTTAGTTACCAAATTATCTAATATTTGTTCTTTAACTGCATGTTCACATCTTTCTCCTTTTTTACATCCACTTATTTAAGTGAAACAAGATACTTCTCCACTTATTTGTTCCTAAATTAATCATTTTTTCTAAATCTATTAAAAAAATTGCCTCATCTCCAGCCATGCTGTGAGTAAGTTGTAGGGAAAACCACATAAAACAGTAGATCCCAACACAGCCAATTCTATTTGTTTAAAAAACCCACCCCAAATGCACAAGCCATGCCCCCAAAAGTCCAGATACGACAAATAACTGGACTAGTTACCACCAGAGATATCCTTCCATATACTGTGTGTGTATGTGGGTCTTGTGTGTGTACGAGTGCAAATTACAGTATTTCTTGGATTGCTTCTCTGTGCCTACTATGCAAAAGGATGGCTTATTTCTGGGTGGTCTTCATTGTTATTATGGCTGGATCACAATTTTGGAATAAAACTCTCCTCCTTGGTTTCACATGAGCTCTGGAGGCAATGGCAGCAACTTGAGTTCCAACCACCTGTCTGTGCAGAGGCAGGATCTGGCCACAAACCTTTCCTTACTTGCCTCAAGAGAAAAAGGTGGCCAGGACAGATTCAATATCTCAAGGGCCAAACCTAGAAAACAGGTTACTAGTTGAAATGCAACGATCTAGGGTAACGTCATGAGAAATTGCAACCAGGAAAGACATTTTACCACCTGTTTGAAAAAAGCTCCTGACATCTGATACCTTCTTGTTTAAGAGAGTAGCTTGAATATACACAGCTACTTTTGAGTAAAATACTGAGTGGGAAAATGCCATAGAAATGCCTTCTAATTCTGAAATGCCACCACTTGCCTTACTAGTACTAGACGGAGTATTTCACCAACTTACTGATTTTTATTGAATCTGATTAATAGGTTAGTACCACTTCTAAGTGATATATGTTTTCATAGTGCAAGAAATTTTTGGCACAAAGAGTAATTACACATTCCTCATAGAAACACGTAAAGCACATGAAGCTTTAATTGTTCTACACTAGCTCACTACTCACATAATTCATTTTGTTACATAAAATTAAGATAAATGGAGGTAAACGGTGTATAATCCTGCATGCCTAATCTAAAAAAATTCTTAGCAAGTTTAAATGATAACCAACTTGTCAGCAAGCATTCCTTGGCTAAGATCCTTTTTCACTTATGCGTTGCTTTATTGGCCTTCAGAAAATGCCACTTTGGCATACAGTTGTCAAACTGCTGCTCCTTTATTTCTGTCCCTAGAAACGCAGCCAGCAATGCACGTGCATTTCTTTTGCAGAACTCCCGTTCCCAGCAGCTGAAGAGGCTAAAGCAGAACCAAACATTCCCTGTGCTCAAACTCCCGTAACTTTCAGTTACTTTATTTCCCTTTAATCTTGGACTTTTTTTCACATTTTACATACATACTAAGTTCAATTTTTCATTCTTTTCTGACACCTTAAATTATTATATGCCAAGAACACAGTCTCATCCTTAAGTCTTTTATTGATCCCCTAGAGTGGCCTGGACATCTTTTTATCCAAGTATCCTCCCTTTAACTATAGTCTCTCATGAAAACATAGCTCTTCGAGCACTGAAATATCATGCATATCTACCTAAATATTTAGCTTGTTTTTCAGAAGCAGCTTACAAACAGTATCACATGCCAATAGTAACTTTCAGACACATTATCAGTTGGTGTCAGAGTCAATCTTGTAACATGAAAAGTGAACTGGATGCATTGTTAGTAATACGAGACCCAGACAAAATGTCACAGTAATTTTGCAATACGTGACTTTTGACAGGTACTGAGAGATGATAGAGAACAAACACATCATGGCTGACTGCCCAGTCTAGCTGCAACTGTGCTGATTTTGTGATAAATCCAGCAGAGGAAGGTGGTCTGATGTGATGATTGTTCTTCAAAAGTAGTAGAGAGTTCCACCTCTTTCAGTAGAGGTTGAAACAGTCCCATGAGCATCTTAATAAATTTGAAAATTTGCTTGGGTAAAGCATTTTTAAAATGTTAACATTTTCTTTGGTACACTGGAATATCTAAAGTCATCACATAACACATTACATTTAAATGATTAATTGCAAGTATTTGTTTCAAAAATAAAACTCACCTTGGAAGAAATTGTGAAGAGGTTTTTTTTGTTTGTTTTCTATTTTAACCTGGAGCACTGTACTAGATGAATGAAAGTAGAGCAATTAATCAGACAGGAAACTACATGTTAAATATAGCTAGGTAACATTCTAAGTGGGATGGGTAGGACTTCACAAGGCTACAGTTGAACATATTTTCATTTACTCTGAAATTCCCTACAATCATAAAAAAGAAATGGAAAAAAAAAAAGTTAAAAATCTTCAAAGCATTAGAACTGACTCACTATCTTCAAGCTGACCTTAAAAAGAGAGGTTTTCTAATAGGAGTTATAAAACCTACCACAAACTGCAGACAACTACGCAACAGCCAGGAACACTTCTTATACTTCTAAAAGGATGTTTAGGGTAGGTGACAGCAAATGAATGAATTGTCCAGAGCAGAAAAAATGGATTTACTCTTGAATGACATCAGTGGGCTCAGCACTGGACTGCAATGTTTCATATGAAACTGGTGATAGTTATTGAACCAAAACATGAGAAAAGGAGAAAAATGCAGTAGAACTACTAAGCCCAGAACTCAAACAGATCGATGACAGCTACTCCTTCAGAATAAAGACTCCATTATTTATTTAAGTATAACTTTATTCTCTGCTGTGATAGCTGTTTAGAAACTTTGTCATGACCTAGACATAAATCATCCAAACAGGCAGAAAATGCCTCTGAGGAAGCAGAGACAGCTACTCTACCATTTCATGGCTATCAACGTAAAATACACACTGGGATCAGTGATGTGATGACAATGCCCTGACTCCTTCAAGAGTTAAAGTAATTCCATATTGCCTTTCCATCTACCTGTCCTAAAGCTCTATAATGCACACTCAGGAAAAAAACAAACTCCTCAGAATGCTATTTGATGTAATTAAAGTCATGTTCTACTAACAGGTTCTCTTAAAAAAAACACATAAACAGAGCATGAAAGTATCATTCAACTGGGTAAATTGTTAAAACTACGAGTCTGGCTCTTCCTAAACTTAGCTTAACTCAATTTATTCATACTACTTTTTTTTTCTCCCCTTTCTTCCACAAAGGACAAAAGACCAAACAAAATAATGTTCACAGTCTTAACTACCTGGAACTAAAACAAAGCACATTTGGAGAAGCTTGTGTAAAAGAGAAGAGATGGACTCCTAGTGAATATGAGTAGCATTCAGAGGATTTCTTTGTTCAAAGTTCATCAAACCAAGTATATGACATACAAAGAAAGCACCAGTAACAGGCACAGGCTGGATAAAAGGCTATTTGGAAAGCACAATCAAAGTCAGATAAGAAGCCATGGATACGGAGGAGATAATTTTTGGCATTGGTATGAATTTTGAAACAGAATAAAAGATCAAAGATAAGCTACTGACAGTTTGGAGTATGACACCCCGCCTTCTCCAAATGAATTGAACATCTCCCTAAAAATATAACTGGGTATTACATGGACTCTTAGCTTTGGCATTAGATGTTAGCCACAAATTATTCCCTGTGACATCTATGCTTAATACAACTTATCAACATCCAGAGACAGCCCAAATGATTATGCATCAGAATGCCTGTTCTGATGGAAAATATTTTTTACACACTCAGACGAACAGAAAATCTTCCTGCCAAAGAAAAAAAAAAGAAAGAAAGAATAAAAGAAAAAAGATGGGCAATTTTCATATCTGTCAGCATTTCAGATTACAAACAGTGTTTTGTATTATAGCTAAGAGTAAAATGACTTGGTGACCCCATTTATTTGGATAATTCTTGAGGTTGATGTGGCTCAAATTCATGGAACTAATTTGTCTGGATAACAGCTTTACAAAGGTTCAGAAAAGTCTAGACATTTTCACTGTGGGAAAGAAAGATGCACAATCACTTTTATACAAACTTTAAAAATAATATCTTCCAGTCATCCTTTTGTATTGCAAATTGCACTTCTAAAGTCAACAGCAGATAAACTAAAGCAGTTGAAAGTAGCTGTGTTTGTACAACATGAGAAGGTACCAAGGGAGATCGAAACAGCTTTTGATTCAACTATTTTGCAAGAAATGACATAGCAAAGAAAAAGATTGGTTATCTGCAATGCTGTAGGCTCCACACAACTTAATTTTTAAGGTAAGTAAAATTTTACCTAATGGTATCACGATTAAAAAGTAAGCTACTTCTCAAAGAACTAGTTAACTGTGTAATTTCCTATCCACACTTGACTGAGGCTCAGGCAGGAGAGCTGTAAGATTCATAAGAAGTTTGAGCAGTTTATAGCAGCCCAGCACAGTCTGACCAACCAGAGAAAGAAAAAAAGGAAGTGAGGGAAGAGACAAACGTTGTATTTGAGTTTTACATCACTCTCTCTCACTACAGCTACAATTTTAGCTTAGAATTAGGTTTTAAAACTTAGCTCTAACATACTTTGGCCTTACTCCATTCCGGCCTGCCAAACTGTGTTCCAAAACTGGTTTAACTGGAACAGTGTTCAAACACTGCTGCCAAGCTGTTTTAGCTCCAGAACAGGAAGGGGAGGAAGAGTCAGCATTTGTTTCTTTAAAAAAGAAAAAGAAAATACTTAATTCTTTATCCTTGATCCAGAAATTCAAACAGTTATGTATAATCAAAAAGACTGAAATCCCTTCAAAATTAAGGGCTTTGTTATAAAAGCACTTGAATTTACTACAGACTGTAGCCACATGGCAAGATCATTTTCCTAAATATGTTTTGAGTCCTAGTTAGTGAAACAAAAAACTTTTCAGTCATGCTAAGATAAAAAAAAAATCTGCAATTACTCATACTGCAGTAACACCCAGCTCAGAATCAAGGCCTGCCCAAGAGCTTAATCTAAGAACAATCAATAGCATGAGAAAAGTAGAGGTAAAACAACCAAATGCAAGTAAACTGCGTGGGATGGTGGATTCATCTGTAGTCCTACTGATGTGCAATTAATTTTCCTGACTGTCAAAACAGTAAGAAGCTCCAGTGTAGCTATTGCTGCTAATACCTTCAAACAAGAATGGAAACAGTTTGTAAAGTTCATCTTTCAAACAAAGTTCAAGTTGATTCAGGCCAGAAATTGTTTTCTTTTTTTTTACCTCACAATTCAAGCTTGGCTGGCTGCTTCCTGCAGAATTAACTTTTTCAATAGTCAATCGTTTGCCCAAGTGGAATCCAATAATTGTTTCCTGCCTAAATTCTTACATCCAGGTTTCTTTCTTTGGTGCCTCTTAGGTTATGCAGACCCAATATTTTTAATTTCACACCAAATGCAACCCTTTAAAAAATTGTCTTTACACTTCCCTCTTTTTGGCAAAGCTCCATCAGCTGAAGATCCACAATCAGTCTGGAATAAAAAACTCCCCTCTTTGAGTACCAGGTTTCATCAGAGCATATGTGCACACCAAAAACAGTCCAGTAAAGAGTTTTTATTTGACTTATACTTCATGGTGTGATACTTAGGTCAATTTTCATGGACTACTGCCAAGGTAGAGATAGGTAGTGAAATGGTGCTAGAATCTTATTTCTCTTTCTGTTACCACCAACATAGAGTGAATGCATCAGTCTCAGAGCTTGGAGAGCAAAAGTGGGACATGCCTGGTTCAGGACTAGCTGCAGAACTGTCACCAGAACAAGTTTTGAAATGCAATCTGAAAAAAATGACATTCATACAAGTAAAACCCCATTGATACCACAGTCAGTGCAATGATCTGACTGCAGCATGTATAGGCAAAGCTGAGTCACCCTTGCTATGTTTACACTGGCATTTTTGTTCAGATCAGATGCGTATTTTCAGAACTATTCTCCCAGTCACCCTGACCACTCACTGTGCTTTGTCTCTCTCCATGGATCAATCCTGAACCATCCTTTTGGATGAAAAGAAATTGAAATATGTGCTTCAGGACAGTGCCTAATGCACTCTAACATCTAGTTCAATCTGGGGGACCAGGCAAAAGCTAAACTGAAGTCCTCCCTGTTCTCCCATACATACCAAAATATAACTGGTTCAGTCAATGAATCCACAGCACCAAAAGTTTTCCTGCAGAGCTGCACCAGTTGCTGAAACAGACACTGCTGCTGCACACAGGTAACAGTGAACCCTCAGCTATGAAGACTGCAGGCTGGTCTGACAACCCACCTGAAAGCAAAGGTACTTACCTGACAGCAGAGCTCTGTGATGTCACTGCTTCATCAGCAATTACAGCATGATTTGAACAACACCTCAAGCTGGCATTTGCACCAAAGTAAGTGGTGTACCCTGACTGGATGCTCGCTCCTGTTTTCTTGCCTTGGGCCAACATAAAACACTTCTGTGACTGCAAAGTAAATTAATTGAACAGTAATACTGAGTAGGTACAAAGAAACCACCAATTTTGACCCAAATCGGTTTCCTGAACCAATTCACTACAGAGCCACACAAGTTCTTGTACCAGCATTACCACAGGGTGACATATGGAGAAGGATAAATTGCTGGAGGCAAGTGGCATTGCTTCTTTTGGTGGCTATGCCAGCAGCAGTACTTGTGAAACAACAGACTTAAATCCTTTTAGGGGCAACCGTAACTCTGAATAAGGACAAGTTTATTTTCAAGCAATGCAGAGCTGCCAGGCAAGTTAAGAACCTGTAAATTCCACAACAGCCTAAATGGCAAGACTAAAGTCTAGAATGTAACACTGCAGCAGCATCGATAGACGACTCATAATAATGAGTCAAATCTGATCCCTTCACTGGCAGAAACACTTACAAAGGCAAACCCATTTTGAGTAAACTCATACAGGTCAGTTGTTCTGTTTGGAGCATTGCTGGTATATGTTAGAGAAATAGAGATATTTAGAGAATACAGGACCAGTTATAAAAGGTACTTTAAGTCATACTCCATCCGAAATTCTGCCACCACACCCTGCACCCTGATGTGGTATGCACTGCCTGATGGGAATGCCACATGAACCTCTGACTCCAAGCTACCTGATCTGAAATTCAGAAAGTATAATGAGGCTTCTACAGAACTAATATAAACACTACTAGTTCTACTCTACTTCTAAGAAAATACTTCTGAGGTATTTCAGCGTGTCTTTATTTCAGTGTGAATGCTGTTATTTCAGTGCAAACTGTACAAAAGAGCAGCTGAGAAAGATGAGGACACCAACCTACAGAGGCTGCATTTGTATAGGAGGGGTTTGTTTACTTATTTATTTCCGTTTCCACAGCTGTTTTCTCAGTTCCTGGAGGAGACTGTTATGAAAGCTCATCCCCACCATGTGCTGAGATGGTCTTAACACATGAAATTAGAATTCAGGTAGGAGGTACTGCTGAATTCTAGGGCTCATTTATCTAAACCATTACTAAGTAGACTTCTCCCACTTCTCTTTCGACATAAACTTCATAGTGTTAACTGTCCACCTGATTCAAAAGGCTTAGTATATGCCTTTAGTACATAGTATGAGTCTCAGTACAGCAAACAGGCTACAGCAAGCATTCAGGCAGTATCTTCTTCCTACCATCCAAAAGCAAACTGGTATTCTGTAGGAGTCTGAAGTCACACATAAACCAGTCCCACACTCATCCTCATACACAAAGAGTCCTTTGATTGTTCTTTGGGTTGTTTGGTCTCTGGATGTTGACTTGCTTGCCAACTTCAGAGTCACTACAGAGAACAAAAAAACCCCATTCTGTATCAGTCAGGATATCTTTTATTTGTAAAATCCTCCAACATTATACTGCTAATTTCCCATAGTTTATAACACAATGCAATGCTGCCAGATTATCTTAACTAGTGAGCAAGATCTCAGAAGTGACTGAAGGTTCAGACATGCTTTTGTGATACAAGCCTTCAATGATACACAGAAGAAATGAAGAGAACCTCTCAAAATGGTCAAAATCAACACCAAAAGCCCACAAAACAACTGACACCAGAAGGGAGCAGCATTTTTGTGACTTCTGCTCTTCACTGCTTCAGATGGTCACCTGCTCCTCATTATGCAGCCTGGTGTGGGATCATATTCTGAAAGATCAATTTGAACACATGATATATACTCCTTCACATTGTGCAGCCTTGGGTGGGATTTTAACATTAGAGTTTCGTTCTTCTTGGTCTGAAGCACATTCCACTTCTCCATTTCTTAAAGGCTGATACAATATCAAGCTTCACCTCTTCAGGCAAGAAAATACATTTCTTGTAACGGCTCAAGAAGTTATCTTTCTGTTCTGCCCAGTAATTTACACAATTTACCACCAATTGTGAACCAAGCCAAATAAATTTCAGCAGACTGTATCAGTCACAAAAAAAGCTAATGTCAAGGACTGCAGTATTTCTGATGGGGCAATCCAACCTTTCCCCTCGAGGGCCTCCCGAGCAGAAATCTCTGGTAAAATATTCAGCCTTATGCAAGTTCCCTGGCTGCCCCAGTTCTACATCCAGGCAGACAATTTCTATAGGCTATCCAACTGACAGAATTCCCAATTTGAGTTTTGTGGAGGTTTTTTTTTCTTGTTCCTGAAATCCTGCTTGCTAAATTTGCTATGAGAAATGCAAAAGTTCTCCACTTTCAAGCCATCAGCCATGCTAGTTGTTTATGAAAATGCCACTTCACAGAAGTAGCACTGTGAATAAATGTGCTACACACCACTGCTCCAGGTCTTCCTCCAGTCTTGGTGAATTTTTCAAGGGGTTTGTTTACTATCAAAGAAGATCCAACGTACAGCACTTGCAAGCTTGTCTCCCTAGAAAGCAGATGCTCCATCAATTACTGATTTACCCTTTTGACACCGATGATCTGTTTTCAAGGGTTTACAATCTCCTCCAGCTAGATGGAGAAATTCAGTGTCATGTATCTCAGGTGCCTTGCTGTGCGCTTCCAGAGTCCTGTTTCCCTGAACATAGCAGGAGCTAAAGTATAAGGAGTGAGCTTCTTTGCTTACTGTTCCAGGCTTCTTTCCTAACACCACTTCCAACGCCAGCCCTCCAGGGAACACTGTGAGCATCATTCACATCATTCTGTTTCTTCTGCCTTTCTGCCATCTGCATACAGTTGCAATTAAACCAACTCTCTGATTGACTGTGAGCAGTGTTTGTTATCAGGTCCTTAGAAACCATATGGAACATTGAACTCACACTTTTAATAGTGAGGTTTCACCCACGCTAAAATACTGGGTTTCATTGTTCCCTCATTTAGATTAAAGGAAGATACTTATCCCACTCATCATTTTCTACAGGAGTGATTTGTTACCAATCACCATGCAGTTTCTTAGACGAATATACTGTAATATTACATGTTTTCATAAAGAGGCACAAGAAGATAATTTTGAAGAACTCTGATAGCTTATAATAGCCCACTAATAAATGCAAATGAGGGTTGAGAGAGTATTGGGGGTGGCGAAGGGAAGAAGAGGGATATTTTGCAACTTCGGTAATTCGGTTCCTATGGAAATATTCCCTATTTATAATACCAAACTGAGATCAGAATCAGGTCAAATATACAGTAGTGAAACTCCAGTTATAGTAAAGATGTAACAGATGCAAAGTTGGAAATATACAAAGCACTTTATAAAAAAAATATTTTCACATAGAAAGCATTTACTGAGCAAGTCTACAAGATAGCAGCAGCAAAAATGCAATCAGTGAGTAACATCTTCTTGATCAAAAATGTATTACTATTTTCAGCTCCTGTTAAAAGGAATGCAGCAATGGATCCGAACTCTACAGGACTTCCTACGTTGCAGGAAAAATATGATTCTCACTACCCAAACTTACTTCAAGTAAGGGATGAAGAACTCCTATGACCAAAGTTTTTGCAACTAATGTCTTCTCCAGTTAAAAAAAAACCCGAACAATGATGGTCTAAAAGGAAGGAACGACAAAAATCAGAAAGGATATGAGAAATTACTGTGTTTTACAGCTATGTGGAGCATATTCTCCCAATGGTGGTACAATTTAAGCAGCTCATACTGTTTATTCTGTTCTCTTCTCTGTCTCCATTACCCAGTTGTGGCTGCACAGCCACGTGTGTGGCCATGCGATAAACTGGAACAAGGAACTGATCCTTAATCAAAAGTATCCCAAGGAATAAAAAGAATTAGTTTCTCAATCCAGTTCATTGCACAGTACCACAAACAGCTGTGCAGGCACAGAAGGATGGTTACTGAAGCAGGAACAAGAGACAGCAGCCTGGAGCAAAACACAAGAGTTGCTTATGCTGACACAGCTTCAGTAAGAAACGCACAAACTATACCTGTGAGCCTGTCCAGACTAGGAAAGCTACTTGTTTCACAGAGCGTAGTGGATGCATTTTAATTAGTTGCAATGAAATAGTGCAAACATTCACATAATCAGAAAGCTGGCTTAATTTATTGCGTGCGGATAAAAGTGCAACATCAACAGTATTTTACTGCAAATTCTGCTCTTCTTGCATCTGGTTCATTGAACTAAGTGCAACCCATCTGTTACCACACAGGACAGAAAAACAGTCAAATAGAAAAAAAACCCCTTATTTAATACAAATCCAAAATTATTTGCTTAGAGAACTAATGAAGTGGAGTATATAGGCAATTAAACACCATAGAAGGCTTTCCAGAGTACTACAAAATTGCAGGAAGGTTTATAAAAGTTTATATCCGGGACAATTAGAAATACAAAATGGGGTTATTAAGTCTGATGTTGAAACTAGTTGCCTCAGAATAAGGCACATGCATGTAATAAAATAAAATGGTTTAATAAAATATTTCTAATAGTTGGACATTACATGGAAGACTGCAAACAATTCTGGACTGGATACCCAGAAGCAGTGTCCCACTAAGGAATAAATGTTGAAACAATTAGAACAGATTTCCTTCATTTAGGGAAAGTATGCTACAGGGCTGTTTTTCCCTCTCAGACCACTTCTTCCTCTACCACACAAAAATCAGACAGCAAATACCTCGCTGTTTTAAGATAGTCATTCTACCAGAACACCTCATAACAAATGCACCAAAACAGTGTGGCCAGCAGGAACAGGGCAGTGATTGTCCCACTGTACTCGGCACTGGTGAGGCCGCACCCCTAGTGCTGTGTTCAGTTTGGGGCCCCTCACTTCAAAAAAGACATCGAGGTGCTGGAGCATGTCCAGAGAAGGACAACAAAGCTGGTGAAGGGACTAGAAAAATATGTCTTATGGGGAACAACTGAGGGAATTGGGGTTGTTCAGTCTGGAGAAGAGGAGGCTCAGAGAGGGCCTCATCGCTCTCTACAACTATCTAAAAGGAGGT
Organism: Aegotheles bennettii; assembly: GCA_013398125.1. NCBI lineage: Eukaryota > Metazoa > Chordata > Aves > Caprimulgiformes > Aegothelidae > Aegotheles > Aegotheles bennettii. The sequence continues at coordinate 144,302 of VZRW01014094.1, forward strand.
TGTAGTGAGGCGGGGGTTGGTCTCTTCTGCCGTGCCCATAGTGAAAGGATGAGAGGAAAACACTTTAAATTGCAGCAGGGGAGATTCAGATTGGACATTAGGAAAAATTTCTTCACTGTAAGGGTGATTGGGTATTGGAATAGGTTGCCCAGGGAGGTGGTGGAGTCACCATCCCTGGAGGTGTTCCAGGGGTGTCTGGATGTGGCGCTGGGTGATATGGGTTAGTGGTGATGTAGGCAGGCAGTTGGACTGGATGATCTTGAAGGTCTCTTCCAACCTTGATGATTCTGTGATTCTAGTCTATGAAATAACTTGATACCAGATGGTGTTTTTCAGTATCAGGCTCTACCACCATGATGAAAGTTGCACTTTCATGGGACAAATGAGAAAGTTTCTCCAAATGGCATATGAACATCTATTTTTCAACTCCTGAAAGCTTCTCCTCATTGTCTTATAAACCTAAAGGAGTCTCAGCAAGAGTTGGTTGATGTAATTCCCACAAAAATAGATTGTATAATTTCAGAGGTTGGACATTCAGAACAGAACAGGGGAAACTAAACAGAGGTGGAGAAATGAACAAAAAGCAAGACTGATATGAAAGTTGCATATGAAAATCATATTGCAATTGGCAGAGTGATAATAAAACTAAGCTCTAAAATCCAAATGTGTGATTCCGGGGACTATGTGTGGCTTTGGGAAGATCAGTGGAAGATCACAAATTAGTTTTCACGATGCCCTTGGCCTAAAACATCCATGAACTCAAGCTCTGTCTGATGTGACTGTCACACCCTTCAGCAAAATGAAATTATTATTATCATATATGTTTTTAGTTTAAAAAGATAATAAAATATAATTGACAAAGAAAGAAGCAGAGGACACGTTAATTGCGAAGTCACACTTTTCATATGGGAAAAAATATTTATGAAAAACTTATTCCTGCAGAAGTATGCATTTAAATAATTTTGGTGTCCACTGCGGGATTGTTCTAAGCCATTTGTTTCTTTGTAAAGGAAATTTCTGCTCGTCAGTCAGCAAGAGTAAAACCAAAGACCACAAAGTATGCTCTTCTTCTTAATGTTTTGAGAATATGTAAACAAGACAGCACTGAATGTTTTACTTACATCACATGTTGAGTTTTCATGCAAGCCAGAGAATGATGCAGACCTGACACGGCTCATAACTTCAGTTTTATGCAGCACTAGAATTCATGCAAAATATGGCTGAAAACATGAAGTTCTCAGGTGATCTGGATTCTATCACATGCCTTAAACAAGGTATCGTTATTCACTTGCTCCTGCTCCAACTCTCAGGAGCAAACACCATGTGAATCCCCACTGCTTCCTTATGCAACATTTCACCTTCAGGCACCACTGCTACAGAACACAAACTACCACACAGAAACTCAGAATATTCTTTTTTCCCACTCAGTTGTTTAGACCACAAGAAAAGTCTGAGTAGATCTGCCAGACTTGGTTTCAAGCATTTGGGTACTGGAAAACAATACAGATATCGACTTTACTTTCTGCCAGATATTTAGATCTTTCACATAAACGGACAACAACAAGAATCCATTTGGCTCTGGACAAGAAGGCAGAAAAATACAAATACAGGGAGAAGGCAGTTATGGACTCTGGAAAAATACTTCACCTCCCTAAGTCTATTTCCAAAGATGTTTTTAGCTCCAGCACGGTCAGAGTATGAGGCTATAGGCATAGCTTATTTGCCAACATCAGCACAAATCTCTACAGACCATCAAATTATACCACACAAACGGATGTAAACACAAAGTGTAGCAGTCTCTACTGCACTGAAAAGTAAGCTGGGGAATGGGAGAGACAGCACCGTGAGAATACAAGGAAGAGGAACTCACCCATTTGGCTTCCTTAGGAGTCAAAGTATTTGATGAAATAACTCAAAAAGATATTTTAATCTTTATTCATAATAACTATGTGGACCAATTCAGAATGGTGAACAGAATTAAACTAACAGAAAGGAAAAGATACACTTCAAGGGATGGCAAGGACAGGTACATAGGTCCCCCTTAAAACAGTGAAAACCCAAAGCATGCTCATTAGATTCAATAGTGAATTGGTACTTTCAGAAGTACTAGTTTCAACTTCTCTGGATTTTTCCATCTGGTAGTGAATATTGTAATTGCAAACTTTATAGTATTTCTAACCAAGCACTGTACTTCTTGGTAATTCCTATCAATTAATTTTATATTGACTCTTATTACTGTTCTAGCGCTAGATAACTGACACTCTTCTCTTATTAGATTGTCAGCATAGCAATTTACCTAGTGCATAGTCATGCCTTAGTGAATAATAGTTTTTTGAACACGTAATTCATACATCTAAGAGGCACTTTCTACAAACAGGCCTGAAGACCTTGGACAACCGCCCCCAGCTCAGGACTTTCCTCCTCACGTAGGAGAAGACCTGCAGAAGGGTCCCTCCTTACCCAGGGCTCCTCCTTGAGTCTATTTAAAGAAAGAAGGTGGGCACAGTTTGGTAAGCAGTGCATAGGTGTAGCGCAACCTGAGTTTCTAAAACCATATAGCTGAGGAGAACCAACAACACAAAATATAAATTACCGTGTTATCTATTACTACAAAAATGTGTCAGAATTTTTGCTGGACTTCAATTTCCACACAACAAAACTGATGTTTCATGATACATACTTCTTCAGTACTGCCCTTGAAAGTTCTCCCTCTCTTTGAATCCTTAGAGTGGAACAAAGTAATTAAATTCTGCTACTGCCTGTGCTCAAGTACTTTCTGCTAACTTCAAACCCTAAAACAAGTTAGACTATCATTACAAGGATCAAAAATACTGCCTAGTCATATAAACCACTGCTTCTAAAAGGCACACTTAAGTAGTGTACCTTGAAAGGAATCACACACTCATGTTAATTCTATATATCCACAATCTTTTTCATCTAATTCACAGTGCTGAAAGTATTTCATGGCAAGTCACATCCCATTGTTTTCTCTCAACTGCATGATAGTCTAAAAACATTCAAGAGCGGAATAAAATCCGTAGTACATCAAATCACTCATAAACAGTGAATTCAGAGGAACTAATTTAATTCCTCATGGGAGTAATTAGATATCTTCATGATATCCAAATGTTACATTTTCCTTAACTAATATGGAGATGTTTCTCAATCTAAGGAAACCGAGGACAATAAATAATCCCTTCCAAATTCCATTTCAATTATTATTTATTCCGTAACCACAATGCACATGGTACTGCACAAACAAAATAAAATAAACACAATCACTTTTGCCATCTTGTCAAATAGTGTGCAATCAAACTCCGGACAAAGAACTGACCTCAAACAAAATGGGCTAGGACCAGGGGTTAGCTACATGAATTCACACAGCTATAGAACAGGTTATCCACATCATTCACTGTGTTCACAGTAAAGGAAATGAAGATTAGATTGCATTAAATCCAACTCCCTCCCCCCAGAAAGAGTCACATAAAAGAAAGTTCTTTAAAGCAAAACCAAATGTATTCTACCCACACTGCTTCTGCCCGTTCTGATTACTTATCAGGAACAGCAGCTGCTGTGTGCACTCCGCTGCATTTCTGATGAGTTGTCATAGGGAACTGAGGACACCAAACATTGCCTTTCTCTAGCAATTTCACAGAGGTCTTCATGGGTCACCTAAATTAACTACTGGCTGTGGTAGGAAAAGGTAATTGAAAAACTGGGATGGAAGAAGAACCAGTGTGGGTGGACAAGCGCGACAATAATATGATAGTTTATACATGATTGTTTCCTCCATTTTTTTCCCGTGGCTGGTTTGCTTCTACTTGTCAGATGCATGCAGCCATTCAGACACTAATAAGAAATCCTACCCTTCCAAAATAAGTTTTGGAGAAGTCATTCTATGTCCTGGGATCTTATGTAAACTAGCTTTAGATAATGTCATGCTGTTTTGGGCAGCCATAACACAAACTAGAGTAGTGAGCTGTTAGAAGAGTGTGATGTTCTTCCCACTGCAATTCTATACCATTCAAAATATGAGTTCATTGCTGTCTGGGCTACACTTTGGGAGGCCAGGTCTTCCTTCAGGATTCTATTAACTTCATGATATGTGCATGGAGGTATGCTTTATTTGTAAGGGTCTCCATCATTAAGTTTAACCATACCAAAATTTTACTCTAGTTTGCAGCTGAGTTCTTTATAACATATGTTGGGTGTACATACATCCACAACCATCACACATATATGGGAGTCTGTGCAGTCTAGGACAGAGTCTTAATGGCCACAGTAAATAAAGCACGGACATGACAATTGTCTATATATGCTATTCTAGTAGCACCTCTCCCCTAGTTACACTAGATAAACACAGACCCAACACCAGCCATGAGACTATTGACTTTTAGACTGTCACAACCTGCCCACACTCATTTCTCTGGAGGTTCATGGTCAAGTAAGACTGACAGAACTGACAGATATTTGTGTACAAAGTTGCTGTAGATCATATCTCGACATTAAGAGATCTGCAACAATCATCTTGCAAGCAGAATGCTTTACTCAAGGTGATGGTGGTTTTCTTCTCCAGCTGTGTAGAATGAGGTGTCCTGAGCTAACTGCTCATTCTATGGTCAAGCACATCACTACATTTCCCCACCAGGATCCTACATACATTCAGAAATCTCTCATTTCACAACACATGCAATCCTATGCAGGAACTCGTGAAGACAATGACAACATTCAGTGCATTTCAAAATTACCTTCCCCTTAGAATATGTCCACCTAGATAAATTACAATTCTGAGATCAGGCAAGATAATATTGTGGGTCTTGGATGACTGTCAGAAATGACTGAACTCAGGAATCCCAGAAGCCACTTTTACGAGTAACTTTTATAATTCTTACTGGAGTTGTAGTGGCAAATCACTTACACAAATGCTTTTCCCAGCAGAGAGGAGGACACGTTCATTGTTTTCTGAAAGCTCAACTGTTGGCTTCTAACAGTCCTGTCACTTGATTTACCAATACCAAAATGTTCAGCTACTGAACCAGTGGAATGGAGATGATTCTTGCCCCAACTGGACAATGTACAGCTTGAAGTATCAACAAGACTGAGGATCAGAATTGTACTGTGACACAGGGATTAAAGGCAATGTGATAAACGGCAAAGGTGTCATGACAGTGGGCACTTGCAGATACATGAAAACTTTTAGATACAGAAACATGACTCCAAGTATTTTTATATACTTTTTAGTAATTTCAGCAGCATACAAAGTAGTTTTCAGTATCTTACTATGTAAAAAGCTAATGTGAATACATGAAGTTCTGCTTTAAAATCACAAATATGCATACAAATGGCATTGCTAACTGTTTTCTACATCTTTGGATATATGGCATTCATAGATCACTACCTGCCTGAGAAGTATCTGAGCGAAGAAGGGAAAAGAAATGACAGGAAGAACAATAAGTCAAGACAGGACTGGTGAACTACAATGCATGCTATATTTTAAGTTAACACCCTGCCTATGTAAAAGAAAGATTCCCTAAAAGGTTCTACCCTGAAATACATCATCCCAAGAGCTGGGGAAAAATTCTGATTAAAAACAGGACATCAAGCAAGCCAGGAAAGCATGCCATGTTTTGTTGTGGGGTTTTTTGTGTCATATAATACCTGTATCATGATTGACAGATGTGAAAACACCTACAGACCCAACACGGGCAAAGATGACCAAAAGCTATATAAGTAAAGCTGAGAAACTTTTATCATCTTACAACCTCTATGACAACTTAGGGAATGAGATTTAGCTTAAGCTCTTTTTTGATCATTTGATCTTTCACCTTTGTTCACCTCTGTCTTAAACTGCAAAATGAACAAAAATCCGCCAAGCCACAAAGAAGGAACTAAATCTTCACAGCATCTCTCAATATATTCCAGTTTGCAATGAACATGTCACAGCTTTTCTCAGTTACACTGCAGTGCATGCAAGCTGAAAGGTAGAAGCAAGGTGCATTTTCAAGCAAGCCAGAGACCACATTGACTTAAGCTGATGTGTAGGTTTTTTTCCCCACAGTTGCAGAGCGAATCTCTGTCTCAATTTTGGTCTCTACCTTTGTAAAATTAAATTTAACAACTATTGGACTACGATACATGGGGTTTTTGCAATTATGTCCACCTAAAGAAATTCTAAGCTGCTGAATCCTTGTATCCAACACACTTCCACAGGAGTTCTGCCTGGTTTTAGTCACTGTAACAGCCATCTGCAGCCACTGATTTATAAACAGAAGTCCTTCGAAATACATTGTTGCCAAAACACTTAGAATGTGAAAAAGTAAGTTTTAAAAAAGTTCTAAATTATTATTCTCCTTCTATCTTACTTGTGTTTTTGTACTCACTGCCACTTATGCAAATATATTAATATAGCAAATATCCCCATAAAGCAGCTAACAAATGGCATCAATAACTTAACACATTGACTCAAAATTCATTGGCATCCTTAAGTACCTTGTTAACTAGAATCTTAAGTTTAAAGAAAGTTAGAATTATATACAGACAGGTTGAAAATATGTTAAATACACAAATGTATTAAGAAAGTTGAAACTGATTTTGATTTAATTAAAGTGTGTACAAAGCTAGAAGCAGCTACATATTCACGCATCTTATCAAGAACATTTTTACTGAGATCAAGAGTCTTGGTTGGACCATTTACGTGTGCACACACCAGCCAACATACTGAGCTTTGGGATCCAAACTTCATTGTATGAATACATCACAAAGAGCCAGTCTTGATCCAAGTCTGAAGAATCAAAAGTTGTATTTTAGTAACATCAGTCAAACAGAAGAATACTCCGTGCATGGGCAATTTTCATCACATGTGGCAAAAGACTAAAAATGTATGTAATTCATACAAAAAGTCACAGCACCTTTCAAAAGATATCACTACAGCTACTGATGTCTCTGTAGGGTTGTTTTATTCTCGTCCCAATTTGTATCACAATCCAGCAGGGTTTAGAATAATTGTGTGGACAGGGGTAGTGTCAAACAGAATCAACCACAGCAATGGATATCTGCTTGCAGGAGCTGGGCAAGCACCATGTCTTTTTCCGTCTGAGTACATAGTACATTATAGATGTCAATGAAAACAAGTTTAGTTTTTGCATAGGCCTTATGCCTATTTTTACTGCCAAAGTTTTAGTGCTATTAGGTAACACAAACCAGAACTCAGAACATTTTCTACACTGTGTAATCCGAATTCTAATCCAAGATCCACTGTGTACTGAATCTGCACAGTGTCTACATGAACTTTTCATAGAATTTGTTTTATTTTGTCCTTCTAGCATAAACAAACTACCATCAGCTTGTTTCAATATATACAAGCTCTCTATATGCCATGATTCCTCATCTCACATTCCCCATCTCTGAAACATCTGAATGCCTCCCCATGTATCTGTTTTGGTTTTAATTAGGAAGAGTATAAAGAGAGAAATGTGTTTGAAAGCTTTTAAAATAAATACATGTTAGGTGCTAACATACTTGACGGGCTTGAACGAGTTCCTTTCACACCTTGGGCAAACTTCAGGAAACTTCTATCCCTTTCACAGGTAAGTTACTTTTGCTGGAATGATGTGTTACACCCTGGCACAACCATCAGCAGAAACTGCACTGACTGTCAGAACCAAATGGGGAGCTATCCCTCCCCTGCCCCAAAACTGATCCAGTTCAGGCAGTTTCACGGAGTTCACCCCGACTCCAAACTTGCATCATACCCAAACGGCACCATCAATCCCGAGTGATAGCCAATGGTTTAAAACGAAGGATTTGGTTCTGCTGCTTTAGGTAGTTCAGTTTAAGTGTTATTTTATTGGACTAGCTCTCTCCAGCTGCCAGCAGCTTTACACGCTGGATCACACATACTTCGGACACTTTTCTATATTTAAGCGTGCAAAGTCGGCAGGAGGAGGAACCTGACGTTTCCTAAACTCCCTTTACAACAGCCAGGGACTGGCACCCACTTCGTGCTCTCCACTGCAGCGTGATTTCCCCAGCTCCTCAAAACGCGCTGGAGAACCGAGGTTGCCTTGGGATTGTGTGCTCCGACACGGTGCCAACCCGCACGGACGGACACTGCCCTCCCCCCCCCCCCCCCGGGGAGG
>VZRW01014094.1:155158-185643 GCA_013398125.1 Aegotheles bennettii
GTTATTTCCTCATAGAAGGCTATAAGGTTGGTCAAACATGACTTACCCTTGGTAAAGCCATATTGACTACTCTTAATGACCCCCTCATCCTTGATGTGCCTAGAGATAGTGCCAAGAACAAGTTGTTCCATCACCTTTCCAGGGATTCTACTTACATAAGTAATTTCAACATTATAATCCAAATACATCAAATGGTTGGGAATACCTCTTAAAATTTTGGCTGTGGATCTGCTCATCTCTTTTCTGTGATATCTTGTCACCATAAATCGTATGTACATGCATCTATATGTGCATACATACATTATATATACATATACACACATGCATATATCCCTACTGCAGGCTTTAAAAAATCAGGTCGTTCCATGAACAGCAGAACTAGAGATACAGCTGACTTGTGAAAAAAAGTCTTTGAGTCTATGCGTTTTGATGTCATGTCTTTAAACCTAACTCTTTTGCTTAGATCACAACTTTCCAACAGAATTTTTATCGTGATACACAAACCTTGTGATACCAGTGGATCACATGTAACACAACATTTCATTGCCGAGGTAAATGATATGAACAGGCCCTCAAATTTGCTTCAGATAATATTTGAAAAAGATTGGTGGTTATGTATCTTTGCCAACTATCATCTGTTCAAGCTAGTTACTTAGCTTACATTTCACTAAAAATAAAGCTAATATATTTTCATAAGATTTTGTACCAGCCCTACAGTGTTCTTACCCGCTCCACGTCCACATAATTTCCTGAAGAAACTAATACCTTGTTCTGCCAAGGGTGCAGGTAAAGCTCATGAAGGTCTGGACCATTCTCAGCACCTCTAAATCTCTGTCTTTCTTTTTTGTAGAAGACTTATAGATTGAATATATTCTCTTCTGATTAATTTTGTGAATCTAAATGTCATTTGCTCTTTGGGTAAGTTGTCTGTCCAAAATATAGTTCTTTCCAAAACAAAAACCAATATTCCTTATTCCTAAAAAAATAATGCTTAATACTGTAGGTTTCAGCTACTAAACCAAGGGATTTTCTTGTGTGAAGATCCCATCTGAAGCATTCACATGCATGTCTTCCTCTGTCAATATTGCCTGTAAAGTATGAATTTAAATATTTACATCCAGTGTTAATGGGGTTTTGAAATGCCGCCACCTAGAACAAGAAGAAAGGGCCAGATATTATCTCCACCCTAATTATACTGCATTTCTCTGTTAACAACTGAAATGTCTTTCTCTGCTTGCTCAGTCACTGTGGTGGCTTTAAAATGTTGACAGATCCATAACTGCTTTTATAAAAAGCAGCAGTGTCACAAGCCTCAGCAAGCATGTTTCTGGGAGGTCTGGTAGTCCTGCACAGCCACAGCTTTCCTTTCCTTCAGTGGGAATTCCTTTCCTGCTGACTGTGCAGCCAAGGTAAAGTGCCTACTTTTGGAGCAGTTCCCATTTCAGGGGAATCAAACTCAGATTGTCAGCCTTCAATTTATTGCTAGCCACTTGTAAATGCATCAGTTCTGATTCAAATGTTTAGTATGTACTAATGTATCACACAATCAGAGCAAACAGCAGTAATTCCAGTTTGCTGGTTTTACAGCCTCTCAGGGAATGTGTGTATCCTACAGTCAAATGTGCAACTGCACCTCATTAACACACTCAAAATCCAGCTTTAAACCAGCTAGATCAGGAACTAGTAGTGTCATGGAGTCCAGTGCTGACTACAAACATGCCCAAGAATTTTTTTGTTTATTTACCAAAGCTTCCTGGGCATATTTGGAGTCAGCAATGAGCTCCATATCTCCAAGACTACAGGTAAACAGACAAGAATTAGTCCAGATGAATGAGATCCCTGCTGCCATCACTACACTGTTAGATACTGCCTGGACTGCCATATGGAAATACTCAAAAGTACCTTTGTTGTTCTTGTTGAGAATAGAATGTTGTATAGCTCCTTTCAAAAGTAGATTAAATTCCAGCTTTAACCTGGCTAGGTTTTGCCTTTCTCCTTCCACAGGGAAACTCTTGCAGAACTGCAAGCCTGAAAGAAGCCCAGCATATGTAGCTCTGATTCAGCACTTACAGTGTGAGCCTCTTACTTCATATTATCATGCAGAGGGCAGATCTGATGAAATCAGAAGAACAGAAACGTATTTGGGGAGTGACTGTCTAGTGACTTAACACTACATATGGCTCAGAGGGATGAACAATTTTCTGTTTATCTACCAAAAAAGAAATAATGGACCATTCTCTTAAACATTCATGTTGTATTCCCATGTGGCTGAGCTACTTTTTCTTCTGAATTCTCAGTAGAATTCCTCATCTTCCCTTTTCTGGTCATTTCAGGTATAGCAGACAGTGTCATCAGCCTACTGAGAAATGGCTACATCATTAATGTTAGCAGTACAGTGAAGTTTTTTTTCATGATGCACTTCAATTATTCAGAGGAATTATGTTACTAGAGGGAAGACTATTCAACCAAAGCATTGGCAGTCAGATTTGCTCTTGCCCTTGCCATGCGTGCAGGACAAACATTTTGACTAAACGTTCTAGTCCATATCAATAAATGATGTGTGTGATAAATAAATCTGCTGAATACTAAAGAAGGGTACTTTTAGAGTAGCCGGGTATGTAAATATGAAAGTTGTATTAAGTCCTCTATGTGATTATACTACATTATATGTCAGGAGTCAGATGCTAAATAACTAAGCACAACAGAATGTTGATCTTGCCAAATCAGTGATATAAAATTGGTTTTGTGAAATTTCCAATTACCCTGCTGATTATTGCTGCACTGTATGTGCTGCTACTGAATGAATACAAAATGACCACTCTCCACCCCATTCTTTAGCTGATAATAGCAGCAAGATTCTTATCACGTGTACAAAACAAAGGTGAAAAAATGATGGCTCATCCTCTTTTTTCCCCCACTCTTCAATCTCCTGCTTGAGTCATGTAATAGAAATGTAGGACTGAGTTCTCATTCTGTAAATTATAGTCTCCTCCCGTGTTAATGTATTCCTTTCACGTTTCTGTTTTTCACTAAGTTGTTTTTTTTTACTTGTTTCTATTTTGAGTATTGATTGTCCTGTGGGATGTATTGACAGGAGGAAATGTTAAAGAGATAAGTTTTATTATACTTAATGAACACGTGTAGTAAACATAAAGTCTTTAAGTTTAAACATGTAATTTTCCATTTAAACACTTAAAGTAGCCTTATTTTCCCATTCATCAGTCTTAGTGGGTCAGTCTGCTATTAAATGATTTTCACCAAGTCAAATAACTGGATAGAAGTATGAAAAATTAGTGTCCAGTCAGTGAGAATGAATAGGGTGGTCACGTATGCCTATGGTGGTACAGGAAATGGACCTGGAGAAAAAATCCATCATATAGTGGAGGCGCTATGTGTGGATATCCACCTCTTTTCCTCTGAATTTCAGACTGCTCTGTAGATTTTTGTGAGATTTGGAGAGTTGTACCATATTAACAGGCACTGGTACTACCAATTTCTACAGTCTCATTGTAAGTCTTAAAATGCTTTCTTCAACACCTTTAGAGTAAGTCTGGGAGAAAATCTCCTCTTGCATTGTAAAGAAAAACCTGGAAAACATATATCTGGATCCAAGTGAGGCTCAGAAAACAAGACTGAAGATAAATAACATTGAAATGAACATTGAAAAACCTGATGACTTCTAAACAACTATCCCAGTTTTTGGAGTCTGACATGTTTTTAGGTCCAGACCATGATACTGTGTGACTACCATGTATAGTAGAATATAGGATATTGGCCCAGGCTTATGGGTCATTAATACACTATACAAAAAGGCTCAAGAGAGCAGAGAGGCAGGGTGGCAAAGAGGAAGAAGAGAGGGAAAGAACACATTCCTCTAACCAACTCAATATTCCTAACGAAGGTACCACACCTTATAAAATAAAGTTTGCTTATGGGTACTTAGCTATGGGGGTAGGTACATTAATTCTATTAATAATGTTTTCATGGAGATTTTATCTGAAGGAAGGTGCTTAGTGGTGCTTTTGATGTCCTTGTGAGCTGTGCTAGCAGATGACTTGGGGGTAGGAGGCTAGGCTCTAGCCTGATCCTTCTTCTCCACCTAGTTCATGGCAATGTTATTCATAGTCAGTGATTCTGTGAGGAATGTGAATGCCATAAAAATGAAGGCGTCCTTCCTTGCAAATAGGCTAATACCCATCAGGTCATGACAGAATTACTTGGCAGAAAAGAAGCTTCATGTTTTGGCTGCCTGGAATACATTTAGCCACTAGATAAATAAGGGCTTTTATTATGCAGGACAGATTGTCCTTTAAACTTTTCAAATGCAAACACAGTGGGGAAAAAAGTTTGCAAACAAAAAAAAGTAATTCAAGAAGTATTTTTAATCTGTGTTGATAAATACAAACCCACTGTATTTTACTAGACTGAACAACAACAAAAGAACATTTAAATAAATCACAGAAAAGTAGTGTATCTCTGTAAATAATTCATTATCCATCTGCAGGAAAAAAAGGCATGAAGATTTAGAAGTGTATTTACATGAACACTAGATGACCATTTTTATTCTTTCCAGCAGTTTGGGGGTTTATTTTCCTTAGAGATCTTAGCTGTGCAGAGTCAGAAATGAATCATTGCTTTTCCATAACAGTAGGAAAAAAGTTCTGGCAGGATCTTCAGTTGCATAAGGCAGGCCTGCCATTTGAGATTTCAAGGGGGTGTACCAAGGGGAGTGTAAGGGGGAGTGGCAGGAGAGCTGCAATCATCTTCTGTTTTCCAGTGGTCAGCGCTGAGGTAACCAACAAGTACCTCCAGCAACCTATGGCAAGTCTCAGGTGTTGAGCAACTGAGGCCGTGTCAATGAAACTTCTAAAAGTAGAAGGCACACATGCCAAGAAATTTGCCTGGCCTCTTCAGAAAAGAAAACACACTTTTATCGACGACTTGCTTACATATTAACCACTGCATTACAGTCTCTTGTACACAGAGGCTGTTCACAGGCTCAGCATATTCTCTTCTGGGGTCAAAATTTGCCTAAATACTTAAGGTTTTAGTAGCCATAATGAATCACATGAGTTGCCTCAGTAAGATATATTAGGCAACTTGTCGAATCTGAACCAGACAACATGAGTTTTGGCACATTCAAAGACTGAAACGTGCCTTATGGGAGTGTGAGGTCTTGCTTCTTTTCAATCTCTTCTACTTTTCCACATGAGCTGTGCATCAAAGTGACACCTCAATTTGTCTGAAAGAGGTGGAGAAGGTAATCTCTTAAACTAGGATGGGGTTGTGATTTTGGTTTTTGAGTCTATCTAAGACATGAAATAGGTGCAAGTTTCGCAGTGTGGCTGTGTAGAGAGACTTGTTGAGTTCAGAAATTATATGCATTTTTTAATGCATATATGCATTATATGCATTACTCAATGAAGTTCTGCATGAAAGTATCATCTGCTGAGGGAGATTTGTCTGGTATGGGGAGCAGCAAAAAGGGAACAATAGCGAGTTCCTGCAGAAGTGAAATGCAAAGGCTCAAACTGGAACTCCTTTCTCAATACAGCCCTGCAATTGATGCTGTGGAGTATCATTATCGTTATCAGTTCTGCAAGCTCAGAATAGCTTCCGAACCATAGACTTTTCTTCCTTCGCAGCATCAACAGAGCCCATGGACTATGACTTAATGTCCTCAGACACTTAACTGCCTGGAAGAATTCAAACTTTCAGTTTAGAGAGGGGAGAAATTATCTTGCCCGTGATTTATAAAGAAAGCTCAGATGACCAGATACAGGTGCTATCTCACTGAACTTCCAGGGCTCCTGAAAAAAAGTTTACACTTGAAGATCAACCTCTGTGTAAAGATATTCAGGTTATCTTTCAACAAACAAGTCTTTGATTCTGGCTTCTGGTAACTATTCATGTAGAGCTTTGTGTCACTGCTGTTAGATTTTTTCTGATATGAAAACTTGAATCTCTTAAAGCTTGATCAGGCTCTTCTGCACTACATGCCAGTTGTGCACTGCTAACACATTGTGAGACACAAGAGCCACCCCACACGTTTCAGTCAGACAGTTAGTTTTAATGCCAAAGGCAATTCTACATCAATGGCATTGGTCTTAATTAATAGTCTATTACTTTGATTTTCACCAGACATATTAGTTTTAGTTCTGCGTGATTTTACACAGTATCCTAGAGCTCCTACCTGCCAGAACCTCCAGCTTTCCTAAATCAGCTCCTGTGATTCACCATGTCTCTATCATTCAGAGAACTGACCAAAATTTTTACAAAATCACTTTTCAGACTAAAGCGATACTCTTAATCAGCTTTCCCAGGAAGATTCCACTAACCTTTGGCTTGCTGTGTAGTCCCCCACACAGCTATTCTTCCCATTCTCTGTGGCTGAAGATGTGAGAGAAGAACTTCCCACAGGAAAAGGGTGGGAGAGAGCAGCCAGATGTGGAAGACTTAAACAGCCCTTCTGCCCTTGGAAAAGAAGGAGTATAAATATATACTGACACATTTTTAAATTTGGGTCTGCCTAGCATGGTGGGAAGGAAGTTGTCTGAATCATTCAGTCCCGGTTATACCACTGGGGAAACCATAATGTCAGCACACTCTGCTCCATCTCGGCATAACAGCAGCATTCATTAATTACTGACATATTCCCTGAGGAAAATAATGTTTACAACTGGGGCTTGTAATTGACTACAGAGATGCCACAGATTCTATGACTAGGTACATTGTGTATGTCTTTGCTCATCTGTGTTTGCATATGTATACATGATATATAAGTATACATTATACATGTATGTACTCTGAAGCTGATGAAAAGAACATGTTTGCAGCAACTTTTTGATGAGATGACGCTAAATTTTTAAGTGATGAGGAAGAATACAGTGTGTTTTGGATATTGCATATAATTTCTCTTCATATCTTATAACATTTGCTTTTTCGAAGTTGCTTCTTCAAAGAAAAATATCTCCTAGATAACTTCCTACAACTGCCACTGGATTTTCTCTTTGACATTTTTTCTAGATGACGTAGTCATGGGCACCAACAAAACGGTTGAATTGTTCCACTCCTGAAGTTACTATCCATCAATAAGAGATGACATGATCATTGAAAATGTCTCCTGCAAAATTCTTTGAATGCATCAGAGGAAAGCTGGTAGTAAATCTGAGGTGTTATTCGTATGATGGATTTGTATGCACCACCTTCCTTCACACTGCTATTCATTTTCTTGAATAACAAGTATGATTCATGCACTGTTATTCTTTTCTTCTTTTGATACCTAAAATGTGGTGAGCTTAACTGAGCAACAAGTAAGTGATACAAGACTTTATTTTTCTCATGACATCAATGCTTGCACTTTATCCCCTTTAATCATCCATATGTGTAACTACTGTACTTCTCAATGAGGGGAACCAACACCATTCTTTACGCTGAGGAAAAATTTTTATTTAATCAATACTTACTAAATTAATGAGTATGAGAGACCACTGAGAAACTGGAGGAGCTGTATCTTCTCCTAGGCTTAAATCTGGCAACTCTGGTGAACTCCTAAGCTTCTACTAGCCGCTGTAACATATACAAGACAAGACCTGAGACTCTAGGGAGAACATGGAGTGCTTGTTTTAACCAAATAAGCTTATTTGAGTAAAATGTTTTACTGGATGGAAACTGTGATTGGAAGTGGAAGAAGTTCATTTGAGTTCAGAGTTCAAGCACTGAAAAGGTAGAAGACGTGATTCTGGTAAAGTTACAAGATTTGTTTTGTCACTTATGTTTTATTAATGTTAAAGGTGATGTGTCCAGTGATTCAAATAGCCTGAATTTGGAACATTTCCTATCAATAGCAGTACAAACAGATGCACATTCTTTAATGGTGCGTTTTCATATTTGTAAGGACCTCTGTAGAACTCGGGGGAAGGATGTGTCCCTTAGAGCTGATTCACAACCGTAGCCACTTATGCAGGAGGAATAAACACTCCACAGGTGAGAAAGCATTGAATGTTGGCTTTAAATGTGAGTATAGAAAAACCTCCTCAGCATGGCAGTTGCAAAATCTGAGATTGTTAACTTTCTCAACACTGACTTTCTAATCTTCCAAATTAAATTTGCTTGGTTTAGTACATAAATTATTTGAAATATTTTATATTGATCTTATTACACATAATAATAAAATCACTGTTTTAATCCCCTTAATTGATCAGTTGCCTATATTTGCACAGAAATTGAAAATATGTGTATATTTTCATTATACATTTGTGTATCTAAATTTGAATTATAATTTCTTACTATTTGGCTGATCTTTACATTTGTTAAAATGCTGATGCACAAGACAGGATATAGGAAGCATACTGAATATATGGAAGCTGCAAAGAGAAATCTAGTCTAAGAGACTGCTGAGAGCAGCCAGCTGTCACAGGAAGATTGTCCTCATCAAATGCTGCCCTGTGATGTATGTATACTGTACTGCAATCTGCAGTGTAAATACTCCTGAAAGAGAGGTTTTATCCTGGCAAATTGAAAGCTGATGGGAGATAAGATTGCAACATATATTTCAAAGGGTAAGTTTTGGTGAGAGAGAGGAACAGTTTAGATTGGCAAAAGAAGATGTTGGCATGAGAAGTCCATAAATACCTTTTGGCTGGGACATATGAGTCAGTATCTAACTCTTTGTAGGAGTGGTATGGAAGCGGGAAATAAAGTAACTGGTCTTAAAATGGAGCTAGTCGAATTTATGAAGAAGATTGTATAATGGAGTAGTTCACAATAGCTGGGGACTAAACATGCTGATCCAGAAGGTCCCCTTCAGTCCTTTGTTTTTTTTTGAAAGGACGAATATATTTTTAATTACTGAAGTAGCTTTGGAGAGCACTGTCTATGTTTGTAACATTGGCTGGGAAACATTAGGCCTCAGCACAAGGATTTAGAGACAATTCATATTTTTATTTTTTATGTATGCTTTTTATAAGAATGAGGACACATGGATTGGATTTATTTCCCCATAGAAAGTGCGAGAAAAACAAATTGTGTTAGTACCACTGGAAGAAGCAAGACAACTAACACAGAGCAGAACTAAACTAGTTATAACAACACTGTAACTATTGGGATTAGCAGCTTGACTCTAAATGCTATTTAAAACATAGAATGCAGCACCCTTGCAAGTGACTGTTGGAGACTGGCTGTACTGGTCTCGAAGCAGTTCTTTGCAGTGTAATTTGATTCACCACTGCTCATTGTCAGAACTAATACAGAAGATGACCTATTAATCCTGATATTGAAGGCCTTTCAGGCCCAAGTTTTGTGGTATTTGATTTGCTTTGAAATAACAGATTTTCAGAGCTAAAGCTAACAGCAATAGCTAAGGTGCCATTTGTAGTCATGCAGCTATTGTGGTGCCACTACTAAATGTCTGCAGATGTACAGGCTAAAAAAGGTGCAGCCCTCTCCCTGTAACTTATGACTTTTCCTTTTCCTAAGAAATCCTAAATTTATGCAGCTTTCACAAAACTGAGAAACTGTTTGGGATAGACACTTCAGGCTACATGGTGCAACACAACAACTCCCTGCAACCAGATTCATATAAGCAACTTTTTGGTCACCAGAGCACAAAAGCTCTGAGTTTTCCCTCTGGAAGGGTATTTCAGAACCTCACTGCTATGATGTTTGGAGATATTCCTGGTTCATTCTCAGGTGAATTCACAGACACTTTATAATTCTTATTTTTTGAGTGCTAATATTATCCTATATTTTTAATAGCACCCTCCCCCCCCCCTCTTTTCCTCCTCATATGTTTGTGGAAAATAAACATATCCTCTCTCCACTTTCATTTTGCCTGGCTCAATAGGCGCAGATCTTTCAGTCTTCTCTAGAGTGGCAAGTTCTTCATATCCCTGATCAAACTAGTAACCTTTTCATACACACATTCAAGGTTAGTTCCTATGCCTTGAATATGGATGAACAAATATCTAGACTGTTTCATACAGGAGATCATCAGCGCCTTGTGCAGGACACTAATGTATTTTTACACGGAATCAAACCACAATTGTGGTTTAACATCTTTGTTGGTGACATGGATGGTGGGATCGGATGCACCCTCAGCAAGTTTGCTAATGACACCAAGCTGTGCAGTGCGGTTGACACGCTAGAGGGAAGGGATGCCATCCAGAGAGACCTTGATAGGCTTGAGAGGAGGGCCCGTGCAAACTGCATGAAGTTCAGCAAGGCCAAAAGCAAGGTCCTGCACCTGGGTTGGGGCAATCCCATGCACAAATACAGGCTGGGTGAAGAATGGATTGAGAACAGCCCTGCAGAGAAGGACTCGGGGGTATTGATTGATGAGAAACTCAACATGATCTGGCAGTGTGCACTTGCAGCTCAAAAAGTCAATGGTATCCCGGGCTGTATCAAAAGAATTGTGACTAGCACATCAAGGAAGGTGATTCTCCCCCTCTACTCTGCTCTCATGAGACCCCATCTGGAGTGCTGTGTCCAGTTCTGGAGCCTCCAACCTAAGAAGGACATGGAGATGTTGGAGAGAGTCCGGAGGAGGGCCACAAAGATGACCAGGGGGCTGGAGCACCTCTCCTATGAAGACAGACTGAGAGAGTTGGGGTTGTTCAGCTTGGAGAAGAGAAGGCTCCAGGTAGACCTTATAGCAGCTTTCCAGTACCTGAAGTGGCTACAGGAAAGCTGGAGAGAGGACAAGGGGGACCAGTTTCAAACTAAAGGAAGGTAGATTTAGACTAGATATTAGGAAGAAGTTCTTTACTGTGTGGGTGGTAAGGCACTGGAATATATAACCCAGTGAGGTTGTGGCTGCCCCCTCCCTGGCAGTGTTCAAGACCAGTTTGGATGGGGCTTTGAGCAACCTGGTCTAGTGGGAAGTGTCCCTGCCTAGGGCAAAGGGGTTGGAATTAGATGATCTTTAAGGTCCTTTCCAACCCAAACCATTCTATGATTCTATGCAATACAGACAGCAATATGATCGATATCTACAGATCCCTGATGCTACCCAAAGTAAGGACTGCTTAGTTTTGGAATCGCTAAGGTTATGTTTATTATTTTAATTGTTAAGTGCCACTCAATGGTTTAACTGTAAATCCTGAATCCTTCAGGATTGCAGTTCTAGGAAAAGGTGTACCTCAGGTACTAGAGAATCTGAAAAGTCACTGATCCTACCAGGACTCGTTCTCTCAGAAATTGAGTATAAGAAAAAGAGCCCCTAATGTGCTATTTTACAGGAGGATAACATTGATACCCATGTATTACAAAGCTATAAACTGGGATTACTTCATGGTCCTCTCAGAGCACAAAGAATAGTTCTACTTCATATTGTACATTTATAATCTTGGCCATCCAATGTCATGCTTCTGTATTTCTGTTCTCATTCCAGGGTGATAGGGTTTTAGGAGGTTCAGCGATAAAGGAGATGTTTTTATGGCCATGTTTCTTCTGGTAACTTCTTGCCAAATAGCATGAAGCTTGTATTTGAACTCTCTCTGGTTCAGGAATGTACTAAACAATTAAATTCCGAGCACTTACTCTTAGTGGTAGTCAACAACCTTTCCCATACCAAACCATCTATCACTTCTAACACTGAAATACATACATTTTAATTTCACCATTCTCTGACAGTGAAAAGGAGGCATTATATCAACACCAAAAATATTTGCAGCAAAGAATTTGGCAAATTTCCTTGCCAAGTGCCAGCTGTTTACTCATACCACTAGATCAGTGCTTTCTTCTCTTAGGACACCTGGAGAGTAGCCAACTACCTGGGTGTAAATTTGCAGTAAGCTTCTAAATTCACAGTAGCTGATTAATTATAGTTGTAGGACATTCCTGCTCTGTGAATATGGAGTGTGGCTTTTCCTCCTTTGAAAACATTTATAGCATCTCCTGTGTTCAGATTCCCTGGTCTCTAGTAGAAGTTGTGCTCACATTGCAGCTTGTTGTTTAGGTGAGGCTCTCACTTCTTCTACCTAGTGACCAAAACTTTTGGGAACCACATTATCTTTCAAAGCTGTACCCTTCAGTCTCTCACATACACAGACTCAGACACAGACACAGACACACACCATAAATCCCATTACCACATACACTGCCTTGAGATGTTAGTGAGGAAAACTGACTGCCTTTGAAAATCAGACAAGGTACAGTTCCTCTCTGTTACACTTTTTTGAACTCTGTAGTTTTGTGGGAAAAATCTGCCATCAGAGTACACAGAAATTTGACAAAAAATCAAGAATGCTAAAAAATAGAATAGAATATAAAAGCCTACCAAAATTTAAGACTTTCTGTATTACTAGGCACGCTTCCAACACATCAGTCTATTGAGTGTGGACTTTCCCATGCCCGGTATAGAAGACAGAAGTGTTACTGCACATTAATAGTCTCTACAAGCTGTGTCAGTCTTCCTGTCCGCAGGGACTGATGCTCACATATGGGGGTGGGAGTGGATCTGGCAGTGCAATGTGGGAGCCAGCTCCTCTCAGGGAAAGCTGAAAGTGCTGAAGGTCATCCAAAAGTGGCTCAGACTGTCACTGTCACTCCAGTTTGCACAGAATTTGATGCTGAGTCTTGCTTAGCTTGTTATCAGAATACTTTCACAGGAGTGTGATCTAGGGTGTCACAAGAGGTGGATGGATGTTATTCTGCTTTTAAGCTACAGGGGGCAGTATGTAGGACATCACACTGCAGATCTTCAGGTTTCTAACTTTGCTAGTCTTTCTCTCTTCCGGCTCCCCAGAGCATCAGTCAGAGCAGTGCAATTTAGATGCACTGAATGGGCCCCTTCAGCCTTCACAGAGTACTGTGGAGCTTTCCAACTCATCCCCTGAAGTCCTGGGCCTAAAATGGGGCTCTGTGACATGGAAAGGTGTGCTGCCAATTCGTTGTTTTTTCTTTCCTTTTTGGAAAGAAGATAGCGTTGGAGTGACAACAGAAGCAAAAGGGTTTTGGCTGCTGACCCCTCCACCACCACGTCATAAGGATTCAAAGAGAAATTCACTGTTGTTCTGACTCATGCAGAGACCAAAGGATGAGGTTTGGTCACTGAACACTTGCTGTAAGAGGTATTGGGTAAAATATGCTAGTAAAAAGATGTCCAAGATTGTATATATCATAATACTGAAGCTGCCAACTTTGAAATTGTAATTTATTGACTGGACATACTAATAGCAAATTTATTCAAAGAAAAGAAAAGGTGCCTTTTATTCAGGTTTCAATTTTGTAAGGGGCTGCACTCCCCCTGGAATGTGCTGATGTACTTTAGTCTTCCCATTTAAAGCCCCTTGAACCTGGGTGAGTTCAGTGTATTGCAGAATTACATCCTTAATCAAGAAATAGCATCTTCCGTTAAAAGGGAAAGAGTAGCTTAGGGTGGAGGAGGGTGTGGGATTGTTCAGAGAAGTGAAGACTTGCAGCTGCCTTATACAATGTATCATCCGGCAGCAATAGCAGAAATATTTTTTCTATTCTTAGTACTATTTAACATATGGGTTTTGGTGGTTTTTGGGGGCTTTTTTGGCTTTGTTTTTGGTTTTTTTTAATGCATCTTGGAAGAGACTTTGGTGTACTCCCTCCCAACAATACTCTGATGAATTTGCTATGACTCCTTCTGCCGAATAGGAGCTTTCATCCTGTTCTCATTTGCACCCTTCAAATAAGGCTAATTTTAGCAAGATGTTTTTAAACAGAGGTCTCAGACTTGCCACTATTTAGTTCTATGCCAGAGGTTACATTCAAGAGAGACGGGGTGGCAGAAAACTTCTGAAAAATAACTATTTTTTACCAGTTTTCTCTTTTTTAAAACTAGGAATGCCTGAAGTTGTACACATCAGAAAAGTCACACGGAGAAAAAGCAGCTACTTCACACAGCACTGCCAGTAAGAACAAGCACATGAAAAGTCCTGTGCCTTAAACTGCCTTATCAAATGAAAATGATTTATTTTGTTTTATGTTAAGCCTCATAGCATTCAGAGTACTAAATGATGCATTTTACAAAATGGGGAAACAAAATTTAGTTTTATTATTCTTTTGATGTACTGACTGGTTATCTCTGACTACTGCATTCTCTGAGTGATGTGACAGCTGTAAATTCTCAGGGTAAAAAAAATATTATAATATGTACCAGGCTCCAACAAATGTTTAGCATTGAAATCTGTCAGAAAACCTGTAAACAGAAATCTGGATTTAATTCAGTGTTGTGAAATCAGCTTCTTGGGTGGGATCCTGGACCTGTTCAACTTGGTGGGAGTTTCATAGGGGAAGGGCATATTTCCATTGCTTTCATAATATTTAAAATACCTGCTCCAAGATCAACAGTTACCAAGGTGATGTAAAACCTTAGTTTGATTGTAAGGAGAGAACTATGGATGAAATCACAAGATGCACTCTCTGCTATAACCTTGTTATACCCTGGAGCAGAAATGTTGTATGTCTCCTTGCTCACTGTGGAACAACAAGGTTTGGTAGGTTGACTTTCTACAGTAATTTTTGGAACAGGGCTTGGTCTTGAGCAGCATGATTTACTTATGTTTATGTGGACATTTTATTCCTGGACAATGCTACTTCAGCATACCTTTTTCTGAAGACTTCTATCTCTTGTGCCTTTGCACATAAGAGCAGTGCATTTATTAATTTTTTGCAACTTGACTCCTCTGTTAATTTCTGTAAGAGGGAGCAATCACACTTTTCAAGTGCAAATGGTTACTGGCTTAGAAATCAGTTAATCCTGTAATTTCTTCTAGTTAATAATAAAAAAGACATTTAGGGAGAGGAGAATCTGACTGCACAACTTATGTTAAGCTGTCCAGATAACAGACAGAATTCCTAATCCTTTCAATATAGAATCATAGAATCATCCAGGTTGGAAGAGACCTTAAAGATCATCCAGTCCAATGTATCAACAAAGAGCATAAAACAGAGGAGAATTTGGCACCCACAAATGGAATTCCCAAAGTCTGAAAAAAATCCAACCTTCTACTCTGTAATTTACTTTGTAATTTACTTTCTCATTTCAATAGTAATGTATTAGATCATATGGCACACTTCGACACACACAAGTCTACGGGACTGCATGGGATCCACCCAAGGGTACTGAGGGAGCTGATGGAAGTGCTCACCAAGCCACTTTCCAGCATCTATCAGCAGTCTTGGCTAACCAGTGAAGTCCCAGTTGGCTGGAGGTTAGTAAATGTGATGCCCATCTACAAGAAGGTCCAGAAGGAAGATCTGGGGAACTACATGCCTGTCAGTCTGACCTCTGTGCCAGAGAAGGTTATGGAGCAGATCATCTTTAGTACCATCCCATGGCATGTGCAGGACAACAAAGCAATCAGGCCCGGTCAGCATGGGTTTATGAAAGGCTGGTCCTGCCTGATGAACCTGATCTCCTAAAGGTGACCCGCTTAGTGGATTAGAGAAAGGCTGTGGATGTTTACCTGGACTTTAGTAATGCCTTTGACATTGTTTCCCACAGAATTCTCCTGGAGAGACTGGCTGCTCATGGCTTGGATGGGTGTATGCTTCACTGGGAAAAGCACAGGCTGGATGGCCAGACCCAAAGAATTGTGTTGAAAGGAGTTGAATCCAGCTGGCAGCAAGTCACAAGTGGTGTTCCCCAGGGCTCAGTTTGGGGGCCAGTTCTTTTTAATGACTTTATCGATGACCTAGATGAGGGGATCAAATGACCCTAGGTAAATTTGCAGACAACACCAAGTTGGGTGGGAGTGTTGATCTGTTGGCAGGTAGGAAGGCTTTGCAGAGGGACCTGGTCAGGCTGGGTCAATGGGCTGAGTCAAACTGTATGAGGTTCAACAAGACCAAGTGCCAGGTCCTGCACTTGGATCACAATAACCCCATGCAATGTTAGAAGCTTGGGGATGAGTGGCTGGAAAGCTGCCTGGTGTAAAAGGACCTGGGAATATTGGTCAACAGCCGGCTGAACATGAGTCAGCAGTGTGCCCAGGTGGCCAAGAAGGCAAACAGCATCCTGGCTTGTATCAGACATAATGTGGCCAGCAGGACTAGGGAGGTGATTGCTCCCCTGTACTCAGCACTGGTGAGGCTGCAACTCAAATACTGTGTTTGGTTCTGGGCCTCTCACTACAAGGAGGACATTGAGGTGCTGGAGCATGTCCAGAGAAGGGCAACAAAGCTGGTGAAGGGCTTGGAGCGCAGGTCTCATGAGGAGCGGCTAAGGGAACTGGGATTGTTTTGCCTTGAGAAAAATAGGCTGAGGGCAGACCTTGTTGCTCTCCACAACTACCTGAAAGGAGGTTGAAATGAGGTGGGTGTTGGTCTCTTCTCCCAAGTAACAAGTGATAGAATGAGAGGAAATGGCCTCAAGTTGTGTCAGGGGAGGTTTAGATTGAATATTGGGAAAAAATTCTTCACTGAGAGGTTTGTCAGGCACTGGCACTGGCTGCCCAGGGAAGTGGTGGAGTCACCATCCCTGGAGGTATTTAAAAGACGTGTAGATGTGGTGCTTAGGGACATGGCTTAGTGGTAGCCCTGGAAATGCTGGGTTAACTGTTGAATTTGGTGATCTTGGAGTTCTTTTGCCAAAATTATTCTATGATTCTAAATAGAATTGACTGATGAATTATTAATGTAATGAATGTTGGAAAATGAGTTTATGATGGAAGTCAGTGTAGATTGTGAATATTTTATTTTATAGAAATGATGGAGCATAGGGTTTATGTTTTATGCCTACATATATTGCCATATCAAGATCCAACCAAGGTCACTGTTGCGAGGGAGAACCACGTGTGATTTAACAACTGGAAAATTACACATGCTTCTAAATTACACAGACCTTGGATTTCTACTTTATTAAATCCACATCACATATTTCTATTTAAATAAGCCCTCAAGGGCTTTGTTTGACTGATTGTTTTTTAACTGCAAAACATACTGCTGTAATATATTTGCCAATATCAAATATGGAAAGAGATTCAGACAATAGAAATGAAGACTCTGTGTAGTTTCACTTAGGCATGTGCTGATGGTATCTTCCATTTACCTTTCCTATCAATTAGCAAAACTTATGTTTTGATGGTTACATTAAAATGGTCACAAAAAAAGTCACAATGACATGTTATCCTTCACAGTAAAAATATACTTGGGTGTTAATAAGTGACAACCTTGAAAAAACATCATGTTTTCCCAAAAAAATGCATTTCTGCACTGTTTGATCAACTCAATGAAGTCAAATCAAAGGAGGGCCCCCTTATCTTTCTAAATTTAGTAAATTTTTTACTGTCATGCTAAAAAAAGTTCTGAATAGAGACCTTTGGGATCTTTCAAGCTTCACTTCAAATAAGTGTTTAACCATCGGATATCTGGAGCTTTTTTCCTAAAAGTAAATTTTCTGATGTTTGTGGCTCTTATAAATTGTATGTACTAGGAATATTTCTTATTGTCTCTGTGTTTCTCTCATCTAGTTCACCTTTCTTTTGGACATTTCTGCATTACACTCGGAAGAGAAACAAAAGCCAAACAAACAACTATACTTTCCCACAAATACAGAATTAAAGATGAAAATTTTAAAAGTCACTGGAATATGAAGGAAAATTAGCTCCTTTGCTTTGGGAAATATACCAATAAAGGGCTTGTCCAACAAAAAGTAGATACCTAGAAAAGAGAACACCAGAAGCCAAAACATCTAAAAGAGAAAAAGATTTCTTGAATCCCAGTATTTTCTTGCATGATTCTGCAAACACTTACTGAACTGTCCTCTTGCAAAACCCCTCTTGCAAAATACAACAGTAGGATTAAGACTTCAAATAATTCAATAAATAAATAATATCTTCTAAGATCATAAATATTGTAATACAGGAGCTATTCTTGTACACTTGGAGATTAATAGAAATTGTTCTCTGAAATTTATTTTCCGTGTAACAAAATGTAATGAATGCTACAGGAAGACATTTCTGAAGTTCCACACATGTGAAACAAGGCAGAGAATCTGTTCCCTGAACACCAGTCCACGAAAGAACTTCTGCCTTGCCAAATTGGCAATTTGTTTTGCTCTTTCTTTTTGCCTCTTCCCCTGCCCATCAGGTGTAGTCAGAGCCAGTGGAGCTATATCCACCTCAGGCTTATTGTGGAACTGTGGGGAAGAAATTTCTGTAGTGGAGCACCCCTTGACAATGCCATGTGCTGTTCTCTTCCCCTTTGAAACAATCCCAGCATTTTCCCAGAGCATTCTGTTCTCAGGAAACCCCCTCATTCCTTTTGAGAACCACCAAACAGTATGCTAAAAAACTTAAATTTTGTGTGTCAGAGAGCAGCCAGTTCAAGATTTGGCCCCTATCTTTACTGTCCTCTTAATTCTTAGCAAGAAAGAAGATCTCTATGGGACACAGAAGATTGACTTGGGGAGTAGAAAGGAAAGGGCTGTGTTAGGAAAGTGTAGGGAAGGGCTGAAGATGTTGTTGACAGGAGACAGCCAAATAGCTTTCTACTTTTTGGGTATGTCAGGCTCTCGAAGGGGTTCTGATTCTCATTGAAGAAGACAAAGGCAGGTCAGGAACCATAGCAGGTGTCCTGGGGCATCTTGTCAAATGTGTTCACAGCACAAGCAGCTGTGATAGCCTGTCTGCAATAAGGAAGATGCTACATCAGAGGGTATATCACCTGATCTTTATGTGAGGGTCCAGTCTGACAACTCTGGGGTCTCTTCAAATTCAAGAGGTTACCACAGCAGCTGAATCATTAACCTCCTTGCCAGACACTGTCCCTGCAACATCAGGAAGGACAGAAAGCGGAAGAGACAGGCACCCTTTGCTGGGGGACCTTGGGAATATGGAAAACAGCTTTACATAAATGGAAATAAACCCCACACCAGTTACAACAGAAAGGAATGCATGTGTTCTGCTTATGAGTAAAAACACGGTGATGTAGCATTTGCAAAATTTCTCCCTCTTTTCAGCTCTGTTTTCACTTGCATTTCCTGATCACACAGGGGACTTAAGTCAGGGACATCTTTCCCCATAGTCCTACAAGCAAGGGAAACATCTGCGTGCAGTTCAGTCACACTGACAAGCTCCTCAATCCAAAGCTGTGTCACTCAAATGTTGTCAGAGTCCTTGTATCATTGACACTTCAGGAGGAAACAGGTTGAGAGCTTTGTGTAGCTTCTAATGGCTGCATGACTGCTGTTCCGTTGCTGTTTGATATGTCAGAGATGACATCATTCAGACGGCACCCTGTATAGATTTACAGAAGGAAAGGCCTCAAATGAAAGAAGGAGCAGACCAACTTCCTTAGGGAAATAGTCCATCTCTACCAGTGCGTACACTGATGGGATGAAAATTTAAGTGTGGTGACTCATGGTGAAGACTCACAAAGAAGCCAAAAAGGAGATCA
Organism: Aegotheles bennettii; assembly: GCA_013398125.1. Lineage (NCBI taxonomy): Eukaryota > Metazoa > Chordata > Aves > Caprimulgiformes > Aegothelidae > Aegotheles > Aegotheles bennettii. Next base: position 174,533 of record VZRW01014094.1, read on the forward strand.
AGGCCATTGTGGAGGACCCACGTGAGTTTCATGACTCTGCAGGTTAAGGCATATCAGGTTCAGTTCCTTTACCTTGTCTCATGTTAACCTTCTTCTTTGGGCAGCCACCAGATTCTTCAGGCCCTTAAGAGTCTGGAGACAGCTTTGCTACGAGCTTTTAACTCCACACCAGCTGGGGAGGAGGCAATGCCAAAGCATGCACTCCACAGCCCAAACTGAGTGAAGAACAGCTGCTTGGAAGCCACATAGGATGTAACGTTAAAACCTTTTGAGAAAAAAGTTTCTGTTTTCCTTTTTCTGTTCATTGGACACATAGGCATTTGTTTATTTTACTTGGCCAGTTTGGTTCCATCTTTCTTTAATTCTGCTGACTACACTAATATTTAATATAGTATTACATTCCTGACAGTGCTTACAGGCCATGTTGGCCAAGGTACTGCTATGCAAGTACCAAACATCGTGAAGTTGTATTTTATAATTAAGTTCCGCAGTACTGTCTTGTATTATGGATAGTATAAGGACATTCACTCTCCTGGGTGGACACACCTGCTCCTTCCCTAAGATTCAGCTGTGGGTAGCCACTTGAGAAGGGATGTCTATGAGCAGCAATAGATAAAGAGCAGCAGGCAGATATAATTTTGCTGACATTGGACTACCAGAACCTAATTTATCCTTCAGAGTCCTCCAGCATGAAGTGCTGGAATAAATGCTCCCTTTTGTCTGTAGAGGAAGTTGGTCATAAGCTTGCAAGCTGTCTGAATATCCCTGCTGTAGCAGGGAGACCTATGTTGAAGGCAGTGGCTAGCTCATTGGATGCTGATGTACCCCAGAGTGAAGAGGGTGCCAGCTTCTTTGTCTCTGAAAAATTAAAAATTTCAGACTACTTGCTATCACAAGCCTATGAAAGCATCAGTTAGGTGGAGACAACATGGATGAGAATGTAAATACTGCTGATTTTCCCACTGTGACTTTTTACAAAGACTGAAAGTTGCCATGTTCTTGGGGGTGCTGCCAATGCTAACCAAAGGATAGTAGGAGCTGTCCATGATGATCACACTGACAACGACCACACTACTGTGGAAACTGGCTGGCCAGCAACAAGTATGTCTGGGTAGTACTGAAGGTCTACAAGCTGATTGTTCACCTTCTTCTCCACAGAGATAAAGGATGTGAGGGAGTATAGTGGTGCTGAAGATGTGTTTGGATCTGGCGCTGGGTGATATGGTTTAGTGGTGATGTAGGTAGGTGGTTGGACTGGATGATCTTGAAGGTCTCTTCCAACCTCGATGATTCTATGATTCTATGATGATTCTATGATTATAGGAAGGGCAGGCAGTAACTAGAAATAGAGGCTTTCAGATGTGAACCTTCCTGTCTGCAAGTTCTGCTCCCTTGATAGTCAGCTTGGGCTGCAATGATACAGTCCCATTCCTAGCTTTATAGAGGCAGAATCTTTTCTGACTCTGAGAAGACTCCAACCAAAGCCCAGACCAGGACCCAGCATTCTGCTCTTTAAGGAGTATTTCCTCAGCAGACTCTTCCAGCTGCAATAACAGCAGTTTCTGCATGATGATCAAATGTGTAGGTGTCTTATTTGGTCTAACAGCATCAGGCCAGTTGCCATAGCCTGGCTTGCAAGACAGCAGCAGCAAGCAGTAGCACCTCTAAGGCAGAGGGAAGGACTAGCAAGGATGAGAGCCTTGAGCATAGCTCTTGTATAACCTAGCAAAGTATAATGTGCATGAGGCAGATGGCTGGCAAGCATAGACACAGAGAGATCTGCCCCGTGTGGAATAGGTGCCGTGGAATAGCTATTGAGCCAACAGAATGTGAATGATTCTCTTGAGACTTGTACAGATGTAGATCAGCATTAGAGATGTAAGTTGGCAAGCAACAACTTGCTCAGTTCAGTGGTTCATGTTGTGGCATGCAGGAAAAATACAGTGTAGACATATGCTTTCATGTGTTGACTATAATCATTATGTCAGTTAATTGTTAACCTCAGAGTGGACACTTATGTGCAACCATGTCTGTGGCTATCTACAGTTAATGATACATCTCATCTCACACATGTTTTTTTTTTAGAGATTGCATCCTTTCCACTCAGATGAGGACCTTTCAACCATGGTAATTCATGCACCCTGACTGTGACCAATGAGCAAAAGTATGTTGGAACAATACCCTGAACATTCCACTCTAGGCACAGATTACATCAAACACTGTCTTCTCATGCATAACCCATGAAAATAATTGACAGAAATCAAGAACACAAATTTAATACCACACAGGGTTAGAAACTTCCAGGAGTTGGAGAAAAGATGTTTCCTGAGCCTCAGAGCTTTCAGCCCAGGAACGCCAGAAGCAATTCAAACTTCGCTCAGAACCTACCCCAAAATATTAATTTTTTCCCCAAACCCAAGAAGCAGTAACGGAACCTGAAATACACTGACCAGGTGATAGTGAAACAAAGTGAATTCAAGTATAAAACTGGACACATTTTGGAAAAGCACATGTGGATTCCATGATAACACCCTTTCAGTCTAAGCACTGAGGTTTCTGTGACCCCTGCTTAATCAGCTATTTCTCAGAAACTAAATTGCTTTTCAGTAGCTTAAAGCTTATCACGCAATTTGAACCTTCTTTTCACAGAAGGTCAGTAAGTGAGACTTCACTGACAATTTTCTCAGTGTCAGCTTATCTCCTTAACACTACGGTGCATAAAGGGCTATGGCAGTCACTTGAAACGCAGAAGGATTTTAAGAGGCACGAGTCAGCCAAAACTGATTCTGACCACTTACTGTGATGGCTGCTTGTCAGTAAGATGGCAGGAATCACATCAGCTTCAGTTGTCCTGCATAGACATTCAAAGAATTGTGCTTTGCTTTAGGACTTCATTAAAAAAAAAAAAAAAAAGAAGCCTAATCTTAAGGTTTCTTTTTAAAGTGAAAAGAGAAACAAATTTTTAGCTCAAAAATATGCCTTCATATGATGTGAATTTGGGATATGAAGCAGCATTTCAGCGAAGTTCTGATTATGTTTTTTTGGGAAACAATTTTTTTGTGTGTGTCCCTACATACAGCATTGGAGCTTCTGTAAAATTTGGAAATTAATTGAAAATCATTTTCTGCCATCATAAACTCATGCATAAATCTTGTAACTGAAAAGGCCACATTTGCTTCACTGAATTATGATCATCATAGGCCAATGGGGAGTTTCAAGCTAAACTAACTTTTCAGTATTTTAAACATAGTTTTAGCTAATTCTTATAAAAAGACCATGGGACATATTTACATATTTCCTCTGTTATTCACTTTTTCCTTCTTCTCTGTTCTCTTTTCCCTAAACCCAAATATACCATGTCCATTTCTTTTTCTTCATGTTGGGAAAAATCCTCTAGGCAGACCATTAATAAAATCCTATAAGTTAAGAAAATTTTCTTTGTAAAAATGTTGGAAGCTGCCTTGATATCATGATTTTATTTTTCATTGAACAATTCTGCTTCAGACTATACACAGTTGTGGTTTGCCTTGAACTCAGTAGTCTTATTTGCTTCTCCTACATTGTTTCTGAGCCTGTGACTGAATGTTTCAATGGAAAGCATCCTAGAAGACAAAAGCGCATTCTTTTTAAAAAAAAACACATTTTTTTTTTAGTATTGATTAAGGGAATATTTCCTGGCTAAGATTCTGGGTAAGATATTGTAAAGGTAGTCAGAGTACCACAGATGCTACAATTTGCAGAATCTCTACATGACTCTCTAGGAGCTGGGACAGCTTCTAACACTTCTCAGAGAGAATTCAATTACTTGCTGCCACTCATGGCTGATGCCTGACTCTGGAGTAAAGCCACTTACAAAACATCCAATTTCCATTTTCAAGTGGAAGAAACAATTATTTTCTGACAGATTTTAATGAAAAATAAGTTCTTGAAAAATTAAAGGTGAGCTTTTCTTTTTAAGTTTCTCTACATAATTGGACTTAGGAACAGACCTGCTCAGATGTATTCAAGCATAGCTAACGTAGGGGGTGGTGGGAACCTCTCTTACATGTTCCCAGTTGCCAGTATAGTCACCTGTTACATCAGTGCTTGAGAAGCAATAAAGGGCAAGATGAAGCAATTGCCTTTCCCTGAACAATCAAACTAGTAAAAGAGTGTAGGTAGAAGTATCTATATATATGGATTTGCAGAATGAAATCTCTAAGCAGTATTTACACTACTTCAAGAGTTTAGAAGCTTTGAATCACCTTGTGGAAGAGCCTGTTTCTCTAATGGCTATATTGAGAAGCACTTTCTTCCATTTTCCCCTATAATGCCCCTTCGTTTAACTGCTATACTTTCCTTTAACTACTAGATGACGTATGACATATTCCAGCTCAGCTATATCACAGCTGACCTTTCAACACTGTACTCTCCTGTTGGTTGTCCTAACACGCTTTGTTATGAAAAATGCAGCATTTTCAGAGTAGCTGGATTAACTATTCGAACCTCGTTGAAATGCTGTCATTTAACAGACAGATACCACTTTGCCAAAATGTTACCAGTTTCCTCAATTGGGGGCATCCTCATGTGAATGACTGGACATATATCCCAGACTCATTCTAGAATTGTATCCATTTTATTTCTCTACTCTGCATTTCAGGCCAGTTGTCATAAATCTGGCCAGATATAATGTATCATACATGATATATCAAGTACGATATATGATACATGATACATCATATAATGTATCATGTATCATATATCATATCAGTTTGTCTATTTGCAGAATAGGATCAAAACCATTCCAATTTCTAAAGGTCAGCTGGTATAATTTCCTGCATAAATTTGCTTTTCTAACAATGCAACAATGTTTTATAACAAGGCAAAATCTAAGATTGCTTTGAGTAATTCTTGAAGGAAATGTTAAAAGGTAACAGTTAGTAACAGTGAGTCGAGTTAAACAATAAAGTTAAAGCTGCTCCCTGCATCCTTTACCTTGTCACATGCAGATCCTGTTAGACTAACTGGGGGAGGAGTTTGTGTGCCCAAGTGCATTTGCCACGGGAAATTTGCATGTTGCCTGAAAAAGTTCAGAAGTTATGAAACTAATATAAACAGACACACTGTTTCTGAATCCATGGTACTGATTATCCTGGGTATAAACACTACCAAGACACCTACAAATAGCACGTGTGCATTTGCACCTTTGGCTGTTTGGCTGCTCCCAGCAGTGGCAATAGGTAACAGGCAAATGGGGGTTTTGATGCTACAGTGTACGAATGCCTGCCACGTCTCCTGAGTGAGTGGAATTACCCCCTCACTCGCCCCTAGTCCAGCTCTTCTGGATTTGTTTTCTTGTGTTTTTCAATTCCACCTTTTACTCTTTAACTCACCTGGTTCACTGTCATCATGCTCTTTCAGCTGGCCCCTTTGCCTCTTATCACACAGGAAGCCAGTTCATCACAGGAAAATAACTGAAAACTAGGAAGCCAAAACAAAGCAAACACTACAGCAAGTTCACTTGGCTTACAGACACCAAAGCAAGATAAACACCAAGTCAGAGCATAGGGAGAGGAAGCTGTGGGGCTGGAAGCTGAGGCAAGAAGAAGGAAAAACAAGCTAGTGCTCTGCCTCGATGCACTGGCAACAGCTGGTTCAGCTCAGCCACACTGTGAACCTGTTACAGATCCATGCAGTAATGGAGGGCTGGGGCATCTCTTCTCTGGAATCTTGGCAGCAAAGGAAGCTCTTCTGGAAAGAAGCAGTAGCACCACAAAGCTGCAGTGCCTGCTAAGGACACATGTTTTTCATGTGGTTTTGTGTTGGAAAGAGGATGGCTAAAAATCTTCTTCAAAAGGCTTCTTGTTTCTTCAGCAATATCCTTGTACAGTGGGTCTTCCTAGGATTCTTGTGCATTGGGATATTAAAAAGGGTGAGAAGCTGGGCTGTATTAGAATCATAGAATGACTTGGTTTAGAAGGGACCTTAAAGATCATCTAGTTCCACCCCCCTGCCATAGGCAGTGACACCTACCACTAGGTCAGGTTGCTCAAAGCCCCATCCAACCTGGCCTTGAACACTTCCAGGAAGGGGGCATCCACAACTTCTCTGGGCAACCCGTGCCAGTGTCTCACCACCCACATAGTCAAAAATTTCCTCCTAATATCTAGCCTAAATCTACCCTCTTTCAGTTTGAAACCATTCCCCCTTGTTCTATCACTACATGCCCTCACAAAAAGTCCCTCTCCAGCTTTCCTGTAGCCCTTTCAGGTACTGGAAGGCTGCTATAAGGTTTCCCTGAAGCCTTCTCTTCTTCAGGCTGAACAACCCCAGTTCTCTCAGTCTGTCTCCACAGGGGAGGTGCTCCAGCCCTCCAATCAGCTTTGTGGCCCTCCTCTGGACTTGCTCCAACAGCTCCATGTCCTTCTTACTCCGGGGGCCTCAGAACTGGACACAGTACTTCATGTGGGGTCTTATGAGAGTGAAGTAGAGGGTCATACAGTTCCTGTAACAGGCTTCTGCTAGGACATTCTGCCATTCCCACTGACATTTACATCCCACATCCCTAAATAAAGAAACATGAATTTATGAGGTTTAGCATTTTGTTGCATTAGAGGGTATGAGTCTGCAAGGTGGTTGAAAGCTTTCCCACTGAATCACGAGGTTCAGACTAGACTCTCTTGCTTTCTAAACTCCTTCTTAGAGAGGAGTCTAGGTGCATCTGGATCCAATCCTAATCCCAGACTTGATCAATGGTTTATGTCTAAAAGATCATGAGTGTGCGCAGCAACCTATCAGAGTCGATGTTTGCTTGTTTCAGAGTCGAGCCAAGGACTTGCACTGAGACAGATGTGCAAAGTTGAAAAGAAAGAGAATTTATTAAGGTGACAGATATAACAATTTTGGAATTGCCACTAATAAATGCACTTACTGCGCTACTGCTAAATGCCCCAGTAAAGTGTAGTAACAATTCACCCAGATATCATCCACAAAGTAGCAGAGGCACAACTTACTTAGGAGGCATCCATGCCTGGGAAGGAGAGAGTCCGGGCCCATTGACCCATCTGGAAACACTTGGGATTCTCTTCTTCAAAAATAGAGGATTCTAAAGGCTATTTTATACTTCTTGACGAGAGAGGACTGGGTTGTATCTTGTGTGCGGACTGGATCCTAGCAAACTAACGGTGCTATTAATTACGGGAGGAGGGAGGAAGTAGACCCAACGCTTGCTGCAGATGTGGATTCCTTCTCAGTCACATTGGTACAACTGGTTGCCAGTCTTTGCCTCCTGTTATTGTTGGCACAACTAACAGTAGTCCTCGTTACAGGACTTCTGTCCTGTCCCAGCTGTCGCATGAATTACTGGGGTTGTAAAAACTTCCAAACTGCCAGGTTGTAAGAAGTTCCAACACCTGGACTGGGCCTTGGCTTAGATAAACAAGTGGTTCTTCCTTTGTCCCTGCTCATTGTCAGGAAATCATAAGCGCACTGAATTAAGCTGCTTTCCTATCCCAAAGCTTATACAAGATAAGCACACCAATTTGGGACAACTCAGGTCAGTTTTCCCACATATTTTTATTTCAAAAGGCTGTGATAGTATCCTTCACTAGCATGTTCCTGAAGAATTTATCTTTATCATTTGACAAGTGGCAAGTAAATCCCTGACAAAAGGAAATAAGAAATTATAATTTTGTTACCTTATAAAGGGATTAAAATAGTAAAGCAACAATGAGAAAATGGTGGAAGAAATCAAACTACAAAGTAGACATGCCTAAAATGTATATTATTATGAGGTGCTAGTATTGTTAATCCATAATTGTCAATTTACAAGTCACATGATTCTTTAGCATATTACTGGTGTAGATATATTATTTTCAGAAATGTACTAATGTACTGTACTTTATGGTAAAAAACAGTATTGCTTCCATTTGTTCTAAAATAAAAAGTCTATTTTGCCATGCATCTTATTGGATATTTCCATTAGAAGATGGCTGATAAAAAGGACAATTGACTTTGATACAATCCTGTTTGGTTTGTTTGTTGTTTTCAACAAATAATGTACAAAGACCTGTATGCTGAATTGCAGGAGAAAGTGTTGTTGCCCACAAAACATTTCTTGTCAGCACTGAGTCCAGAAGCATTTCTTTGGTGAGATGCCAAGCACGTTTTTTTTTCCTCCCTTCCTTATCCACAAACCCAGGGCTACACTCCAACCAGCACTGCCTGCCTTTAGCTCACAGTAACATGGGCAGACTCCAACGTCCATGTCTTCATCCCACATACCAGACTCTTTAGGTAGAGGATTCCGTCACATTGGCTATAGTTGTCCCAACAACAAGGCTGTTGTACCACCAATTTCGAGTTGATTCTTCCCTACATTATAGCATTTAATATACGTCTATAAAGCTGAATGACCATTCATCGATTACACTTGAAAATAAGAATTAGTACAAGAACATAAATTTATTCCTTGAGTTTGTACTATACTAAAATGCAGCCTATAGGAAACCATCTTTAAACTAGTAAAATATAATTGTGAAACACATTGTGAATTCACATTCTGAAATAAATATATAAAGCCTCCCAGATCTAACATGATGATTCAAATCCAGGCCAGGCAGGTAGTAGCATGCAAAATGTCTGAGCATTCAGGCTACTCCATTAGAGATAACAGAAGTTTTTACATATTGGAGTGAAACATGTGCTTTCAGGTTTTACTGCACAAGGGTGAAAGCTGACTCTACTGCTTACGGGTATAGAAAATAAATACTCTGGTACCATTCTAGTCCTCAATGACTGATGTTCTTCATGTAACATTAATCAAGAACTTTGTTTTCAGTTGCAGCAGATAGCTCAAAATCTATGTAGGCATGGCAATTTGATTTTCCTGCTCCTGCATCTTAATTGAGTCAGAGGAATAGACTATGGAGTATTACTTTTTGTTGTTACTCTCACTGTACTTCTACTGTGGTCAGAGGATTTAATTTCCAGGATTGTTAAGACAGCATTTTCCATGAACGTGAAATGCAAATGAAAAATGTTAGAGAATTTTCAGAAGGTTGTGCTTACTGCAACTTTCCATGACAATTATAGTAAGCACAACTTTTATCTAAACCCAAGTTCTTCTTATAGCTGCACTCGTCCATTAATATTTTTGCCAGCCCAAGAGACATCAAAAACTCTGGCAGGATGTTGAGCAACTGATTGCTACATAAACAGTCTCCTCTGAGCAATGTTTTAGTTTTGCAGCTAGTGATGAATGTGAAGCAGAGATAAAGTGCATTCTCACTTAAGTCTGAAAGTCTTCTTGCCATCAACAGTAGAACTTGAACTTGGCAGTAATGAATCACAAGATGTACCAGAGAAAAAGTAAATATCTCTGGGGACTGAAAGGATAACTGTGCTTTCTTCCGACTTTATTTACTCACTGGCAGTAGCAAATGCCAAAAGGTGATAATGCATGCAGTGAATCGCATTAGCCATAACTCCAAAGGAAACATATTTCATGGTTGGTTAATTCTTAATTGATTCTGATAGTTCTGGCCTAAAGTAGAGAGCAAACTATGTCACTATTGATCAAGAATCTTGTGAAGTCCACATTTTACGCAATGCATGCACTTTTTATGGATGTCAGCCAGCGAATTTTCAAACAGAAAATGGTATTTCCAACCCTCATTTCAGATCTGAGTGAACAGATTGAAATGGAACAACTAAAAACTCCAAGAAAAGAAGACTTTTAATCCAGTTGATGGTGCCTTAGCTTGTGGTCAAACCAGCCACTCCTCCCTGGTAACAACAATTGAAATATCAGAGAAAGGGAAGCAGAATTTTTCCAAAATAGGGGAGGAAGTATGCATAATGGTCAAATCCAGAGATGACTTATATTCCACTCATGATACTACAGCTTCTGTCTCCTCTATCCAAAGTTGGCATAGAAAACCTCACTCATCACTGATCTCCGCTTGGACACCAAGTTGTTGACCACAACTCTTTGAGTGCACCCATCCAGCCAATTCCATATCCACCGAGTGGTCCATCTATCAATTCCTTGCCTTTCTAATTTAGAGACAAGGATGTTGTATGGGATGGTATCAAATGCTTTGCGCAGGTGCAGGTAGATGACATCAGTTGCTCTTCCCTTATCTATCAACACTGTAACCCATAGAAGACCACCAAATTTGTCAGGCACAATTTGCCCTTAGTGAAGCCATGTTGGTTATCACAAATCACCTCCTTATTTTCCATGTGCCTTAGCATAGTTTCCAGGAGGATCTGGTCCCTGATCTCACCAAGCACAGAGGTGAGACTGACTGGCCTGCTGTTCCCTAGGTCTTCTTTTTTTCCCCTCTTTAAAAATGAAGGTTATGTTTCCCCTTTTCCAGTCAGTGGGAGCTTCACCGGATTGCCATGACTTCTTAGATACGATGGATAGTGGCTTAGCAACTTCATCTGACTATCAGAAATGATACATTAGCACCTCCAGTCAATTGCACATCGGCAGAAATACTGGAAAGTGTCTCTTTTGCTCAGAATATGGTAGCAATTTATAGACTGTTAGAGGTATACCTGTTCTTCATCTTCACGCAAGTAGGCAGCTCTGTAGCCTCTCTTTCTGCTCCAAGAGTTAACACATCTTTTGAACCAAGGCAAAAGATGGAACGAGGAATTTAAGGCATAAGACTGAAACCGTGTGTCACAAAATACCTCCCCTTGTGCAAATCTGAGGATGCAGCAAGATCATCAATTATATAAAAAATAGGCATGCAGAGCTTGAGATAAACAAAATTCAGTGCTTCAGTTTCAGTAAGTGCAGCTTTTGCCTTTGAGATACTGTGCGTGCTAGGCCTGGGAACAAGAAAAAAATAGAAAATAATGGGGGAGGCGGTCTCAGACAGAGCTCCCTGTTACGTTTCTGATCTTATCTTGCCTGAAAGAAAGGACAGAGCGATGTAATGTTAGATAAGAGCGAATCGCTGGAGGGCCATCTCTAGGCTGTGCCTTTCGGTGCCCGGGGGGACCCAGCCGCCCTCGGGGCCCGGCTCCCCGCCGGCCGGGGCCGGGCAGGCCGGAGCATCCCCGCGGCGGGGCAGCGTGGCACTGCCGGGGAGGTGGGGCCAGGCGCTGACCTGCCA
>VZRW01014098.1:0-22775 GCA_013398125.1 Aegotheles bennettii
AAGTTGGCCCTGCGGAAGTCCACCAGACACCACTCGCCCCTCATCAGCCCCTGGACAAAACTCAATACATTCTAGTTGCTCTCTCACATAGAGAGCAACTCCACCACCTCGCCTCACCGACCGATCTTTCCTAAAAAGGACATAGCCATCCATAACCACATTCCAGTCATGTGAGCTGTCCCACCATGTCTCTGTAATTGCCACCAGATCATAACCTTTAGACCGCACACAGACCTCTAACTCCTCCTGTTTATTCCCCATGCTGCGTGCATTGGTGTACAGGCATTTCAGAGAGCAAGCAGAGCGTGCTGGTGGGACCCCTGGGAGGCAGGAGGCCTTGTGGTCAGGGCCTAAATATCTATCCCTTCTCTTCAATGATTGAAAATCCTCCCTAGACCATCTTTCTTCAGGCCCTAGCATGTTATTCTTGGGTTTTTGTTTGATTGTTTGTTTTCCCCTAAATGCAAACAGGTGTACTTTGTCTGGGTTTGCTTAGGCTGGAAATTTGACAAAAACATTAGCAAGTTACATGTATCACACTTGCTTAATGATGTCTAAAGATGCCTTAGCAATTATGGAAAATGTTGATGTCATTCTGTCAACAAAAGTGCTCTGGATAAAAACTGAAAGTATAATCTTCTTGTAAAAAAGATTTTTTATACTGTGCCTACATCTTTCTGATGATACTCTGAGGTTCAGACTTCACCCATTCCACTCAGCAAACATTTTAATCTTGCTGAATATCATACTGTTAATGTAGTCACTAAAGTTAATGTAGGTATGAATAAAAATGGGGTTTGGTTTCTGTCTTGTTTTTAAGAAGGAAACCTACATTAAAAAGCAAACAATTCAGCCTCCGTCCCTGTACTTCTTCCTATATTAGAATATGCTATATTTTAAATAAATTCAATGAAGTTATAACAGCTATTTTAAAAGCTCTCTTTAAAGTGGTCATCATAGATACCCTGCCCATGGCACAATAATTTCACAGTTAATCCAACTCTTATTTAAAGGGCTGTTTCTTTGCTAAAGGCAAGCATAGAGCCAGGTAGAGAAGGGAGAGTAGGTCACCCACCCACACTCTTCGCTTCATTATCAATATCCAACATAGAAATGCTCTAGTAGGGGGGTTAGACTAGATGATCTTTTGAGGTCTTTTCCAACTTTTAATGTTCTGTGATTCTGTGACTCTGTGAAATGCACATCTCTCCTACTGAGACCATGTTAATTCTGACTAAATTGGTAGAATAATTTATCTAAAAACTACATTTTATTACTATGGGGTTGTCTTCCTCCCTGCCTCAGCTCCCAAGCTTTAGAGGGTTTCTATTGGAACTAATTTCAGCCAGTATAGATTTGTCATACAACAGAGTATCAAGGAAGTCACTACTTTTTTTCAGGTGATTCCAAAATAGGCCATTTATACTAGCTGCTTGCTATAGTTAGATTAAGTTAAAACTGTCAACTTTACAAAATGGAGACAGAAAACACGTTTCAGGGGTAACTTGTTTATGTTCAGACACCATCAGCTGTTTACAAGAGGCAGATCGATTTACCCTTCTTAAGCAAAAAAGTCTTCACAGAAGAAAATCTGGTTTGCTATTTATGTGCTTTGCTTCATGCAAGCAGTTCTTAGAAGGAGCACAGCTGCAAAACAGCACTGTAACCAGGAATACAAGAAGTACCAACACAGAGAGTTCTGTAAAATCCCAGGGGTGAAAAAGCACACTCTATAAAGCTCTGTTAAGGGTAAATTAAGTTCAGTCACAGAATATATTGGATCCCAATTAAAATTCACAGAATTTGATTTAAAATTAAAAGAAAAACAGAAAAAAAGAAAAATATTTTGGAATGGCACTGATTTATTCAGGCATCACAACATGTTTTGGGAATGTAAAATGTTACACAATTACAATCTGAAGTGCCAGCAATAACTGAAAAAGTAATTGGAAGTAAATACAGTTTGTCACCTACTGTGAGCATTTTAGCCAGCACTACAAGAATTAAAGAAATCCCAAAAGATTCATCAGAGTATATTTCTACTAATTTAATGAATGTTAAAATGCTGGTGCTGCAGCAGTCTGAAAATAGAAAATACCCAGATTTTTTTTCAACTCATCTTGTGGAACATGCATTTGTATGCAGAATTCATATTAAGTAGAGAATTAATCTGCTTTTCCTTTTTAATACAGAAGTACACCTGGAATATGCCTCATACATATTCAGAAAATATTATTTTCACTGATGTCCAGACTACTTTAGTTAGCCTTTTATTTATTTTTTAAAAAAAGCAAAAGATTGAAGTTCTCTACTAAGACAAATAATTTTACTACCTATAAGACCTGAACCTTTCAGTTCTAAAAGTGGCACATGTTGGACTGTGAAATGGTTAAATCTCCTTACTGAGCTCTCAACTGAGAAAGTAGTCTCATTGAAGTTAATTGGTTTATTAAAGTTACTAAGTACTCAAAAATAGGAATAAAATTGCAGAATATATCTCTGTTATTTCTGTTTCAGTGGTGTCTGTAACATCTTGGACTGTTTGCATGACTGAACATTTCTTGAAAGCTAGTATTTAAACACACACATTGCTTTTTTCTTATATTTTTTCCTTTTTTTCTGAAACACTGAACTCACGGGGTGCAGCTTGAGAGAAGTTCTTCAAAGGACTGTGGGAAATACATGAGATCAGAGAAAGGTACTGATACAGCAAGTGTTACTAAGACCACAGTAAAAGTCACTTCTTTAAATCAATCTCTGAACAGTTACTTCGATGCAGGAACACTCTACTGTTGATCTGCTGCTAGTAAAAATAAATAAATAAATGAACTAAAACTTGTAGAGGATGACCAGAGGGCTACCTGATTGTTGATTGACAGGGAAGCCCTCCTGTTCATCACATTCGGGTGCTAATTGTTTGATGATAATAAAGCTAAATGCCTAACAAGGGAGTGGACCATAAAAGGCAGGGCTTGAGGCACTGGGGGACCTTCAGTGCCTGAGCACTGGGGGAAGGAGCAGGACGTGCTCTGTGAGTTGGACGTTGAGCTACTACTCAACCTACGATACCAGCAAGAACATCGAGTGATGGGAAAGGAGGCCGGCTCTGCGCACCCAGCGCTCCGGGGCAACTTGCTGCCAGCTTGGGAATTCATCGCCTAGCTTTGCCTGGATCCCGGACACATCGCCTTGCCTGGATCCCCAACAAAACTAAACCTAATTCAAGCAGTTACAAAATGAGAATTAAAGTAGAGAACCTGAGATGGTAGCTGCATAAGATGTCCTTATTTAATGACAAGTCTATCTAAGAAAACAAGACTATATGATTTCCTCAGAAAGAAGATTGAACATCCCTTGCTTCCTGAGTGGGTGCTCCAACCATGAGAATTTTATATTAGAGTGGAAAAATGGCAACCCAGGGACTGGATTTGAGTGTCTGAACAGTTAGTCAAGTACTATCTGATACAGCCTAAGAGCTGTCAAATGCAGCCTCTGGTCTGTGGATGACCTGTGCCCTTTCAGCTTGGCTGTGGGAAACCAGAACAGATACCCTGGGGAGGCCCAGAAAGCACTAGGCACCTATGCTTAGGCAACTAAGTATAACAAAAATGTTTGGGATTATATCTGGAAAAGAAAGGTCAAGTGCAAACTTTAAAGCCCAAAGTTAGATTTCTTACCACAAATGCATAAAACAGGGACTATCAAGAATAAGTAAGTGTCCAGCTTGGTATAGTGATGACTGTCTAGGCTATCAAGGGTCCTTATTTAGTCAATGGTGAGGAGTCAGACATCTAACCACCTTTTTGAAGTCTACTTTTGCCTCCTGAGCTCCCCTGCAGTGCTCCTTCAAGACAATGAGGAAGCCAGGAACACCAAGCACAAAATCCTCTCCGAAATTCATAGCAGTCACCTCTGTTTATCTGTTATTAAACGTGGAGTTAGTTGCAGCAGGTAACATCTAGGAAAGAAGAAAAAAAGTTACAGAAGAATCTTCTGGTTGTACTTTGGAAATAGCTCAAATTTTCATGGACAATGTATGTCCCAGGACATTGTCAGTTGAAAGGCTTAATTCCTGTACTCCTACATGGATATGCGTATGCACTACTCTGAAAAGAGATGTATGTTAAAATTACAATAAAACAAAACTGTTGTATGTTTTTCTGAGACCTTATAGCTTTGGGAGAAGTTAGATAAATGGGTATTGTGTCTTGTGAAACATTTTTTTGTCTGGAAAGTCTTAGATTGCATTTCCTTATTTCTGTAGAAGAGAGAAAGAGGAAAAAAAAAGGAAAAAGAGGAAAGATCTAAGAATGAGTGAAAAGAGGTTTTCATATAAAGAAATACTTTTGAGTTAGTAAAGTTATCTTTATTTTCTGTTAACTTTTTTTCTTTGTTTTTTTATAGGAAGGAAGGAGGTAGAAGAGTCCTTTTCCCATAGTTTTGAAATGGACAGATTAAAGAAGATGTTTTTCCCCATTCCAGGTCTCTGCATTGCATTCCTTGGAGTTGGTCTCCTCTTTTGCCATGCAGCTCTGTAAACATGGTACTGTATCTTTGTTTAGTCAGTCATTCTATCAACAAATGACCACTGCCCATTTGAGAAGGGGAATCAGAAAAAGGAAAAGAAAGCTGTCAGGTTGAAATGGAAACTGATAATAAAATAATAATAAAAACTAATACCAATATCAATACTAAGATAAAATACACAGAGTTATATTCATCAAACACTGTGAGCACCACAGCTCCAGTAAGAGCATGATGGTCAAAACAAATGGAGATTAAGCCTAGGGAGCAGAAAGATGGGTGAGACCCTCCAGGGATGGCATAGGAGATGTGCTCCAGCCCCCTGATCATCTTCTTGGCCCTCCTCTGGACTCGCTCCAACAACTCCATGTCCTTCTTATGCTGGGGACTCCAGAACTGGATACAGTACTCCAGGCGGGGTCTCACAAAAGCAGAGTAGAGGGAGAGAATCACCTCCCTCAACCTGCTGGTCACGCGGGCCGTGTCTTATGATTCCAAAAGTATCACTTAAGACTCAAAGGAAACCAAGAGACAAGTGACATATAGTTTAGGAGCTTTTGAGGAGGCTAGCCAAAATCAATTGAAACACAAGCAATGGTATGCCATTAGTTTGAGGCTAGTAAGCTGTCTAGAGCAAATCAATTTCTATGTATAAATGTAATCACAAAAGCCACTTTCTAAACACTAAATATGCAGAAGACCAAAGCAAGTGCTAACTTAGGTAGATTTTTGTATAGCAGATGCTAGTTTGGGAAGAACAGGTCATTAAAACTGAATGTGTTGGAGGATTGTTTTGATTGCACCTATAAATCCTGGAAAAAAAATAAACTCAGGCAGTCAGTAGGGAAGAACTTGTAGCACACACTGGGTGAAGGCAGGAGAATGAGAACTGTACTTTTTTAAAACACTTGTTGGAAAAGGTAAATCTGGAAATAGCTTACAAGGAAGTTGGTTGTGTTTGCTTATAATGTAATCAGGAATAAATATTGTTGCTAATATCACACTTAACAGTATTGAAAAATACTTGCTCATAATATTGTTTTCTTCTCCTAACAGGAATACCCCAGTAAGGCCCCAAATATTTGGTAAGTACTGCAGGTTGAAGTCAACTATGCACAACAGTTAAACATTACCACAAACGTATGCTGTTGTTTGATATATATTTCAATTTCTGATTACTGAGAGATGATTAAAAGGCGATTTTATTGGTACTATTCTTCACGCAGTAAATGCAATTGTACTAGAATAACATAAACCTTGTACATAATAGTTTTAAATATAAGGTTACACAGGACTTAAAAACACAAGAACAACCATATTAGGGCAAAAGAAATGCTTCATACAGACCAACATACTGTTCTTAACAGTGATCTACAAAGTCTTAAACAAAAATGTAAGAAAAAACGACAAGTAAATTTCCCTTTGGGATATCCTCCAAGCTTCTAGTCATTAAAACCTTGTTGGACTATTGTGTTTAACAGCCTGAATTGCATACTTTATTTTTGAACCTACACATACTGCTACAGTTACTTGTCAGTGAATTTCACAAATTAATCACTCTGCTAGCTACTGTTTTCCAAGAGGATGCATCCTAGTCTATTTACTGTCTTCTTATGGAATTCATTCTGTACTTCTGTATCTCTGATCGCTCTTGGTTTTCTTTGTATATGTTCTATATTTGTTTTGCTGTGGTAAGAACTTCAAAAAATTTCCAAGGACTCTATGCTTCATAGATCTCTATGGTAACATCATTATATTCTCTATTTCATTTCCTTCCTTTTCTAAGATATCCTCACATTTACCAAGTAGACAAGTAATGACCATTTAACAGATGCTTTCAGATAATTATCCACAAAAACTCCAGTATTTCTTCACAGTCTTCTAAAAGTTACTATACAGGCAATAACATACAGTGTTTTCCTTTTATCTGTTCACCACTCATGAGACTTTAGTGAAGCATGGAATTATAAATGCAGTTCTAGTGGTCAAGAGCATCTTTGAGAGTATCAGGCTTTTTCACTGGCAACATACAATGCTATTTTAAGTTCATGAGCTGAGAATAATTTGTAATTTTTCTCTGAAGATGATTAGAGAAATTATATTGAAAATTATATTGCAAGCAGAGATTTCATTAATGAACAAGATGAATTAATGAATAAGAAGGTAAGTATTAGCTAATTTCAAAGTACTTACAAATTATCTTACTCAATATAGTAACTGAGGAATGTTTCCATTCAATGTAAAAATATTTCAGAGTTTCAGTTGTTCTCATATCAGAGAAAAAATAACAATTTAAGAAGTTCAAAGTTGAATGAAATGTTCAAAGAATGGTAAATGAAGATGTATTTCTTTTTTTATTTTTTTTCCTTAAATCAAGGCTGAATAGAACATACAGCAAACAGCTAGATTAAAAATTAAGGAAAGGTGTAGAAAACTGAATAGTTCTGAGCTTTGATCTTGCAGAAGTAAAGATTTTATGGGCTTGGATCTATATTTTGCAGTTCTGCACACTATCTGCTTTTCTAGTCAGCATTTCTTTGGTATAGTTTTACAATACAGGCTCACTGCACTTCTATTCCTCCAAGAAGTAGAAGCTCAGCTTCAAATTTTAAACTGATGTTTAAACTGATGTTCCTTTGAGAAGAAGGTTATATATAGCACTGGCAACTACATTCTGTGAATTCTGATTATATACTATGTTATCATCACTCTCCACACAAAGCTGTCTGATTATATTAATAAGAAGCAGTTTCCATACAATGCACAGTAATTTGAATAATCTATTCAGTTAAGAATAATGGATAGGATGGAAAAACTTATCCACTATATGGGCCACAAGTTCTTAATTTTGTTTGCATTCTTTTTTTCCCGTTTCTCATTTGTCTTCAAGTAAACCTAGTCTAAAATTTCATAAAAATTATAAAATCAGTTTTTCATTGTTGGGGGTGCCCTAATTTAAAAATCTGCTTGTCATGAACTTCTAAACAACATAACTTTACAATTAATTAAATAATTTATTGATACAGGAAATTAAGATAATTTTTTGATGTTTCAGACCAGACAATGGGAAGTAAGTGAACTGCATATTATTTAAGTCACAAGAAAATTCCATTCCTATACATATAATGTTCTTAAAAAAAATTCTCAATTGTAAGGAAAAAAATATCTTTTGTATTCTTTTACAACACTATGGCCATAATATACTCAGATGTGCTACAGGTACATTACAAATTCAGGATATGTTCTACATGCATATTCATAGAATCATATAATCATAGAATGTGCTGAGTTGGAATGCATCCATCAGGATCATCAAGTCCAACTCCTGTCCCTGGGTAGGACACCCCAAGAATCACACCATGTGTGTGAGCGTGTTGTCCAAACACTTCTAGACTCGGTCAGGCTTGGTGCTGTAACCACTGCCCTGGGGATCCTGTTCCAGTGCTCAACCAACCTCTGGGTGAAAAACATTTTCCTAATATCTAACCTAAACCTCCCTGATTCAGCTTTCTGCCATTTCCCCAGGTCCTGTCATTGATCACAAGAGTGAAGAGATCAGTAGCTGGCCCTTCCCTTCCCCTCATAAATGTTCGATTGTTCAGCTGCTCCTCATGAAGCATCCCCTACAGACCTTTCACCATCCTTGTTACCCTCCTTTGGACGCTCTCCAATAACTTTATGTCTGTTTTATATTGTGATGCCCAAAACTGCACATAGTACTCAAGGTGAGGCCTCACCAGGGCAGAGTAGAGTGGGAGAATCACCTCCCTCAACCGGCTGGCAACACCATGCTTAATGAACCCCAGGACACAGTTGGCCCTCCTGGCTGCCAGGGCACACTGTTGGCTCACAGTCAGTTTGCCAGCAACTAGGACCCCGAGGTCCCTCTCTGCTGTGCTGCTCTCCAGCCACTCCTTCCCTAGTCTATACATACAACTCTACATACATACAACTCTACATACATACAACAGGGTTATCCCGTCACAGGTGCAGAACCTGGCACTTGCCCTTGTTAAACTTCATATGGTTGGTGATTGACTATCTCTCTAATCTGTTGAGTTCTCTTTGCAGGGCCTGCCTGTCCTTGAGGCAGTTGAGAGCTCCTCCCAATTTAGTATCGTCTGCAAACTTAGTATTCCTTGAAGTCCTGCAACTAAGCCATTGATGAAGACGTTGAAGAGAACTGGGCCTAAGATGAAGCCCTGCAGAACCCCACTAGTGATCGGTTGCCAGCCTGATGTTACCCCATTCACTATCACTCTTTGTGCCTGACCTTGAGCAAGTTGCTCACCCATCATGTAACATGGCTGTCCAGCTGTATGTTGGACATTTTGTCCAGAAAGATACTGTGAGAAACAGTATCAAAAGCTTTGTTGAAGTCCAAAGAGATGATATCTAATGTTTTTCCTTAATCAAGGAAAATTTCCCAATTTCCTTGATTGTGTTGAGGTTTTTTTATAGATACCTTGTTTTTCTTAGAAGACTATACACACTTCTAAAATATTACCCTTCCCTAATACAGTGTGCCAGAAGCCATAGTAACGAAGGTGCTGAAAAGTTTAAGACAACAGCCAATATGCTCATTGTCTCATTCATGTCTCATTCACTCATTCTCACTCGTACCTGAAGATTTAATTTTATTTAATTTTCCCTCTCTATTTTAATGAAAGCATGTAAAAGAATGACATCTGAATTGTTTGGAGATTAAAGGAAACTTTTAAATTATCATATATATTTCATTTATCCAGGAAAAAAAGAGATATAATGCAAAAGATTAATGCCTTCTGAAATATGATGCAAGTAACAACTGAATGATGAAAAAAACAAATCTGTTGGGATTGTTCTTTCTTCCTTTGTTTGAAGACAAGAAAAACAAAACAAAACAAAAGCAACACAAACATAAATTACACTTCCAATACATAAATTGGTTCACTAGAGAGGTAAATCATGCATTTAAAGTTAAGACATACAATTGAACGTATGTTGATTGGAGATCAGTAAAGCCTGTTTGATAAACATCAACTTTTATTTTATTTTATTTTATTTTATTTTATTTTATTTTATTATTTTATTTCTTATTTAAAGGGGTAGCAGTTGTTGGTAAAAAAAAGTAATGCAGCAAAACCAGTATTCATGCCACACTAAAATTTAATCAAATTATCATTTTTGGTTCAGCTGTTCTACCTGAAAAAATTCAGTAAAAAAACTTGTCATCTTGACTGTTCTCAGAAAATCAATTGCAGTTCATACAGTGTAAAATTTTGGAGTGCAGAATTATGGTTATTCTAAATGCACTATGTGAACTTCAAAAAAATTCTATAATAAAATGCTTTGTTCAGAAATTTTATGTAATTTTGTTTCCTTTAAAAGAACAGAATCTGTGGGATTTAAGTATTCCATTTAATGTACTGAGAATTTCTAGATTCTATCTAAATTTCTTAAAAAAAAAAAATAGCTTTTCCAGAATTTTCTAGAAACATACCCAGATTCCAGTCTACCCAATGTTAACAGTGATAAAGATGTTACATATTAAAATCTCATTACAAATAAGTACTGCAGCCATCCTTAATCAACATATCACATTCTTTATCATCAATGATCAAGGCATTAAAAAATGTATACTCAGAACAACTAATGAAACAAACAGCACCAGTCCCCCAGCACTTGGACTAAATTATCTATCCTGAATATTTGCTGGAAGAGTTGCTGGTGTGTTTTCATCCCAAGCTGACTAACACTTTCCCAAACAACTCCTGAACATATTTCAGGAATGAGCATGAGTCAGTAACCATTTCTGATACACAATTTATAGTGGTTGAATTATTTGGGACAGTATTGTGTGCTGATTCATGCCAGTTAGTGTCAGTACCAGAGAATAGTTTAAGATTTGTTTAATTTACTACTATATAGAAAGACAGAAAAAAACAGGGTATCCTACAGACTGTTCCTTGATTTATAAACAGCAATTAATTTTAATGATGCTATTCATTTATGTTTTAAAACAGTTTACTTATTTCTACTATGACTTTTCTGTTTGTAGTAACAAAAAAATGTTAATTTCTCCACACATTGGTGGATGTATGGACCATCTATTTTTTCCTTAGGAAAGTTTTTCTGCACCTGGCTTCTTCTATTAGCGCTACTGTCTCTCTCTTTATATATCATCTCCAGTTGAACAACTATTTATTTTTCATCTGTAATTAAGATACAATTATAATTCAGATTATCTAAAATTCACTTAATCACTTCAAAGGTGTCAAGGCCTGGAAAGCCAAATTATTTTAATTTATCATTTATTTGTCACTGGGGGAAAAAAACACTGCCAAGCTCGATTTATGAAGTGGACCAAACAAGGGATAAGTTCTGTAAGGAAAAACGTTTCACTTACACAGGCACTCATACACAAGCACGCATGCCCAGGTAATAGTTACAGGTAACTGAGACCTGCCCCAGTGAGACAACTCTGTCCATCCTGGGTGCATGTGACACTCACTCCCACCAATCTCTGTATCAGGGTCTGGGTAAGGCTCAGCACAAACGCCTTGAGTTCTTGGCTTCTGTGTGTGTTGGAAGATGGTGTGACAATATGATTTCTATGACTGGGTCGGTTTATAACCAGATGTCATAAAGGCCATCAACCAAATAACTCCATGATGATATCATGGGTTACTGCCTTGATTGCATTGTCCTTTCATCCACTGTTCATTATATTCAGTTACTCAATTCTTAATTAAACAAGTTTTTTTCACTTAGGTCTTGTCAAGAGAATAGATTTAAAAAAGACTTAACAAAAAGAAGCTTAACCTTTGTGGAAAAAATCCTACCTTAATCTTTTCCAATTAATCTTCTCTTTTTCTTCCTTATAATAACAGCAGTTAGAATGAAAATAGGATGATTAGAATGTAAGTCAGTGTAGAATATCTGGTTAAAAATTATGTTTTGACACGTTTTTACCAAAGTTTTTTAAAAAGCCATTCAAAAACAGCCAGACTCTAAACTTGATTGTTTTTCTGTCCATCCCCTAAGCATGAAAGCTTGCTTAGCATTTCTTTTAAAAGCTGTGAATCAGAACATTGCTCAAAAGAGAAAAGCATCCCTTTCCAGAGGAACCTTAATTCATAGAGTTTTGGTAGATGAGATTTTTCTGTACCATTAACATTTGATGTAATTAGCAGTTAGACACTTACATTAAGCTAAGTAGAGTTTATATCTGGGAAAACTTTCTGTAAGGAAAGAAAAAACCAAAATATTTCTAGCATCTATTTAGATGTAAAGGACAGAGAAAGGAAGAATGGCACGATTGATACACACCATTGTCCCTTTCATACTAACAGTTTTACACTCACAATATTGTTATAGACAAGAAGGTGAACACACTTCATATATAAAGTTAAGATTTTTTTTGTTAATTTAAACAAAGTGTAACTGACACAATAAAGTTAGTATTATTAATCCAGTTACTGTGAAACTTGGAAGGGTGAGTGGAAGGAAAGATCATGTGTTCTTTTAAGAATATGTGGTCAAGGGTGGTTTAAATGCAAAGAGGGGTTAACGAGAAAAGGAGGAGCCATAAACAAGAACATACAGGGGCAAAAACCCGACTGACCAAGAATAAGGAAGACAATAACAGGCACTAACAGGAACAAAACCTGCTCAGTTACACTAATTGAATTGTACAAGGAATGGGAGGAATGATTATTTCAATAAGATTAACTGATGAAGGACCTTGTCAAATGTGATACTATAACAAATCATATAGACACAAAAGTGATAGACAAAACTAATGGAGACAAAGACAAGAAACTAACCTCGTCAATCACACTGATTGATGTGCCATCAAGAAAATACAGGCCAACTGGGACTTCTTAACCAATAAGGAGGGTCCAATTGATGAGACAATGAGCAGGGGAGGAGGGTCTGAAGAGAAGAAAGTGGGAGAAAGACAGAAAAAGGTATAAAAAAGGCTGGTCTTGTGTAAAATATGAACAGTCAGTATAATTGTCTGGTTGAACCCTCTGCCTGATCATGACAGTCTGTCCTGTTTTCTTCTATTTTACCTTAGGTCTCTCTCCATGCAATCTCTTCCTCTATCCTATGTGTGTTAGTGCTGTAAGGATTCAGTGCCAGCTGCTGGTGTGACCAATTAGTGGATTTTGTGCCAGCTGCTGTAGTCAGACCAGGAATATATGTGTCTCCAGCCTGTGATGCCAACAACTGGAGTGAGCGGGGTTTTCAGCTGGAAATAGATAAGGTCACCGGGTGTTCAGGGGAGACAATCGGTGAGGAACAAAGTGGGCAATAGTCAGAAAGAGGTATAAAAGGTCATGTATGAAATATGTACGCTTGTCTGGCTGGGATCCTGTCAGGGGTGCCACACAGAGAGAGGGTTTGTGCCAGTGCTCAGGGGATCTGCAAATGTGCATGTGCTTGTGATCCTGCTGATGTGTATGCTGCTCTAGTGAGCTTCAGCCTCTTCTTGCCCAAGAGAAGGAGAGGAATGGGCTATTTAGGCTTATATCTGATATGAAGGAAACCTGAGAGAATTTGGGCTGTTCAGCAGAAGAGAAGGCTCTGGAAAGACCTTACTACCTTTTAGTACTTAAAGGGGGCTTATAAGAAGATGAGAAAGACATTTTACAAAGGCCTGTAGTGACAGGATAAGAGCAATAGTCTTAAACTGGAAGAGGGTAGGTTCAGATTGCACATAAGGAAGAAATTTCCTTATAGTGAGGGTGGTGAAACACTGTAACAAGTTGCTCAGAGAAGTTGTGGATGCCCCACCAGTGGAAGTGTTCAAGGCCAGGTTGGATGGGTCTTTGGGTAGCTTGATCTAGTGAACGATGTCCCTGCCCATGGCAGGGGAGTTGGAACCAGATGATCTTAAAGGTCCTTTCCAACACAATCCATTTTATGATTTACAGCAGTGTGCATGGGCAGGTCACTGAGGCACTGAGGGGTCACTAACTAGCAAGGGAAGTTCAAGTGGGAGTTACCATCCTCTTGGAAATAGTCTAACTATGGTATCCACGTGGAGGAGAGTCCTCTCACCTGCACTCACCAGGGTGGAGGTGGCTACACAAACAGACCTGCCATGGAAACATGCAGCTGTCCAAGCCTCTGGCTGTAGGAAGTGTCGTAGCCTTTCTCTGGCAGCAAATGACAATAGTGTAAACACCTGCGTGAGGTTTGAGCAAGTGAACAATTTTCTCAGCCTGGTGGTAGAGCTCTGAGAGGAGCTAAAAAGGTTGAGGAGTATTAGGAAGTTGGAGGAGGAGACACACCAGAGGTGCCATGCTCGGACCTCTCAGGTCCACACAACAGCCAGCAAAAACAACCCAAAATCAAGGGTCCAATGTACCCTCCCCCCACCTACCAGGTAGCAACAACTTCAATGGAAGTAGTAAATGGAGGCAAGTCACTGCTTGGGGCCATAGGAAAGCCTCCACATTGACCAATTTATGTCCCCAAGTAACCCTGCAGAACAGATATGAGATTCTGGGTGGGGAATCCCAGATAAGGAATAATGGGAATGATGGCCCATCTGCATTAATAGAGGCATCACAGTCAGGGTCTACCCCCTCTATTAGTACTCCAACCCCAGTAAAGTCTACCCCCTGTAGTATGACCACCTCAACTAGGAAGAAAAGAAGGGTGATAGTGGTAGGTGACTTCCTTCTGAAAAGAACAGAGGGTCCAATATGTCAGAAGGAACCTCCTTTCAGGGAAGTCTGTTGTCTCCCTGGGGCCAGGGTTAAATGTATTATAAGGAAACTTCCTAGCCTAGTGTGGCCTACAGATCATTACCTGTTACTGCTTCTTCATGTAGGTGATGATGAAGTTGCAACATGTAGACCTAGGGAAATCAAAAGGGACTTTACCTGGTCTAGTGGGAGGTGTCTCTGCCTATAGTAGGAGTGTTGGAACTAGATGACCTTTAAGGTTCCTTCTAATCCAAACCATTCTATGATTTTATGCTTCTTTGATGCTGTGCCTCTTTGATACTATGATTCTCTGACTAATAGAAAGTGCTTTAACTAATAGAAAACACTAGCATCATTGCCAACATATTAGAAAACTGTACAGCAGAAAATATAGCAAAAAAATCTTGAAAATGTTTCCAGTCCCTGATATATCTATCAACTGTAGGATCAAACATTCCCGAAGCACTATTGATATCAAGTTTACTGCTCTAAAAAAAAAAAAAATCAGCAAAGAAATTTGCAGACTAAGTAATCCATAATAGTGTACTAGTGCTTGACTGTTCTTGCCATTAGAAAGTTACATTTAACATCTAAGTGAAATCTTCCATCGTGATGTATGCCATTTTATTCTGTCATCCACATAGAGAATGCATTCAGCTTTCCTTTTCAGGTTTGAGAATGATTATAGAAAAAAGGGGAAAAAAAAAGACAGTGCTAGAATAAATGTCTCAGCTAAATTCTAGGGCTGTTTATCATTTTTTATCTGCTCCTTTAGATTCTATCTTGTTGAGTCATTTCATGCTAGAAGTATGTCAGACAAGGCAACAAATGTATTCAATTTCCATAAAACCATTTTTATGGTCTTACCAGCGTTGTATAAAAGTTTTATCTCTAGCTGGAAATATTATTACCTGGAAATGAAAGATGGCACTTTTCATTCTCCTATACATGTGTTCATTTGAACCTACTAGTATTCCCATCAAATTGTCCATTAATGGTTTTTGAGAGCTAATATTGCAAAGAGTTAAACAACTAGGTACTTCTCTTCACTTAAAGAAAGGAATCCTTTCTCTCTCCCTTCCTATAAAAAAAAATGACTTAATGTTTTCCACTTCCTTGCTTATCACAATTTTGGCCTTTGCAGTGAAAATACATTTTTAATATTGATTTTGCAAGCATAGGCTAAGGTTTCTTCTACCATTGGAAACTTGTGGCACCTGAGTTTATGTGGGCCCCTTCAAAACTGTTGCTGTTCAAATTCACAGTGGAGGTGACTTCTTAATGACATGAGAAGATAAGTGTAGATTCATTAAGTCAAGCCATTAGTCCCATATTTATTTATTGATATTATCTTGATCAAATCTGAAACAGAAATATGTATTTGTCTTTTACATAAATTAATGCACCTCCTAATGAAATAATTTGCTAATCATGAAGATTTGGGGCCATCAAAAAGCAATGATGTCTTGTATTTTTCCAATTTTTTGAAAGGTATCTTGACAAATAAGTCTCAGAATCCTTGCATATAGGAACTCATTATTCAAGGTAAATTAATCTAAACAATTAAAAGTGACCTTTTGTAAAATTCTGTAATGTACAATGTTTGTTGACTGGAAAAAAAAAATCACCAAACCTCTAACAAATTCAACCAGGAAAAATAATTGTAGAAGTTGTAACAAATAGAAATTGTAGATACAAATTACAACAATTTATCCATATTTTAGAAACTTTACTATCCATAATATCATGTCATAATGGTTCCTTTTTTTCTTGTGGATCTATATTGGCTTGTGGATCGATATTCTGTCAGAATCTAAACATCTGAGCAATTTCCTAATGAGAACTGTCTCATTAAATGGAATAAATCTGTCATATCTACTACTTAAAGTAGGGCACAAACAGATAAAAGTGAATTCAAACTATTGTTTGTCTCTTCTAATAGCATATATGCTATGTAGAATGAATAGATCAGGGATCCCAACATCGAAGTTATAAAACCCAGCCCTGAACACTTCCAGAGAGGGGACATCCACAACTCTGGACAACTTGTTCTAATGTCTGATCACCCTTGTAACAAAGAACCTCTTCTTAATATCCAATCTAAATCTACCATCTTTTAGTTTAAAGCCATTGCCCCTGTCCTATCACTACATGTCCTTGCAAGAAACCCCTCTCCAGTCTTTGTGTAGGCCCCCCTTCTTGTACTGGAAGGCTGCTATGAGGTCTCCCTGGAGCCTTCTCTTCTCCAGGCTGAACAACCCTAACTCTCTCAGTCTGTCTCCATATGAGAGGTGCTCCAGCCCTCTGATTATCTTCATGGCCCTCCTCTGGACTCGCTCCAACAGCTCGACGTCCTTTTCATATTGAAAACTGCAGAACTGAACACAGTATTACAGGGAGGGTCTCATGAGAGCAGAGTAGAGGGGGACAATCACCTCCCTCAACCTGCTGGTCACACTTCTTTTGATGCAGCTCAGGATATGGTTCACTTTCACTGGACTGCCATGGATTCTTAAATATGATGGATAGTGGCTTAGAAACTTCAAATGCCAGTTCTCCTAGGACCCACAGATGTATCTCATCAGGTCCCATGAACTTGTGCACCACTGGGTTCCTTAGATGGTCTCAAAACTGATCTTCCCCTACTGTGGGTAGTTCTTCATTCTCTCAGTCCTCACCTTTGTCTTCTGTGACTTGGGAAATGTGAAGTTCAAGGGAAGCCTTGACTGCAGCAACCATGGGTTGGTGGAGTTCAAGATCCTGAGGGCAATGATGAGGGTGCACAACAAGCTTGCTACCTTGGATTTCAGGAGAACTGACTTTGGCCTCTTCAGGGACCTCCTTGGTAGAGTACCAGGGGATAAAGCCCTGGATAGGAAAAGAACACAAGAAAGCTGGTTAATATTCAAGCATCACCTTCTCCAAGCTCAGGAGCGCTGCATCCCAACAAAGAGGAAGTCAGGCAAAAACACCAGGAGGCCTGCATGGATGAGCAAGGAGTTCCTGGACAAACTCAAGCACAAAAAAAAGCCTACAGAAGGTGGGAGCAAGGACAGGTAGCCTGGGAGGAATATAGAGAAATTGTCTGAGCAGCCCGGGATCAGGTTAGGGAAGCTAAAGCCCTGATAGAATTAACTCTGGCCGGGGACATCAAGNGAACATGGAGAAGGCTGAGGTACTCAATGCTTTTTTTGCCTCAGTCTTCTCTGGAAAGTGCTCAAACTGCACTGCCCAAGTCACAGAAGACAAAGGTGGGGACTGAGAGAATGAAGAACCACCCACAGTAGGGGAAGATCAGTTTCGAGACCATCTAAGGAACCTCATATCTGTCTATAAATGGTCTAATCTGCTTGGTCTTCATGGCTGGGTGACCTGTAGCAGACCCCCACTACAATATCCCCTGTTCCTGGCCTCGCTTTAGTCCTGACCCATAAGCTCTCAGTTGGCTCCTCATCCATCCCCAGGCGGAGCTCCATGCACTCCAGCTGTTCATTGACATAGATGATTACACCCCCTCCTCGTGTCCCCTTCCTGACCTTCCTATTCCAACACTTCAGTCATAGAAGCTATTCCATCTCATGATATGCTGTCTGACTTTAGAGGTCCGTATATCTGTCTGTTACACATGGACTATTTAACAGACTTCAAGTTCTGACTGGGAGAGAACAGTCATTCTTCTCTTCATTGTTGACTTAATGTAGGGTGGAATTCTAAAGCCAAAGTTTTCCATATTGGATATATAGGGCTAAATCATTAGATCGAAGTACAAATATATCAATAGTTTGATATTCAGAAAATGGAAGCATCCAACATAATGACTTTCAATTTAAATATCATCCAAAAAAAAGAAGAAACTGCCCGTTTTTTTCTATAAACTATACATATAAAGCACAATCGAACACTTACCTGTGTCCAGAAAAGATCTATGTAAAATGTTATATTTTTCTTCTTGATGACATTTATTTAGTAACTGAAACTAATGTTCCTTCCTTTTTCAAGCAAAAGTATCACACATTTTCTGATTCTCTGTTTAAGATGAAACCCTTAAGGATCAATATACAGTATTGGACAGTTTCTGTTGAACATCTCACTTTCCTCATTTCCCAAATTGTCTTCCCTCTGTAGAACTGTTTTGTGCTAATCTCTTGTCCTGATTTCCAAGGTATAACCACAAAATACACAAAAGTGGTTTTTTTTTGTTTTTTACATTATTTTTTGTTTGGTTTAATGAATTCTTTTGCTTGAAAGAATTAATTAGGTGATTTTATTAAAACAATCATAAAACACCAATACATTTTCCAGTCCTCATTTATTTAGAGAAAAACAAAACCAAAACCATCAAACCACATCTATTCACTTCTATATTCAGTTTGTCAATATCTGGCTCAGCAAAAGAGCTCTTCAGATACCAGTGACTGTATTGTGTAGGAGGTCTGTTCAGATACCTGAGCACAAATATTTAATCTGAGTGAGATGTCACAGCTGGTTTCAGGTCTGCTCTACAAGGGCAGGGTCATTTATGCCTGGTGACACAACTGCTAAACTTAGTTGAGTGTCTCAGATATACTCAGGTATCTCAAACGACAGCAACTGATTAGGCAACTGATTTGGCAACTGATTTGAATATGCTTATGCATATGTGCAGACATACCTGTATATAGTCTCCAGCTGAACTTCTAAACTGTTGACCCTAAATTTAGATGTATGACTCTAGAGCTGAATCCTGGATAAAATTTTCTTGTAAAACTAAAATGCCTAAGTTCTGAGTTTATCTACAAAATTGGCATTAATCATATGTAAAACCAGCTTGAATGATGGCAGGTCAGGATTAATCTAGATGTAGCTCAAAGTTGTTAAGAGGAAGTGTGAAAATGACAACTGGGAAAATGTTTACGTGTCTTGTAACACTAACACTCTCTGGTTCTAAAGGAGTCTGAAAATCCAATTTTATTTTTCAGTGAGAATAAGTCAAGTCCTAGTCCATTAGTTTCTACAGTTCATTAGAAGTATATTTGCTTGATGTTGGAGTTAGTCACTCTAAGCTCCTTTCTTAGTCACTGGAGAGAAATAGATATTTGTTCAAGTACAAGTATCTAAAAGAAGTCATCTGAATCAGACCCTCTAAGTGTCTAATCTGTCCATTGATTATACAAGAGCTTATCACGACAAGTTCAGATACAGATTCTGCACTGTGGACATCTATTAGGTGAGATTAATCCACCTTGTCAATTTATGTTTGTTTGTTTGTTTTTTAATAAAATGAATCCTTCACTAAGGATCTGAGTTAATCTTCTCCTTTTAGTAAGGGAAAGATATTTCCACTTCCTCTAAAGGAAACCTTTTGAAAATTTTAAGTTCAACATGGCAATAAGTGAAGAAGATCTATGAAAAAAATTTGTTCTTGGTGAAGATAATATGAGTTACATGTAATATAACACAATACACAGCTCCAGTGGCTGCAGGATCCACAACGCAGTGCTCTAGCATGGTGAGTGGAGGGGTTTTCTGAAGTGGGGGATCCTCAAGGGAAGCCAAGACACCTTCTGGGAACCCACAGCTCATGTGACAGAGGCTGACAAAGACCTGGATGGGGCCAGGAGAAACAGCAGCCAGAGACCCCCTCACCTACAGAAAAAGCCACTTGAGTATCAGGGAGTCCGAGAGACAGATAGACTACTGGAATCACACCCTACCTTCTTTAAGACAGGCTCAACAGGCAGACAGGATGCATGATATGGAGGATTTACTATTTTTTCTTCACCTCGCTGAACACAGTGATTTAAGGGATAGGAGGACATGGTGACAAATTCCTGCCTGGTGCAGCAGGAACATCTTGTCTTTGATTACCCCACCTTTTTAAGGTGCTCTGGCATAACAAGTATGAAGTTCTGCAAGTGGCACTGAACAGCAAGGAGGATGAGAGCGCATCTAGTTTGGAGGTGTTGCCAAGGCTAAGTTTGTCTAAGACCTGCATCAAAACTGGTTCCATAAAGAACAAAAGATGGGCCATTGTCATAGGAGACTCCTTTCTGAAGGTAACAGAGGTCCAACACTCAGACCAGACCCACTTCTTAGGGAAGTCTGCTGCCTCATTGGCACCAGAGTTAAAGATGTGAAGATAAAGATTCCTATCCTGGTACAGCCCTCGGATTATTATCCATTATTGATTAATAAGGTAGGCAACAATGAAGTAACAACAAGAAGTCTGAGGGCAATCAAGAGAGACTTCAGGGCCTTGAGACAACTGGTTAAGGGATTAGAAGCACAAGTGGTACTCTCCTCTGTCTTCCCAGTTGCAGGAAACGAAGAGGAAAGAAACAGGAAGACCCATCAGATCAATATCTGGCTCTGAGCCTGGTGTCACTGGTAGGATTTTGGGTTTTTTGATCATGGGTTAGTTTACACAATACCAAGCCTGCTGGCAACAAACAGGGTACACCTGTCTCAGAGGGGGCAAAGGATATTTACATAGGAGTTAGCATTGCTCACTGAAAGAGCTTTAGACTGTATTTGAAGGAGGAAAGAGGTAAAACCAGGCTTGCTAGAGATAAGCCTGCAGATGGCACGCCAATGCTTGTGGGACAGTGTGCTAGCAATATCCTTCGATCTGCCATCTCAGTGGAGATAGGAGATGGAGATCCATGCAACACCAAAAAAGCAAGTTTTATTGATGTGTTAGAAACCACAGAGGTGCCTGAGAAATGTCACTTAGGAATTCTGGATTCTACCCCCAAAAAAAGGTGGCAGGTTCAATAGCCCAACTGAAGTATATCTACACCAATGCATGTAGAATGGGCAACAAACAAGAGGACTTGGAAGCCACTGTGAAGCAGGAAAACTATGATATAGTTGCAATCATGGAAACATGGTGGGATGACTTGCACAACTGGAGTGCTGCAATAGATGGCTATAAACTCTTCAGAAGGGATAGGTAAGGAAGAAGAGGTGATGAGGTAGCCCTGTATGTTAGGGAGTGTTATGACTGTCTAGAGCTTGATGATGGTGAAAATAGGGTTGTGTGCTTATGGGTAAGAAGCAGGGGGAAGACCAACAAGGCAGATATGGTGGGAGTCTGTTATATATAACCCAATCAGGATGAAGATGCAGACAAAATATTCTATGAGCAGCTGGGAGAAGACTCACAATTGTTAGCCCTTGTTCTTGTGAGGGACTTCAATTTACCATATGTCTACTGGAAATACAATAAAGCAGAGAGGAAACAGTCCAGGACATTTCTGTAGTGTGTGGAAGACAACTTCCTGACACTGCTTGTGAGGGAACCAACTAGGGAAGGCACCCCACTGGACCTGCTGCTTGCAAACAGAGAAGAACTTGTAGGTGATGTGAAGATTGGAGGCCATCTTGGGCATGAGTTTTTGATTCTTGGAGAAGTATAGAGGTGGGTCAGAAGAACTGCTACCTTGGACATCCAGGGGGCAGACTTTGGCCTGTTTAGCAGGCTAGTTGACAGAGTGCCTTTGGAGGAAGTCCTGAAAGGCAAAAGAGTCCAGTAAGACTGGACATTCTTCAAGAAGTAAATGTTAAAGTTACAGGAGCAGTCTGTCCCCATGTGCCAAAGCATGAACCAGCTGAGAAGAAGACTGGCCTGGTTGAACAGAGAGCTTTGGCTGGAACTCAGGGAATAAAAGACAGTTTCTGACCTTTGGAAGAAGGGGTAAGCAAATCAGGAAGACTGCAAGGATGTCATCAGCTTATTCAGGGAGTTGCTGTTGTACCCCTTCCCATCCTACACCACTCCAACTTGTACATTTAAACAATAGGTATGAGTCTCTGGAAGTAGAGGGGCAAGCTGATGACAATATGGACTATAATCCATACAGGTTATAGGAGCAGCCAAAGGTGAGTCGGTCTACTCATATCACAACTTCTTCTGCTAAGAAAAAGAGAAGGGTAGTTGTCATTGGTGACTCCTTCAGAGGAATGGAGGGCCCAATTTGTCGGTCAGAGCCGACCCATAGGGAAGTAGGCTGCCTTCCTGGGGCCTGGGTAAGAGACATTGCAAAGAAAGTCTCTAGCCTGGTACGCCCCTCTGATTATTATCCATTGCTGTTTTTTTCAGGTGGTTGGTAAAGATAACCTAAGAAAAAGCCTGAGAGGAATCAAGAAAGACTTTAGGGCCTTGGGGAGATTAATCCAGGGATCAGGAGCACAAGTAGTCTTCTCTTCATCCTGCCAGCTGCAGGAAATTATGAAGGAAGAAATTGGAGAATCGTACAGATTAATGCATGGCTCCTGAGCTGGTGTTACTGACAGAACTTTGGGTTCTTTGACCACAAGTCAGTATACATGACACCAAGCCTGTTGGCAAGAGATGGGATGCACTTATCTCAACAGAGGAAAAGGATCTTTTCTCAGGATTTAGCAGCCCTCATTGAGAGGACTTTAAACTAGAATCAATGGGGGAAGCAGAAAAAAACAGGACTGCTAGGGATAAGCCTGGGGGTGGCGTACCTGTGTTGGAGGCGAGATCCATGGCTCAGCTAAAGTGCATATATGCCAATGCCAGTAGCATGGGCAATAAACAGGAGG
>VZRW01014100.1:4031-47264 GCA_013398125.1 Aegotheles bennettii
TCTGTGATACCTGCATCAAAACCTCCTTGAAGACACCCTAGTTTCAGAATAAAACCCCATTTTTCTGAATTAGCTTAATCCAATCAGGAAGAGCCCATTTTCAGCACAGCTCCAATCCAGCTGCAACTCCACAGGCTTTCCATGAGGCCTCAACCCTTTCAAAATAAGCATGCAGCTACTAGTTCACTTACGATTCTGAAACTTCTACCCAAGGTAAAGCAATAAGCAAAGAGGGATAGGCTGCAATTACACACTGGAGCATACAAGTGAAAATAAGCTGGTCTGCAAAACTCTGTCTTCAAAGAGTTTTAGAGGCATTAGTTCACGAACTTCAGCAATTATAAACACTACTCATATATGAAGATGTTGAGACACACAGGTGATGGGACTTCCCTGAAGTGTTACCAAGAGTTAATATCCCTACAGAGTATAGGACTAAAGAGGTTTTGGCTTCCAATTCAATTTGGCTTCCAAGTATAAGTATGTCTGGAGGGCTATGGGGAGCTGCAACTCACCACCACTTTCTATTACTGTAGTCAAGGCTGGCACATGCTCCATGGTGCAATGGTAGTGGTTTGACCAGCTGGGAAGTCCCCTTCACTCCCCCGTTTCTCCTCCCCACCCCGTAGCTCGCCTGTCCGCCCCCCATGCACACATACGGCTCAATGCTCCAAACAGGGCTCTAGATAAAGGGTCAGAAAAAAGAAGGTGATCCTCAGACAGGCAGAAATATTTCAAAGTATTTCTAAATAAACACTAAATATTGGAAGAAAGAAAATTTCAGAGTAGAAGTAGTAGATAAATATGCTGGTCTGGAATGTTTTCTCCACTAGAAAAGCCTCCCTGTGATCTGAAAAAACATTAATTTTCAATTAGAAGATGAAATACAGTTCTCAGGACTGAAAAAGTTACTTTACAGCAAGTCGCTGTGCTTAATACAATCCTGTAAAAATTAGCCCAAACCATAAAACTCCTTCTGATTCCATATGTCTCCTTGGATTTACTGCTGAACTCACTAATGTCACAGGCATCTCATCTGTGTTTTCTTTGCCTTTCCTTTGCTATCATCTCCTACATCTTCACATTTCTGTGAATTTTCTTCATTTTCCTTACACCAACGAGGATCCAAGTGTCTCTGACTAGAGGCTTTCCCACAGGACAACTCAGCTCCTGATTAGGCAGTTCGTGCTAGCTCAGTCAGAATGGAAACCTCACGATGGATTTTATTTGCCCTGAGAGAGGCCCCCCTGCTTGCGAGCTCAAGATTAAAAACCCTGGGTTTCTCAGTCCAATTGGTTTAGTCAGCATTCAGTCCTCATTTTTTGCCTGAAGCAGAAAAGGAGGGGAGAAAAGGAATTGAAGACAATGCTAGTGAAAAAATCTAAGCTATTTTAATCCAATGCAAATTCTGTGAGCTGTAATGAAACTGTGTTGTTCTACTATGTTGCTGTTGGTTGCTAGTTAACGTGCACTGCCAGTGTGTTGCTGTACAGATCTTTTGGGGTTCATGGGAAAGCAAGCTCAGAAAAAGCCCTGATATAAAATCTAATTTGCACAGTAGCAGACAGCAGCTCAGCACCAATTTCCCTTTGGTCTAACAGTGTCGAGAAGTTTCACAGCATTTTAGTTTGGAGGTGAAGGAAAGTTATCAGGGAGGAAGAGACCTGCCTTGCTAGCACTGAGTGCTACGTGGCCCTGCACACTGAACCCTGCGATTAAGCTCCTGCAGTTTGTCCTCCCTTGGTGTCAGAAAGCAGCAGAGGCATCCTCTGGTATAAACAACCTGAGGGCTGAGACTGGTCTGAACGGAGCAGAGGTGGCAAGAGAGGATGCCAATGGGCAGGCAGACTGCAGCCACACACAAGCAGATAGCAGAAGGAGAGCCACACACCTTCCTTGGAAACAGCCTATGGCGACCATGCTCCTACCTTCTGGAAGATCCCACCAGCAAAACTCCAGCTCGGCAGCATTTCAGCGTGGTCCCTGGCAGGGGTGAGGCAGCATCCATGCTCTACCTCAAAAGAATGACTTTCAGCATGGGGTCAGCAGTCTCATGTGGGGCAGGGCCTGTCATGGGGTTGTGCTTTACTTCTCCCCACATCAGTTTTGATGAACTTGGTTCAAAGCCTCTTTCAAAAGCAGATACACACGTGCCACACCCAGGCACAGCTGCTAAAACATTAGGCAAGAAACCAGCAGACATTTAAATATAGAATAGCCACGCTTGGTGAGAAGGAAGAGCTCTGCTGGTGCACCTCAACTTCCTTCATCAGCAAGCTCTTGCTCTCAATATTACACAGAATGAAACAGCACAGGCAATCCATTCATTTGGAAGAACAAATATTCCCATAAACCAAAGCATGGCATGCTCATCCTCTGTTGGGGTGTTTCAATTTTGCAGGGGAAAAATTGAAAACCTTCCACAGTCCAAGATTTTCAAAACCCATCCGAGATTTCTGGTGAGTCAAAGTTTAGATGCCCAGTTTGCAACACCAACATTATGGTCTCCAGGAGAGCTGAACGCCAGCTCCTTCAAGACCAGACCCTGTTACACATGCCATGATGGACACACATTGATGACAGGCAGAAGCTACAGTGGATAACTTCTTAATACAACTAATCCAACATCATTTAAGCCCTGGCTTTCCCGAGGATAAGCTCTAGCTTTACAGCCTATAGAATAGCTGAGTATTTTAAAACCAAGAGAAGATATGAGCCTTTTTGTGTCTGGAGGAAGAATCACCCCCACTCTCTCTTTCTCTCAGGAGAAAGCCTTGCACTATAAAGTAAAAAATAAAAAGCCTTCTGTCTGCCCATGCAGCACAACCAGCTCACAATCTGCACTACTCGCCATAGCTTTAGGCACTTGACTTGCCACTGCAGGTGGCACCAGCCTGCCACCACATGACAGCCACTCTGTCAGCACTCCCAAGGCATTTTGAAGGCATGTGCCACCAACAACAGGGATGGCCTGGTGATCCCTGCCCAGGGAAAAGGCAACCCGTGGCAGGAAAGCACAGTTAGGCCTGAGTTCATGTGAAGCAGCAACAGGATGATCCACGGACGCCTATTTCAGGAACAGGCAATGGGATGGCTGTAGAAGTGTTTGGACGAGATGTGCAGAAGTCTAGCTTGCTGACAGGCAACCACTTCTGGCCAGAGCTATACCTTCTCTGTCCAAATTAAAGCTAACAAACTCCTGCTCTGGCTCACTTGGGAAAAGCCTCTGGTTTGAGTATCAGCAGTCCCTAAGCCTGGAGCTCTCCCACTCCCAGCAAGCCCAGTGCCTGACCTGCTCTCCATTCACACCTGCCTTCACAGCTCCCTCCCCACAGGCAAGTCCTGGAAACACTGATCCTTGTCAACAAAAGCTGTTAACACATCATCACAAAAAGGCTTTGGGGACCCTATTCTGTCACCTTGGTTCACGCCAAGGAGCATCTTACTCCCGGCTGCTTCCCGTGAGGCTACTGACCAAGTGAAGCCCCAGTTGGCACAAGCCAAGGTGGCCCAATCTAGCCTTTAATTACCACCACCGTACAGACCCTGGGGGCAACACTGGGTCATATAAATAGCACATATAAATACTTGAGCAGAAACTTGGTCTCTTTTGTGGCCGGTACAGTTTCAGTACTTGGTGTGATTAAACAACTAACTCATAATGCAGGCATGAAACCACAGATTGAGTGGTGAGAGAGACAGAAGATGTAATATTTTCTAATTATTTTTTTTTGCTCAGAACTCAAATACCTTTAACAAATGTGTCTATAGTTCACTGGTATTTTTCTTCCTACAGCTGTACAGCCATACAACTAGAAAACATTGCAAATGATGCTTTTCAAGCTGTGACCCAGGAGATGACATTTCATTTTCAAAAAAGGCATAATATAATTCCTAACGACTTAGAGACTTGGACTCATCTTTAAGAGTGCCAC
Source organism: Aegotheles bennettii (assembly GCA_013398125.1). Lineage (NCBI taxonomy): Eukaryota > Metazoa > Chordata > Aves > Caprimulgiformes > Aegothelidae > Aegotheles > Aegotheles bennettii. The sequence continues at coordinate 7,967 of VZRW01014100.1, forward strand.
CAACACAGCCATTAAGATGCTTTCTGAGTATCTGTGCTAAGCAATACGTTCTCAACAAAATGTTTACACGGGGTTTTCTTTTTTGCCAAACAGTAGTAAAATTCAGATGTACAAATACAATAAAGAAAACAATCAGGGCTTATTCTTCCCTGTCCAAAGTGCGTGTGTTTGCGTGCGCACACCCGTGCACAGAGATATTCGTATTAATGTAACCTGAGTAGACTTTGTCATATCTGTATCAACAACTAGCAATACACATAGTTATGTAAATAAAAATAATGCATTTCAAGAGTTGCGTATATGTACATTTTTTAAAAGCTAAAATAAACCAAATCAACCTCGAATGAGAAGATCTAGGTAGACACAAAGACACAGTTGTAGCTGGACCCTTTGAAACAAGTCCTTGTCCGTCACATGGGAGAGCTGGCTGAGCCATCTGCAGGAAAGGCTCTTTCCTATCAGCCCTCAGAGAAAGGTGAACAGCAACAGGAAAACAAACGCTCCCATCTTTTACTTGCACACAAACTCTGGTAGGTGCAGCGCACTAACACAGAAGCCCCACGCCCTGTAATGCTGCCGAGCTGCGAGAGGGCAGCCCGGCTGCCAGCCGGCAGGGAGCCCACGCGCACGGTGATCGCAGAAGCGCGGCGAGGCTGCAGGGAGTGGGCACACCGTGCCAGACCTTACCTGTTCCAGGTAGCGTTGGAGCAGGCCCGTCGCTGCTGGGTCCCCCGCTCATCCAAGGCTGCCTGCTCTCTCTTGCCCAGATCACTGAGGCTGGGCGAACTCATGAACTTCAACCTGCGAAGAGTCCTCATGGTCAAATGTGTGTTTGCGCGTGGCAGCTACAGATACACCATCCTGTTTACACACACACACACGCAGCTGGAGCAGCGGCAGTGGCAGCAGCAATGCGAGCAGTTCCCTCCGTTTGCTGTTCAAAAAAGAAACTTAAAAAAAAAAAAAGAGAGAACCAGTCTCTACGGAGCACACCTCTGCCAGCAAGAAAACAAACCTTTAATCAGATCAACTCTGACGTCACCAACCGTGGTTAATAATTTCTCCAGTCCTTTCAAAAAATTAGTCAAACTTCTGGCTGCTGCTGCAGCACTTTGAAGGGGCCCCTTGCAACCAGCGGCCGCCCCGAGTGCGAGAGCTTCCCCTCCCCCTGTCCCTGGGCACCACGACCCGGGAATCTCGCTCAGCGCCGCGGTGCTCCACCTGTCGTGGGAACTGTTCAGCTCCTCCAGTGGCTTGGGGGGGTCTGCTAGCATTTCTCAATGTCTCCCTGTCTCTGCACTCATAAATGGAAATGAAACTGGAGGGCAACGGACAGAAAAAAAAACCCCGGGCAACCAATACTGACGCACTGAGACTTTATTGGAAAGTTTCATAACCGCCTGTGCCCTGCCACGTTACGGCAGTGCAGACGGGCGCTCTCGCTCCCCCACTCATTCATACACACACGCACACTCCGCACTCCTCCAGGCTTCCTGCACACACAGCACAGCCTCACGGCTCGCCTGGGAGGCTGCTCTGGCTCCAAGTGCCGCACAGCCACAAGACACAAAGTATTCACAAGCAACACAACTGCAGAATGAAAAGTGCTAGTTTGGCTTCAGCGTTTTGAGGAATTTTTGGTGTGCACTGAAGAGCCAGACACTTTGTCTTTCTCTGCCTTTTTTTTAAATGGAGATAACAGCTGCACAACTCAGGGCGTACTTCGCTTCTACAAAAGCCCCAGGTGTCTTATCTTCAAAGGAAAAATCTACTTTCTCTCCCTGACTGCAGCACTGAAGGATATGCTGCTACAGGACTCCAGCCTGTGCTTAGCTTGCTGTCACTCACTCGTGGCTCTGTTTTAAATTCAGGAGTGCCTGGCTCATCTGCTGGGAAGTAATGTAACAAAACACAGATTAGCTTTCTAAGAAAATACAATTTTTTTGCAATAGACTGAGCCAGAGCATAAGAACTGCTCTTCTGTTGCTGCAGCATTGGCAAATAAAAAAAAGTAAGAAGTGGTAAAAGCACAAGGGCTCCTTGCAGAGTAACCTTCCACTCACTGGGAGGGGGCTGCACTACAGACCAACTTACCCTTTCTTTTTTTTCCCCCACTTTTCACTTACTCTTTTCATTTGTGACAATCTATTGTCTAGATTCAGGCTATAACTTGATTTGTTTGTGTTCAAATAATATGGCAAAGCTTACATTACAAAAGAACTGAATTTCTCACAGTAAGATCTGCCCTATGTGCATCATTTACTGACATTTTAGTAAAAACTGATTCTTCTCTCTACCCACCCAAACTCAGCTAAGCTTATTGCATATAAATATTTCCTTCCAAAATTTATATTTGGTATTACCTCTGTGGGAAGCAGCTGCAGAATTACCTAGGGAAATAAATCCATTTTTACCTTGTGCTAGTTTTAGCAGCAGTAGCTTTATCCAGCTGCTTGGATTAGTGTTATATTGATCGTCCTTCCCATGCCAAAGCCCTCAAGTATACAAACGAGCATCACAGTAGATGCATATAACATTTCCCTCTGGAAAGGACCTGCAGCTCCACAGCTAACCTGTGTACAAAGACATCGCTATCCCCGGGCTCTTCCAGATGTTTAAATCCTTCAAACAAACAAACAACAATCCACTATGTACACAGCAGCGAAAGGAAAACAAACACAACAATATATGGCTGTATTCTAAGGAATGAGATGGCATCTACAGCATACAAATCAGTGACCAAAAATAGACGCAGCAGAACACTGCTTTGTTCAAACTGGATGAAGGGCACTCCATTGCTGTGGGTAATACAGCCCGGGAGAGCAGCGGAGCACAACTCCGCCCGAGCTGCTGCTGAGGGCTTGGATAAATGTGAATCTACCCTGGTAAGTGAAACAACTAGTTAGATAAACCTGTGGCAATATAATTCCATCTAATTCACTTTCCACCTAGCTCAGTTGCTTTTCTGCTTCTCACTTGCTGCGAATTTGATAGGCCTTGCAAAATGTTACTATATTGGATTAAACCCTTGGAATTTTTAACTCTTCGATCCCTCAGCAGCACCATAGACTTTATAAACTGTACCCTGATGATGCCAGCGTGTCAGTAGGTACATCATAACATTTCATCTGCTTTGTTACCTAAAATCCTCAGCTTGCTAACTGACTGAACCCAAGGAGCTGCTCTGTCAACCTTGGATACACCAGGTAACACCGCAAAAGGCAGTACTTTCCTTCCCTATAAAATGCCGAATCCTAAGAGAGGAGTAAAAAGGACCTTTCTCTGTCTGCATGTTGAAATATTGCATCTATAGAAGTCCGACTATTTTTATGTCACCCCATCAATCTCAGTAACCAGTACTAGATTCAGACTTAACACATGCACAAAACACATGGGAGAGGCAGCATTCAGTTTCCTGAAAAATTCTGGATTGAGGTGACAGGGGACAGGCTTTCCCTACACTTCTTCCTCCTTCCTACAATTCCACCTGATCAAATGTTGACTTATGATAAAACACATCATTTTCAACAAGGGTTACCTCCACCCATAATTACACAGTAATACTTCACATTTACATTGTGCTGCGTGTCCACGGACATCCTTGACTTCATGGCATTCATTAATTCAGCCCTGAGCAGCTCTCGGGTACAAAGGTAAAAGACACGACCCGCATTTCAGCGTGAAGAGTGAAGAAGAGAAAGGCGATGTGACTTGCCCGGGCCACCCAGTGAGCAGGTGGCAGAGATATCAAGAGATCCCAGGATCTCCACCTCCTGTTCCAGTACACTACCGAGGGAATGCTGCAGGGACTGGGTAGCTGAGGACTCCCTGGGCCCGGGCAGCCGGAGGGCGATGCAGAAGATGAAGCTCCTCACCAGGTCTTGAGATGCGGCCGTTCCTCTGTAGCCACTTGTGAAAAGAGTTGTCGCAATACAGCACTGCTTCAAGACTAGGAGGCTGAGCGGCAGGGACTGCTCGCTATTGGTCATGGAGAGGGATAAGAGCACTGACCGGACTAATTGGGAGGGAGGGGAGGATGGGGAATTGGCAGGGGCCCTCCCATAGGCTCAATAATGAGCACTGCAAGCTTCTTAAATAGAACAACTGTACTCAGCACATTTGGGGAGTCGAGACTGTAAAGTACTGTTATGTTAATTCATTTAATCCCAGCATGCCGCATGCAATGCCAATGCCACTATTTCACTCACAAGAAACCTGCAGCTCAAAGGTTAAGTGATTTAATCAAAGCCACACAACCACCTCAGTGTGGAAGGTACATCCAGCCCTAGCTCCCGCGCCCTCTCTATCCCTTCAACACGTCTCAAAGCAGGCCTGTCTCTACTAGAAACTGTTCTTTCATCTGTGGGGCCCACATCCTGCGGGTGACTGCACGGCAAGTCCCGGGGCCGCCACGGGGCCGCAGACATAGGGGAATTCTGCTCACCTGGACTTGCTTGCTATCTTAAGGCCTGAAACAATGTACAGGTACATGAATATAGGCTGACAGCCCAAGAGGTTTTATGTTGTTATTAGGAGACAATGTTAGCACACAGATCCAGGACCTCGTAGCAAACACAGTGTTTAAAATAACCACCAAGGGTAACTCTGTAGTTACCTACTGGTATGTCTGTAACGCCTGCAACGCTCTCGCCGGGAGCTGTGGTTTAAAGATCTCATTGCTGCCCTTAAAAAATATTTAAAATTCCAGGCAGACCTCCCCAAGCATACACTTGGTTTCAAAAGAATGAGATTTGCTAGAAAAAAAAAGAAAAGAAACCCCCCCCTACATTTTATTTCCATAATGCCATGTTCAGTTTTACAGTACAATGGTATTGGCTCCTTACAAGTTTCTTTTCGACCACTAAGAAAGTGGAGAGGAAGCAAAAGTAACGCTGATGAATGGTAACATCAAAACATTCACAATATATGAAATTCATAATAAAGCTGCCAATGCTGTGACTGCTATGGGTCAACGTGTCTTCGGCTACACCATTCTGCTACTGCAGTGACAGGCTAAGGCTGCAGCAGTACTGGTGCCAGTGAGAGGATATATTCAGCAAGAGAATTTGCTATCTCAGCTCTACTCACCAGAGCTTTCCCATGTAAAAATCAACTCAATAAATATAAATGTTAACTGGGGGGGAGCTTGCTACTTCACTTTATCTCCCCTCCTCTTTTGGAGAAGACAGCAGAAATCCTTATGGAAATGCTGAACAGTGTACGCTCTACAAGCAAAGAACAAAGAGGTAAAGTGTATCTACGGTAGAGAGGAGTTAAAAACCTCCCTAGACAAATGCACTTTAGTTTTTCATAAACCACACCACAAAACTTGGGCATGCCTCAACACATGCCAAAGCTCAGGAATTAGTCTTCTGAAAAACCACACTTCTTAAAGGCACAGCACGTCCTGCTGCACCAGCAGAGGAGGGGCAAGACGAAAGCGAAGAAGGAGATGTGAGTATCAGGAAAAAAATAAAAGGAGTGGAGGGGGAAGTGAAGTTGCAAACCTTATGACTCATCAAATCCTTCACTACAATATCCACATAAAGCTCCTTTATTGTCAGAAAACAAAGAATAAAGAGAATAAAGTAGGAAACCAACCAGGCACTATTTGCCCCGTTTCCCCTCCATCCCACTGACTCTCTGTAACCCCTGAAGATGAAGGCACCCTCAAGGACACCTTCTGCCTGTCGTTTATTGAGGCTGGTCACAGGACAGCCCTGGTTTTGCTAATCCTTTACTTTACTTCTGCCCTCACCACAGCCAAGCTCTGACTTGCAGGGGGGAACCTGGCCTTACGGGGCCATCTCCCCAAACTCTGAAACACCTCCTGTGTACTCCTGTACTTCTGTATCCTGCGACCAACAGTGCCCACATGACCACAGCTACCCCTTTAGACAGAGCTGGGGTGTCTGCTCCTTCAGCTGCAGGTAGGACTCACACATGGAGTTTGTCTTTTATGCTGTGAAAAAGAAGAAATGCTTAAGACAGTATCTGCTGCCTAAGCAAGCAGAAGACGACACCTAAGAAGAGTCCTTTGACTACCACTGGAAAGGGACGATCTGCCCCCCTTGCCATTTCTGCAGTAACACCTGCCAGTGCAGTTTGTCCTACAAAGCTTCAGACCTGACCCGACAGCAACCATGGCTGTGGCAGTTCCATTGCCTGACCTGGAGATACACTGGCTTGAACCAAACACAGACACCTGCAATCTCTGCAACCTCCGGAGGATCAGGGCCAATTTCTTCCCTTCCCAGTTTTGTTTGGTGTGAGGCAGAGCAGCGTGAATGTGCCTGGAAGACTTTCTCAGCAGAAAGAGAGACCTGCCTCTGAGCAAAGGGCCATCTGGACTGCAGCAACCATCCTTGTGTTGTTTCTTTCCACAGTTTTCTGCTGGATGACAGTTCTTATCTGCTCACTGAACGTTTGAGCCTCTCAGCCTCCTCATCTTGCTCCCTTTCTGCTTCTGTGTCACCCTTTTCTCTTCCTTTTTTGTCTTCGTTAGCTAACTCCTCCTCAGGGAAAGTCTTTAAATATAAAGGAAAAGGAAAGGAAAAAGAAAAAGGAGACCAAACCCCTGGTACTAACAATGTTTGCAAACCACTCCTTGGATGGCTGTAAGGGAATCAAGTCTTTGTCTTGCATGTTTGGACTGTGAGCTCTTCTTTATCCTTTTCACTCAGCATTTGTACTCCAGCCAGCAAAGCAGGGCCCTGAGCTCAGAGTAAGTCCCCAGTCACCAGCCTAATCTAACATGGGCCATGAATCTAGCAATACCTGTAAGGAAACCTTTGCTCAAAGCATCCATGAAATCCTGTCCCCTCTGCCAGCAGCAGCTTTTGGTTTACAATATAAGCAGTTCTTAAAATACAGTAGAGAGATAAATCTTTTATCCTTGTCCTTGAGGACGCAGAAAGTACGAGAAAATCAGGATAGGAATGGGCCTGCTACACCCCTTCCAAAATATCAAGCTTTCCATTAAATGGCAATTCTCCCAGCACAGTACCACTCCTCACTGTATCTGTATAAATGTGTATAACCTGTAAAAGGTTCTGGGAATTAAAGACAGCCCAGTGATCTGAATGAGCATGATGGTTACTTTGGAGAAGGTGAGGATCAGTGCTGTGGATTACAGGACCTGTGGCACCACCACCTTCTCTGTTCACAGCATATCCAGGGAAGGAGGCGGGTTTCTGAGCACCAGACGTGCCCTTTCCAGGTTTCACTGCTGCCCACGCATGGGAATTCACAACCCACTGCAACTAGTATACTCCAAGGCAAGCCCACAGCTCTGCTGCTGCATGGAAGCCAAACCTATAACTGTGATTTAGAAAGTAAGGTCTCAAGAGTTCTGATCAATAAGCAAATCAAACATTTAAAACACTTTGTGCACTTATTACAAGCTCATGAGATAAAGGAAAATTAATCTTAAAAAGTAACTGAGCTCCTAATGCATATGACTTTTTCCCTTCCTGAGCTCTATGTGAATTCTTTCATAAATTGCCTATCTTGCATAATTTTAATTGGATCCCAGAACACCATGACCTTGATGCAGCAGCTACAGTATCTCAGTGCTGTCTTCTACAGTTATATATGGTACAGCGCCTTCCAAATCTGTGAACTCTGGGAGATCAGAATTGTGTGCTGTGCAGTGCTATTTTTCTTATATCCAAACATTTCTGATTCAAGGTCTTCCAAGAAGACTCTGACTGCCTTGGAAGGTCACCAAGATAAAGAACCCACTTCAGTAAATAGCTGAGTTTCTAACAAACCACACTAGTGGCCAGCTATTAGTTACTAGTGACACCCTGGCTTTACTCTCAAAGCCAGGATATCACTTGTGTAATATTCTCTCCCCATGAGAATGTGAGCATGGCTGGAAACATGAACCGTACCTTGAGATTACTGACACCTCCTGTGCAAAAGTCAGGGGGGTCATTTCAGCACCGAGCAATGCAAGAGACAGCTTTGAAAATTCAGGGGATATCCGGCTCTGATGGTACTATGCTGCTGTTACTCCAACTGTAGGTCTCTGGAACAAATCTTGTAGCCCTGTAAACTTCACAAAAGCCTGGCCTTAAATACAAATGGATTCTTTCAAAAAATGTCTTGTCCTCCCTTGGCATCATAAGGATATTTTTCTGAATGGAAAAAGTCACCAGAGAGATTTTAAACATAATCCAAAATTGCAACATCTAGTTGTGTAGTTGGACTCTGTAGCGTTCAGTATGGTGCAGCTTTCATCAGGAACTTGAAAACAGAGACCTTTTGCCATCTTTTCATACACACGTGCTGTGACAGTCCCTGCAGACTGAGATACCGAGCAGTGGAAACAGTAAGGCTAAGAAAGGTCTTCGCCACACAGATTATTTTACACTTGCACCTTTAAATCTTCATTTCACCAGGTCAGCAGGTCCAGCACTATGACCTCCCAGTATGTATCACATCCCTATCTTCTCAGGATGCTCTGGGAAATAACTTATCTCAAAGAGCAGAGTGCTGGAATTTTTTAGACTCCATGGCAAGGTTTGGAAAAACTCCTTTCACTCTCACTCATTAGCCAGGCTCAGTCTTTGCTCAGACATCAACACGATATCACCATTTGAGTTACCACCCAGAAGGAATACCTCGTTTTCGAGCACTCAAGGCAAATTCCATTACATTTCCTTCCTGAAAACATTTTTTTTTTCCCACAAGGTAGCAACAACTAAATAACTAGTCAAAGTACTCCTCCCTTCCTAAAGTCAGCATAAACACCAGCCTCCTCAAGCTACTGGAGGATGCAATGGAAGAACAGAGGAGTCATTGAAAAGGTTTGAGTGTCTTCAGCAGCTTTGTGGCATCTTTCCTGTCTCTCTTTCCTGGTAAGTCCTGCTGCTCCAGCTTTCTTGTTCACCAGGCTTCTTTTAGTCATTTCAGATGATCTGTTCTCCAAACTCAGGCTATAAAAATACCTTTTTTTTTTTTTCTCTCAGAAAACTGCTGGTATCACAAAGGCTTTGTGCCATCTGAAGCTGTGAGCCACCCAGGGTCTTTCAGGCTTGATGCTCTAGGGCCAGCAGTTTGAAAGCCCACACAGATGAAGCTCCCCCACTCCAAAGCAGAAAGGTTAAAGGACTTATCTTGAACAAGGCTCTCAGATGCTCTGCTGGACAGCTGGGATCCTGGTACTGAAGGTCCTGGGGCTAGTTTTGAGGATGTTCAGCTCCTTCATACATAAAGTCACAGGCCAGGTAGTTCCAGGCTTGCAGTCAGCACAAGAGAGAAGGATGTCGTAGGGGACTGTGTCAAAGGCCTTACAGAAGTCCAGATAGATGACATCTGTAGCTCTCCCTTTGTCCATGGATGTAGTGACTCCATTGTAGAAGGCCACTAGGTTGGTCAGGCAGGACTTGCCCTTGGTGAAGTTGTGCTGACTGTCTCAAATCACATCCCTGCCCTCCACATGCTTCTAGGAGGATCTGTTCCACGATCTTCCCAGGCACAGAGGTCAAGCTGACAGGTGGGTGGTTCCTGGGGTCCTCCTTTCTCCCCTTTTTAAAAATGGGAGTAATGTTCCCCTTTTTCCAGTCACTAGGGACCTCACCTGACCACCATGACTTTTCAAATAGCCTGGCAAGTGGCTTGGCCACTACATCAGCCAATGCCCACAGGACTCCGGGATGCATCTCGTCAGGTCCCATAGAACAGCCCAGGTTCCTCAAGCGGTCCTGAACCTGATCTTCTCCTATAGTGGGAGGGACTTTGCCTCCCCAGTCTCCGTCACACAGCCCTTGTGCTTGAGAGGTGTCCTTTTAATATACTTTGGTCTTCATAAATAGGTTGGTACCAAACTTCACCAACTTGACACTTTCACAGTGGCAGGGTGGTCGCTGAGGGCAGGGACACAGGAGGATGGACAAAGCTCCGCCTCACACAGAAACCGCAGCCTTTGCTCACCCTGACTCTGACAAACCTGTTTGTGTCACCCTGCTTTTTTGTGGGGGTTTTGGGTTTTTTTTAACTCAAGCCCCCCTGAGCCCTGTGCCAGGTCCCAGCCTGCTGGCACAGGAGGGCCCAGGCCCAGCGGGGCGGGGGCTGCTGCAGCACTGAGCACCCCCCATGGGGCTGGTGGGGAGGAGGCCCTGGGAAGAGCCACATAAACCACAAGAAAAAGAACAATGAGGAAAGGCCCCGCAAGGTCTGTGCAGGCCTTGGGGCGGGGTGGGCAGTGCCGGCCGCCGCTGCGCCCCCTGCCGGCCGGGCGGCCGCAACGCCCGCGGAGAGACGGGGGCGGGGGGGGGCACAAAATGGCAGCCAGGGCGGCCCCCTGAGACCCTGGAACGGGAACGGCCTCACCCCCGCAAACGGCGATAAACCCACCGCTGTCCTGCCGTGTGGGGGGGGTTTATAAAATCTGTCCATCTTCTGCTTTTCCAGCAGCGCAAACACAGCGGGCAGGGCCCATCCTGGCACCCTGCTCCCTCAGGCAGCTCCCAGGAGCAGCTGCCTGTCACCCCCTGTTTAGAAGGGGATGAAAATCTGAGGCCAATACTTCTCTCCTTAGTGGGAGATGCTTCCCACAGGACACTCGTGTCCCAGGCAGGCAAATAAAACCTTGTCATCTCACACTTCTGCTCTGCTTTGCACTAGGCGGCATCAAACAGAGGGGTGCAAATCAGCACCGTGTTCCCAAGCGCCGCTTCTCCCGTCCCTGCTCTTCTGAGCCGGTGCCACCACCAGTGGTTGGTGTGGTGAGGTGCACCAGCAGCTCCAAACCAGCCAGAGCTTCGGGCACTGCACTGCCCGGCAGCCACAGGGGCTCCCCCACCACCTCCAGGCACGGCCATAGCACTGCGAGCCTGCCAGTCTCGGCATTCCACACCACGACACGCGTCCGTAAAGCTTTAGTCCCTCCTGTGATATTCCAGAGCTTGCAGATTGTAGGGCACTGGGCAAAAGATAGAGGGAAGCAACCTTCTCCTTTTCTTCTTTTCTCCCCCTAAGACTCAGAAAAGTCAGACTTGGAATTAATTTAGTCTCGTGTAATGTTTTGGCTTGGTTCATATTTATTCCGAGTGAGTTCACCCATTTCTGCTGCAGAAAGAAAAGGTCACGAAACCAGTAAATTCTCTCTCTCCTAAAAGGGGTGAATCCCTTCTACGGAGTGAAGCACCAGTCAAGTGTACCGAAAGAAAATGCAAAAATATATTCTGTGGGACTGTAATCACAGCTGGGTGCAACCATCAAATACACAAGGGCACTTCGGATGCCATTTGCTTATATCAATTTTTAAGCTGTCTGTTTAATTTGATTGATGAACACCGGGAGAAAAAGTAAAAACAGCACAAAGATTTGGCCAGACTGGGAGAAGTTGAATCACTTTATACATAAATCAAACAATCCTGGCCCTCAGCTAATACCCTGCATGTTAAAAAGGCGATATGTGCATATATATATGTGCCTGTCATGATGTTAGTTTCATTAGTCATCTGTTTCAGAGACTGGCTTCAACAGAAGCTTTTTGATCCAGATTCGAACACTGAGGAAGGAGAGGTTCTAGAACTGAACATTTGACTCAGACTAGCATAAAGATAAATGGCTTTTTTAATCCAGGTTTTTGGTTCATTGACTCCATTTGGGTTTCCTTGGAATTCAGCGTGTCATATGAAACGTAAACGCGTCTAAACTTATTCAGCTGGAATAAAATAGAAATTTTCACTGTTCATTTACTGTAGTGCATTGCTTCCTACCTATGCTTTCAACAGAAAATCTTCTTGGTTCAAATGTTTTGAATCATTTTTTTATAAAGGCAAAAGGCTTTCCAACTCTACTGTTGGTACCCAGCAGTGTTTAAAAAATAAGTATAGAAGCCTTAGTTTTTAAAGACTGTGTAACATTTTTTCCCTATGAGAGGGCCAAAACCAAAGGCATCCAAAATTATTAGATACTTTGTTTGGTCCTATTTAAGAGGTTTAACAAAAATGTGACCAGGACCCACTTGCATTTATCTACACACTCTTCTTACTACTTTATCAAGAAATGCCATTTAGTCTTCAACATTAGGTGCTGAAACAGTCCCATTTCAGTTCAAAAGCAGAAGTTCTAAAGAAATTTTTTAAAAAATATATACCAATTTTCAAGCCCACGTGATTTTTTGTGTCTGCTATACAATTTTTAAGGCCTTATTTTAGTAATCCTTATTATTTAAATTTTGGAAGATTATTCAGACCTCAGCGAGGTGACCTGTCTTCTTTTGCTCAGCTCTTTGCAAGCTGTTTGGTTGTGTTTGTGTAGAGTTGGGGAAAAAAGAGGAATGAAAGATCGTATTTTCATTTTCCTTCACTTATAGAAAAATTAAACGTAATAAATGTAAGACTTCAGCTGTTACATAGTTGACAGTTATTTTACATACAGGTAAATAGGCAGGTCAATAGGTAGAACATTTATGCTTTTATTACTACTGCCTGTATTTTACTGAGATGGCAAATAAGTAACGGAAGAAAACTGGGAATAACATTTTAAATAATTCCTTCCTTTTGATTAAATTCTCCATAACTGCTGTGAAGAGAGGGGAGACACTCATGACCGCAGTAACAGCAGCACAGTGACCTACCTGGGAGGTCAGAAATGAAAGGTGCAATTAAGACACTCTTGTGATAAAGTTCAGTCTCTCTAGCTTAGCCTTTCCAATTTTTCAAGGTCATTCAGCACTAGCTACTAGGAAATGGGGTAACGCACATCGGGAGTGGGATGTGTGAGATGTGTACAAGTACTAGTAGAGATGTACAGGAGAATCCAGGCCTTATTCTGTAGTTGCTGGAGAAAACCAGGCACATCCAGGGTGCACTTCATCACATCCTATAAAGGTTATTTAAAACTGGTCAGGTAAGTCAAGCCCTGGATGTGCCTGTTCTCTCCACCAACTAGAAGGAGAACGAGCATAATATGAGTAGTTCAGATAGGGATGTGGGAGTCCAACTGTAAATATCTAAATTAGAGGAGATTAATGCAATTCCAGTCTCTTACTGCCTGATTGATACAAATGATACAAATGTAAATAAACTGGCATCCAACTAATGAATGTTTCACTTCCTCAAGTGCAAGACCCTAGATGAAGAGACCTTTGGGTGATGTCTTTGGTTTACTAGCTGATATTTTAAATAGAGAGATATTAAATCAGGAGTATTTCTAGGAGACTCTCCTGCTGGCCAAAGGCAGTGAAAGACTGAGATAAAAGGGCAAAGTTTGCAGCCTTCCTGGGACAACCTCAACAGAAAGGCAAGCAGGATTTGCAGGTTAGGAGCATCTTCTGGCTAGGGAATCAGCTGAGATTTTCGGGAATAGTTGCACTGAGAGTAACACCCACTGCATAAGTGGACAAAGAGAATTAAACAATAAATATACAGTCAAGTTCTCCTCTTTGTATGAGAGGAGGAGAAAAAAGGGAGCAAGCAAAGAGTTACAGCGTTGCCAGGAACTTCTCATAATATTAATTATTAAAAGATTGAGTGCTTATCAGCTGTGACAGAGTAAACATTGCTAACCTCCTTTATTATCTCAACACTGTCCTACTGACTTCTGTCTCCTTCTGAGCACAGCAAATACATTACTTTGCTGCCTCTGATTAGGCCCCTGCCATGCCGAGGCTTCTGTAGGTGCTGGATTTGAAACCTGTGACATTTCCATGGGATAACATGGGACTCCACACACCCAGAAAGTAAAACCTATGTACGACTGTTTGCAAAGGCCTGTGGATATAAACTAATGGGGGCCTGAAACCTTCCATACGTGTTTTCTATGGTCCCTGCTAGAGTAGGACCAGGCTCCTAAGACTGTTAAATTAATGAAGAGCAAATAATAAACATAACTGTGAAAATACGCACACTATTGGAATATAAAATTTTAATACAGTGCTGCACTTAAAATGGTAAGTATCACTTAAAGTCTATTGTATTGCCAGCAAGTGAGAAGTTATGGCTTTTGCAATGAAAAAAACCAAAGTGCTTATAAAATTCTGGGTTTGCAGAAAGCAGGCAGTGTTTTGTTTATAAGGCATTGGCTTTTCCAGTCAGCAAACACTTGCCCAGGGTAGTGGCAAGTTGCTCAAGGCATAATGTCTAATAATGCCTCCTCGTGTGGTGGAAACTCGGAGCTGACTGTCCATCATAGTAAGGCTACAGATTACATAATAATCTATAAACAGTTTACAGCGGGATAGTTTGCAAATGCTCTGCTATAACCAGGAGGTATGCACATGTCTGTTTACTCCGAGGGCCAGTTATTTAGAATACCAAGAATGAAAAGTTTAACAATGAGGAGTGTGCACAGTGAACTTTTCAAAATATTTCAGTGAAGCAGTAGAGCAGCTTTTAGTTCTGCCAGCAACGGCTAAATCCTCCTAGCAGTTGTATTTGGCATTGCTGCTGACAGAACTCGTGTTGGAAACGGGTTAGTTGGTAGACTGCTAATTTACTTAACAGCAGACGTGGGCATTTGTTTTAGAAAAGGTTGTAAAGTTCAGGAGTAGAAGTTTTCTGGGTATGCCTGAAATAACGTGGGCAGAGGTAGCAGGGATTTCCTGAATGAGTTATACACAGATTCTTCCCTCAACTTCTCCAGAGGAATCACTTATAAGAAGAGCGATGCGAGTACCACCCATACTCTTCATGACCTGGGACTATCAAGTTGCCATTGTACAATGCATAGCTGTCAAATGCCCCCTCCCTGCTACTGGTGCTGCCAACTCACTTCTCAGGGAATCCAGACTGGCAGTACCAACAACACCCTGGAAATTCTTGGAGGAAAAGGTGCAGCGCAAGTGAAAATTATTTTTTTTCCTTTTTAAACATCTGTGCCCAGTTTGAAGACCAAGCTAAATTCTGCTGTAGGTGGGAGCTGCAGAGTATAGGGGACCATTTACCCCTACAGCTTGAGATGAGACCAAGTGAAGTAACAAAATCCAGCTACAATGAAGTAGCATGGAATAGGCATTCCCATCACTTACCTCTTGATACAAATTGGGAAGAAAGCATGTGTTACCGCCAAGCAAATCAAACCACAAGCTTTAAGAGAAAACCCTTTAGAAAAGACCTCTTTGCTTAAAAAACACAGAAAAAGAAAAGTTCAAGCCATGGCAGGGGTTAGATTCCACAGCTTAGTGACAAAGTAAATAAATCTTTAAGTGAAAAGAAGTCTCTTAATATGTTCAGAAATAAAATTATTTTTGGAGAAGGAAACTGGCAATTGTTTTCTGAGAAAATCTCTAAGTTGCTTTGAAAAAATAAGACATGGGATGACAATGTTAAAATGAAAAACAGAACATCAAAGACAGATTAAGCACGTTTACTTTCCTTTCACATTAAATGCGCGCGCACACACACACACACACACACACTCTCCATTAATAACTGGCACTTACTGAAAGTGATTTCAGAAAATATGCAAAGATTTCCTCCTTCCTAAAACCCCTGAATCTCAAACACGGATCCAATTCTAGCAGTGAATATTAAGGAACTCTGGAGGGCTGTGCCAAGCACCTCTGCAGAAATAGCTGCAGCCGTGTAAGATATTACTACCACTCAGCTGTTTGGTGCTGCTTCTTGCCACACCCACATATACCTCAATCATATATAGGTCATTTGAGAATTCCTCATACGCCTTAGTGCAGCATCAGCCAGGACTGCTTAATCTGTTTCTGCAACGGCTGTCTGACTATGATCTTGGTGAACAGTATCTGAACCCCCTCATTCAGCTTGAGGTTGCTGTGGTGGGTAACACCTGAGCTTTTGCATCACCCATTCTGGCTCTCTACTTCAGGGCTTTTTTCCCAAGGACATAAAGTTATTTAGAGGCTTCTCTCAGAGAGCAAAAATTCAAGCAATTTTCTGTATTGCTTGCTCACAACCCTGATTCAGCTGTAAATAGATTCACAGCTGAAAGTTCATGCATATCATCTTTTAAGCTGCACTGAAGCTAGAGGGATGTGTAGACTGACACTAGTCGATGTTAAAAATCCCAAAGTAATGCATTGTTATTCAGATATTTTTCTATGGCAGAAAATAGTGGGTTCTATGGGAAATTTTGGAAGAGAGACATTAACTCTAGTGAGTACAACAAAATGAACTCTCCGGGTGTCTAAAATCAGAAACATTTTCCAGTTGCAAATAGTGTTGCAGAAACATGTGCTTACCTGCTAAAGCGAGAAGAAAACAGGACTGAATAGCAAATAGGGAAGACTCTGCAGCAGGTTTTCAAGAGTCACATGAAAATTCTTGACAGGCGATACAATTTGGTTGGAAAAAGTCAGCCCCTTGCAAAAAAGGCAGCTCTGCAAGAAAAGATGAACAAAAAGTACTATTGCACATATTCTCATTCTAGAAATCGTTTCTCAAGAGTGCCCTAATAAGCTCACACACAACACACAGAGGTGAAACAAGCGCTGTTCCATCTCCACACTGACAGAAATGAACATTTCTTCTTGCACTTTTCCCTCTTCTGTTTTGTTTTCTTCAGGGGCAGCGACTCATTGACACCAATGCTAAGAGCTACATCTACCACTAAAGAGGACAGGGGAGTTTCCATAAGCACACAGAGTGCAAGTAATTCTGTGTTCCAGCACTAAAGAGGTGACAGAAAAAGATTTGAAATAAGCTGCATGATCTGTGGTGATCACCTTTGGAGAGCAGCTGTCCTGTAAGCCCCAGAGTCTTAAATGCATCATATAGAAATACTGGAAATTCTCTCTCTAGGGCTTCTACTAATGGTTGTAACATCATTGCCTGTCCTCAGCTGGTCTTGAAGTGCCTCTCTGAGATGCATATTAACACAATAAATAACCCCAGAGTGGGTATCTTGGTGAAGCACAGAATTTATAATTATATGACTTCATCTTCATAATTTAAGTATTTTTATTTTTAAATCACTGGTCTATAAATATAGAACACTATTAGGAAAAAAAACCAATATATGTACATACATACACACAGTGGTGCTCACATCCACATCCTGAGTACAGTTCTTCATGCCTTGCACTTTGCATAGTCATTAGTACCAGCTCTAACACACTGCTAAATTTAACCAGGAATATACAGATGTCCTTTTTTGGCTCAGTTTATCCTGGGTACAAACTGCTTCTGCTTTTGTTTTGTGGCATTTCATACCCACTTTACAACGATGTAAATAACTGCATGTGTTTGAAAATCCATATTTTAAGGTTAATCTTTCCTGCATTTGAGAGAACTAAATAATCCCCTTATCCTCCCTCTTTTTGTCTGCTCTATGGGTGTGAGCTTCATTCTGCCACCACTTATTTTAGTCAAACTCAGAGGTGTTAGTTTAAGTAACAGTGTTGTGTGAAGTCAGTGCATTTTGACTGCAATGCGTTACGGAGAGCACACATAAGCATCTAGCAGACAGCCTGCAGACTAGGAGAAATTACCCACAGCTTGTAAGCTACAGAGCCATGAACTGATACTTTGAGTACCTGGGGGCAAGGTAGGGAAAGCAAACCTTTTCAGCAACATGCATACATTTGGGAGATGACACATGAACGAATTTGAAGTGAGGGATGGAAAGCAAAAAACCAAGATCTGAGCATAGTGCACTGGGTACAAACCTGCTATCACAACAAAAACTCCTGTGGACACAGTTAGATGTTGTACTGCTACATGAAAAACTGCTTTAAGCAAAGCAAGCTGTATCATAGTAAAGCTTTCTCAATATAGCTGGGTTTATATTAGAAGGCTCTGCCAAAGCTGCCAGAGTGGTCAGGACATTCCAAAAGTGATGACCAACTGGTCTCAGCTGGAAGTGGATGTTATCAAAGTACGTATCTAAAATTATGGGCCTTGTCATGAATTTTGGCTTTTTTCCCCCCTTCCTACTTGAAAGGAGAATTGAAGAAGATTCTTAATCTTCTAATTCAAAGTGTATAAGAAATCCCATTGATTGTAGACAGATATTATGGATAGAAAGTGTAATAATAGCTATTTGGTTCCCCAAAGGTTAGATGTTTATGGGTATGAAAACAGTGTTTTGCTTGGAGATCCTGCTTTGACACTTCTGTTGCCTATAGCCTGTGATAATGTGATTAGCCAGGATAATAAACCAACATCACAGTTCTATTCTTCAGGATTTGAGAAGGTTATTTCAGAATAAAACTCCACTGCTTTTTAAATTTAAATCGACCTAACTTTGATGATCAAAGCTCAGCTATTCCGTCAATGTATGCATGAAGTATCAATTATTCTTTTAAAACTTGTGAATTACATTTATCTTGCTTTCATTTAATATCCTGTGTATCTTAAACTATTTATAGGTTCAGGGGAAAAGGAAAAATAGAATGCCTGAAAAACCCTTGATGCTGTTGTACGGAAGTTCCAGGAGACTGTAATTAAGCGTATTTCTCACACCATCTGAGCAATCAGTACGTTATTTTGGCAGGTAAAACAAATCAAGAATTCACATAGCCTTTTGTTACCAAGTATTGATACCATGCCTTAAACCAGGCATTCCCAGCAGCAGAATTTCAGACCTGCTTTACAGTTTTCTCAGATGCACACTACTTACCCACCCCTCCACCTCGCTATAGAGAAAGCAGCAATACAAGTCTCTGAGAAGGACCCAAAATACTTTCAAAGACATAACTGTCACGTTGTAGCTTTAGAGACCTCCTGACCAGCATGAAAACAAACTTGACTCCAGAGGTTTTGGACCACAAACCCAGATTCAGCTCGAACTGCTCTGAGCCACAGAGCAGTGTAATTCCCAGGTATATTCTGCACGTGTGAGGCAGAGGAGGAAAAGGTGCAGCATGGATGGTGACACTACTTGAAAGAACAGCTATTTTGGAATTTGCTCAAACCCACAATGCTACTTCTGGCAGAGAGGCTAGTTGTCCAAATACTAGTGAGTATTCAAAAATGCAGGGTAAAACACAGGATCATACATCATAGGTACATTATAAATAACACATTAATATAACTGTCTTCCATAAGTGTCTGTATTTTAACTTATTTGTAAGTATGGGTGAAATTCATTTTCCATACAGCATTAACTTGCTCAGCAAAGGGGCTGACAGTTCTTCCTCAGGACTGACAACAAGAGCTGCTGTACATCAGTCTTTGAGTGGAGCTGACAGTTGCCCCACTTACACCTACTGCTTAGCCAGCCACAGCCAGAGAAATCGGTCACACGGACTCTAATTTTGGGTATCACTGTGTATGTCTTTCAATTCAGCCGTGAGTGGCCAGCAAATAAGCTCCATCATTTCAATGACTGCAGTCTACAAAGGTGCAAGCCAAGAATCAGCACACTGGCTGGAAATGGTGATTGCAATTAAGCTACAATCAGCCTGGCAGGCTGACGTGATGAAGGTCTGTTGTGAGAAACCCACAGCAGCACCATTACGGACCTTTTTCTATTGGAAGATTTTAATTTGGGGCTGCCATGCTCAGGAAAAATACTGATGGCTGGAAGTTGCAAAGGCTTGATCACTACTTTCCAAGTTTGACAAGCCTGACTTAATCAACCATAAGTGTGGAAAGAAAGTGCATGGGAAGAATGAAGTGAAAAGACATTGATGTAAAACATACCATCTGTACTCTTGGCTTTATTCCTCAAGTGACATCCTCTGGGCTTGCTAAGCCTTATTTCAGTCTATGAAGCAAGTGGTCTTTAGTGCTCTTGGCATTCCCCTCCCCAGCCATCCAACAAGCCGGTCTACAACTGGTCTCAACAAGTGAAATCATGGGATTCAGCCTATGCTATAGGGAGCATTCCAAGCACCTTGGTTCACTCTCCTTTCAGCTCGTGGAGGATTTGCAGGTATAAATTATTTTTTTTTCTTTTTTTTTTTTTTCTTTTTTGTCAGAGATAAAAATATGGCAGTACATCTTCTGGGCTTCACTTCCCCAGTCTTCCTCCTTTAAAAAAATATTTCACTTTAACAGAATTAAAACTCATACTATAAATTCAAAGTATAACTAAAGGATGAATTCAGGCTACAGAAATGGGATACTGTTGACTGTTGAAAAGTCCCTGTTGACTTGCCCCGGGGCAACAGACAAATAATATGATTGTTTTAAATGCTGACTTCTCATAGTTGAATTTTTTTTGCTGACAGCCTGTTTCTGTTGCATGTATCGCTGACTTTCGTTTCTGCTGCAATAGTGACACTTAATCTGCTCTTGTATCTCCAAAGACATCAACTTATGAAGATAGAAACCCAAAGGTGACAATTCTCCTGAAAATCCTTGGTGTTACTCTTTTAAGTAGGATGAAAAAGTCATAGAAAGCTCTGCATTAAAATGTGTCAAATTTTACTCCATGGAGACAAAGAAAAAGCTAGAACGTACCAAAACCAAAAATAAAATCTTAAGGAGCTCATTACAGGATCAATCGAGTCTAAAAGCACCAAAAGATCTCCCCCTCTTCTCTCAGATTTTGACTTTCTCCACATTCAGAAGTCCTACTTAAAACCTCTCTTCATACTCAAAACGCCAATAATCCGTATTTAAAATCTCTCATTCTTCACTTCCCATAAACCGAATCTTAAATGTAAGGAATAATCAATGGCACAGACAGGTGGCACCCAGGTGACACTGCTAGCGTGCTTGCACGGACATAGGTGGTGATTCTCCAGTTCATAGAGAGCACCTTGTGAACTGGATTTCACAGCACCCCGAGTTTAATTCGTATTCAGCTAAGTGAAAACATCTCACAAGCAAATGCGCTTCATCACTGCCACCGTTTTCACGCTGCAAGCAAGCTGTGAATTTAATTGTGGAGATAGAATAGTAACACATTTTTCAAGGGGTGACTACCACTTCACAAAACAGGCAAAACAGTACTTTTAAATCTTTCTGCACTGCCCTGGCTCTCCTTTAATAAAAATGATAGAAAAATATTCAACAATTTCAGCATGAAAAGGCTGGAAAATCCTATTTATAATGTGCATCATTTTAAGCTAAATTGATATTTGATATCCTAGTGCCTTGGTTTTACAGGCTGCCATTTAGCAGTCTCACATGAAAGTCAACATCCCCCAGCAATTTTAATAAAGCATTAAAGCTTCAGGTTACTCAGGGAAAAGAGTTCTTGGATGGGTGAACACAGCGTAACTAAACACTAAAAGTTCCCTTTGAACTTTCCACGGGCTTTTTCAGGAAACAGAAAGGTCTCTCCTTTGTTTCCATTAAAGCGCTCAAAAGCATTAATTTTTGAAGCAGCATTTGAAGGATTTTACTGGGAAAGGATGCAGCAAGTGTAAACGAGGGCATCTTGGAAGAATTTCACTTGAGCACCCGCTGGGTCCCCTTTGCTGGCTCAGTCACTTTCGGCAACCTCATGGTCAGGGACTGTCAACTGCTCACCCCTGTATTTGAAAACTGAGCAAATCCAGGCAGGATTTTTTGCACAGCAGCCTGGCACTATCTCTGCAGTAACATTTCTCCAAAAAAAAAACCCCAATAAAACAACAAAAACCAAAAGGCATTCCCCTTCAGCTGCCTTTGCTTTTACTAAAATGCCATCGTTTCTTATTGGCCTCTTTCCTCATTCCCAAGAACTACGGGAGGTAGAAAACCAAGAAGGGAGCATTTCAATTTGTCTTCCTTTTCATAAGCAATTCCTGCACCGTGGGGAGGTCCTGCCCACAGGCATCCTCACTCTGGCCACTCTCTGAGCCCAGTGCTCAGCCTCTGTCTGCAGGTCTGCAGAGGTGCCAGACCACATTTAAGGCTGCTGCTTCTGAAGCCTACGTGAAAAATATCCACTGTGAACAGCAGCTTCCTATTAAGAACATCAGCAACTCTCTATGGAGAGATTGAGAGACAGATGGATCCTGGGCAATTGAGGCTCAAGAGCCAGCTCAGAGACACAAATCACACCCTCCGCATCCGATCCATTGCTCCTGGCACAGCCAGCAATAAGCAAGGTTTGGAAGAAACATCAGGAGAGAGAGAGAGAGGCATCTGACAGCAGAGCAGAGCCAGAAGTGACTTTCAATGCAGCAAGGATTTAAAGTCTGCAAAAAGGAATGACAAGGTCATGATCCACAAACCCCTTGACAACTTTATCTGTCTCTTTTCACAGATCTGTAGACTTTGCTGAACATGCTCTAAGGCCCACCAACATTAATGTGGACTTCACTCAAAGCACCAAGCTTCTGGCTCAGCATCTTTCAGGCCTGTATCAGAGTAAAAGCCACTCACGTTTCTCTATTTTTAGAGAAGAGCTGGGGTGACTGATGGCCACAGTCAGGATAACCAAGCCTAACAATGCCAGTATTGGCACCAGATTAGACATGTATGTAGGACCAGTAGTGGAGTTTTACAAGAAAACAGATGCTCACAGGGCCCTAGCTGCAAAAGAAAATTTTGGTTGGGAAGCATGGATTGGGCAAAAGGGATATGAAACACCATAATTCTCCATTTCCAGGATCACCATGCCTGCAAGGGAAAAAAAGAAAAAAAATAAATAAAATATAAAGAGTCTCCTCTCCTTGCATGGGTAGTGCTCCACAGTCATGCATCCTGAAAGCGGCAGTAATTGCCACTTGCATTTCATAATGTGAGGGACAAGGAAAAGAAAAATAAATCAATAAGCAGGCACTTCATCCTGAGCTGCATTTTTTTAAGTCTGGAAAGAGAAATTTAAGAAACGATGACGCTACCATCCCTCTTCCTCTTCCCCTGCTCTACCAAAGCAAAGTTAGCAAAGATGTCTTCTACCGTGTGTATCTGTTCCTGTGCAAACTCCAGTGTTGTTAGGTACACTGCCAAGGAAGGTGAGGTTCCACTGAAGCTGACAGATGCAATACTGAGATACTTTCTGCTCTACCAGCCTTGCAGATTTTGAAGAAAGGTAGCAAACAGCTGGAGGCAGTGACTTCTTGTATTTCCTCTGACATTTCTACTACACTTTTGAGACTCAGCTTCTGTCCACGCATGAGATGGCAGCTGGTTAGTCAAAAGCTTCCCGAGGAAACCCAGTAACATGAGAATATACAGCTCCCCAGCCTGCATCTGCTGCCCTTCTCAAAGCAGGTACTGTTGCTTGAACCCCTCAAGAATAAAAGTTTAAAAGGATATAAAAGTTTTTGACTCATCTGTAGTGAGGATGACATGCCTGGATAGCAGAGGATAAAGTACTGTTGGGAGAAGATAGACCGGGTCTCTAATCTCTCAGTTGCCAAAGTCTGCGGACATGTGAATGCTGGGCTTGGATTTATACAGAAGTCAGCAAGTTCATGGCTCCATTGACTCTCCATCACTGAAACCAGCCAGAGGCTAGATGAACTGTGCAGTGATGTCAGGACTTGGTGTGCTGGAGGCAGTACGTAGGGCAGGGATTTGTGGGAAATAAACAGACTTCAAAAAAGAAGAGGTAAATAGAAGTAGCAACACTTACAGGACTATCACAAAAAGCACCTGGATTCAGCTCAGCTATCATTTTGTGGTCCTGCCATCAATAATTTAAAGTCCTACAGCACAAATATTAGGGAGCTTTCATGTCACCTCATCACCACCTCTCTGTACAGTTATGAGAGACACATTGAGCTTCTAATCAATATTCAATGTTTCAGTAATGACTGAAGTATAGAGCTGTTCTTGGGGATGAACAACTGCCAGCATGGTCCTTCAGGCTCAGAAAGGGGCACTTGCCAGTGACCAATCTCTGGAAAATCTCTATGATCATTAGTGATACCAGGAGAGGAAAACCAAAAATAGTGCTGTGAAGGATTTTTTTATATTTGGTACACAAGGTATTTTTTTATTGATGTCAACAGATACCGGATCAGGACCCAGGTTGTTATGAGGTTCCCCCTGAAGAGCCTTCAGGAGAGGAGAGGCGGACTCCACACACACCTTATGCTTGGGGGAACCCCTCAGACAGCTCCTGAGTGTCTGACTGAGATTTCAAGAACAGATATGTGAAGCCATTCACAAAAGCACATTACACCCTTGATATTTTTGTTCAGTATCTAGTATTTGTTACCCTGGAGTCCATGTCTGCCCGTTTGCTGTGTTTCCACACCAATACATGCAAAATACATATTCTTCACAAATAAAAGGAGGGCATCTTCCACATGCCTCTGGAGCTGGGACTGTCAGAAACTGTGTAGGCCCAGGTAGCAGGTGGAGGCCCTGAGCTAAAGAAGCAGTTAAGCACATCCTTAACTAACTTCAAGCACAGAAGTAGTCCCACTGTAGCTTCAACTGCCTGTTCCCCTTTGCTTCTAGATAACCTTTCAATATCCCAGAACTATTGCACTGCTTTCAGAGGTGTGATTTGATGCAGAAGAAGCATGTGTACTGAAATTATGTTCGGATCCCAAATTCTGTGAAAATCTTCAGTGGAGAGAAGGGAGAAATGAGAGAGGAGAGGATACCTAAGGTTTTCAAGCAGTTACAGGCTCTGCCTCCAGACACAGTTTATTCTGACCGGGCTACTTACTAGGACTAATCTTCAGTGATTTGTGTTCACGATGCAAGTCATTTGGGCGTCTGTGCTGAGTGGAGAGACAGCAACCTGTCAATGGCAGAGCAGCTGTGTGAGTCGCAGTGGACAGATGGCAAGGACACAGCTTGATTCTTTCCTCCCTTTATTTCCCTCCTATAATTTTCTTCCCCCACCCCCACCCCCCCCAAATTCTTTTGGTGGGGGGAGGGTGAGCTACTTGGACCTCAACATGCTCAAAGGGCAAATGAAATTCACCTCATACTTCCTTCCTGAGCCTCTGTACTGGCAATGTGTCCTCACCCCAGACAGATGGCAACTGCTGCTGCACAGCTGGGCTGGCACCCGCACGGCCGGCAGACGAACGGCAGGCGTCATGCTGCTTTGGCTCACCAGCTGTGAAGAAAGCAAGGAAGAAAACCCCGCCTACCCGCTGAGGAGAGCCTGATTTGGATGCTATTCCTGTAGGATGGCTGGCAGTTTATCAGAGAAAAATCTGATATATACTTGTCCATTAAGACTTAGACAGCTGACACTGGGCACTTATCGGGTGACTGAAGGAGGCCATGGCATCCTCACTGGTGCTGGCTCTAGGTGTATTCTCACTCCAAGGAGTTCTTACCAGACCTCTTATTTTTTATTAACTTAGAATGTGTATAAAAATACATGTGTGTGTGTGTGTATGTGTATATATATATATGTCATTTTAAGTGTCTATTTCCATGTACTTAGGTAAAGTCTAATACAATGGTTCTATTAATAAGTTACTTCAGTACAATCATGATCAAGTAACTGCAACAGCAGCAATATCACTAAGAGTCTCCCTGCAGTAGCCTACAGCCAGAACAGGAGGTCACTGCATCAACTATCACAGCACCGCTTTGTCCCAACTTGTCACTGTTATGAGCATATAAACATGAAAACCATTTGGAGGGCTAAACAGGTATCAACTGAACTGAAAAGAAACACCCTTACTACATGAAGAAGGGGGTAAAAAAGGAAACCTGATTCATCAATAGAAAGAAAAAACTAAAACTTCTTCCCCATTCTCCTCCACTTGGTAAAAGCAATGAGTTATCCTTGACTATCCAAGTGGTTCCGAACTTGGCTAAAGTTCTACACAACTTTAAACTTATTAAAATAAGACCCTTTTCAGTCTAGGTGGTGGTGTTTTTCTCTTCTCTGTTTTAATTCGCCAGGTTGTCCCGAGAGACTTTCATTGTCATGTCTTCATTCCTACCAAAATTTCCATGACTGTTGAGATTTTTACACATGAACGGATGGATGGGTTTGCTTCCAGCAAAGGAAGAGTTACTGTCTGCTGAGACACCACAGGCAGCCTGCTACCTGCACAGCACTCTGCCAGGTTTGAGAGCATGTAGAAAAACACATGGACAAGAAAAAAACCCAAACGACTCAGAAATTAAATCTCCAAGTGTTAGCCTCTCACCAGGCAGAGGGGAGGGAAAAGAGCTGCTAGAAAAACAATACTGGCCGATTTAAAGATGAACTTTCTGCAAATGCAAAAATGAACATGTTATCCAGGCTCACAGCAGCACTTCAGTTCTGCCAAAACAGGATTGCTGCACTAGCGTTAAATGCATTTCTTTACACCAGACTAAGCTTCTGCTTAGATACTGTCACACTGTGCAAACAGATCCCTTTGCAAACGCAACAGGGAGAGTTAAAGCAGTCCCCAGGCCCAGGGATCCCTCCTGCCCTGGGCAGAGGAGAAGCAGCCACATCAACCCCAAGACATCCATGCTCATTTAAGCAGCTCCCATTCACAGTTCAATCCGAGCTTTCTGATTTTGCCTGAAGTGGGTTAGGGAATGCTCATAGCCTATTCTGCTAAGCAGACACATGCAAGACTAACTGCTGGCAGAGGGACAAGGGCAGCATCAAATAGCTGGGGCACAGGGTACCTCTCCATATTTTAACCAGCAACAGCAGGTTGTAAAGTGGACAGCAGTGCAGCATCTTTGTTATGCCTTATCCGAGTCATCCAGCAAAAGCCTCAAGGCAATTTTCTGCTGGTGCAAGGAGAATGCAAACCTACAAACTTTTAAAACACTATTTCCACAACCCTCTTGTAAGCAGGTAACAAACCAGTGCAAGTAGGAGGAGTCATTTAAAACTTGAAAAAAATTGCTTCTTCAACAAAAGCTGATATATAATTTTCAAACTTCCAAGGAAACAAAGGAAACACCGGAGATCCAGTGTCACAAGTAGTTGAAGGTAAATGTGATGTAGATTTCAGATTCAGCAGCACAACCCAAGCAGAAGATCTCACTACACATGAAACCAGACTTTGGGAAATCTTATGAAAACTGCATCACAACAGCTAAAGTTAGGTGAGAACCAAAGAGAAGGTAAAATCTGGATATTAAGGCACATTGTAGAGCTTATAAAATAAATGCTGGTGGACAATTCTGACTGGTAAGTACTTAGATGATTAATTTACCTGGGGTCTTGTTTGTCACTGTTCTGCTTTATACAGAGACACAATCATCTGTGTAGCACTTACAATGAAGGGAGAAAGAAAAGCTTTTGCCAGGGCCACAGCATTCACACTGTTATGCATTAGTTATTTCACTTATGCAACAAAAGACAAGAAAAAATATGCAAGAAAAAAGAGAACCAGAAGAGTGATGGCCAGCTCTGGCAGCGCTTACCTTCACTAAGAAACAGTCATGTACAACGGTGAGGAACCACAAGCTGATGCACGTGGTGGGGTGGTTGACTCTGAACCTATTCTCAGCCGGTGTCTCTAACCTTTACCAAAGTTATCACTCAATCTCTGCCAAATTAGCAGTGAGAGCACTCTTCCTCCACTTGTTCACAGCAGGTCGGAGAACAATGCTGGAAAGCTGCCAAGGGTTCAGATGCAAAGAGAAAGAAGAAGGGGAAACCCTGAAGAATGCAAACCCTAAACCTGAAAGCTGTTTGAGAGGCTGCACAAGCCTGAGCATAGTTTCTCAGACTTTTTATTTGGGGAAAGCTTCTGAGTTTCAAGGGCAATCGCACCTCAATAAAAATTAACTACAAGTCAGACAATCTTTCCTCCAAGTTTTATCAAGCAGGCTCCTAAGCATCTAGAAAATAGCATAAAAGTAGTTGTATTTAAGGATTTTTAGTTATTATTTGTTGGTTTTTTTTGCATTATTCTCAAACTATGGAACCTCAGTCAGACTCAAGACCAAAATCTGGTTGAGACAGGTGCTGTGGGAAGGCAGCACAAAAGAGATAATTAAGCATAAGCAAAACCAGAAGCATATGTTCTCTCAGGATATGTTCTAGGCACAATCATTCATGGGTAACTAAAGAGTAGCAAAAGCATTTCCAGATAATCTCACAGCAGCAAACCAGACAACACAGAAAACTCCTCCCCATTTTCCTTCATTTTCAAATGATGAGAAAGAAAAAGGCTTTTACAAGACGTCACAAAAGGCTGGCAGACTCCATTTGTTTCACACAGAGTTGGTATCTGACTCTGAATACTGAAGACCTCACCCAGACTACTACAACTCAGCAGTCCCCAAGGAAAGATGGTCTGGGATGTTGCTGCTCCATTCCCCATGCAGAGTCAATGCAGCTTTTTTTACTCCTCAGTGCTCTATTTAAAGGTAATTAAAAAATTACTTCCCTGCCTCAGAATTAATTCTGAAGCCTAAGAAGAAGTTGAAAGCCTGTATTATACGACTGCTATAAAATCCTGGTTTTTTCCTTCCATTTGTTTACCTTATACACACAAGAAAAATGTTTTGGTTTTGCTGAAATATTTGTGGAATGATATTTGGCAGTTCTCATTCACTAATTAAAGGGCAGGAGAAGAAAGACACTCTAAAAATTTAGTTTCTGATATGATAGTGATGCTTAAGGGAGTGAAAAAACACAAAATTAGCCTTCAAAAGTGAAAAACAAAATCAAAGACGAGGGAATGCTCCCTCCCCCACATCCCCCCCCCAAGTGCATTTTCTTCAGCGATGAAGCAGTCTGCAGGCAGGCCTTCAAGAGCTGACATAACCTGCTGCCTTTCTGAGGTGGTGGGATTTGATCAGAAGGCTGGAGGTTTTGCTAAAGAAAGAAATGCAAGAGTCCCTCTTGCCTTGCCTGACTTACTACGATCACAGAGACTCACAGGCTGGGCTGGATCTGACTTTCTATTAAGAAATCAAAAAGAGATAAAGAAGGGCATAAATCCATTTGGTATCCCTTCACAGTAATTTTCAAGTCTTGAAAACTTTGGTCAATCCCCCTTACACACATTTGTTCCTCATTCTTACCAAATTTTACTTCCACCTTAGGAAAAACCTCAGAAAAAGGAGGTGGCCAGAGGCTGGAAAAGAATTCCAAATCACCTGGAAAATGAGAGATTAACACAGATGCCTTTGTGTTCACAGAAAACCTACAACGAAACATGACAGCAGAGAGCACTGCCAGAGAGCACAAGAGCACAGCAAATAAAGACGCTGCAGCAGTCAGCCTGCAAACACACCAGAGATGGGGATTTTCAATTTCCTATTTGAATACAAATGTCTTCTGCATAGCCACAGGACTCTCCAGGTTTGGTACCCCCTGTAATCCTCCCCAAGAAGGCCAAATACAAAGGGTTTTGGGTGGCTGAACCAGAATTAACTGAAATGAAGACCAGATTTCTGCTCTCCAGCAAGGGCAGTGGGTTGACTTGGTGAGTTTTTAAACTACTTTAGCTTCAGGGTGACATCACGAGGCCCAGGTTTTCCTAGGAAGGAGGAGAGGAAACTGGAAGGTCATTTCCCTTCTGTCCTCTTTCCCTGCTGTCACTGTCCCCCATTGCACAACCTTGCTGGGACAAGGCCTAAGGTCACAGCTGTACCAGGCTGTGCCGTGCCAAATGTCCATCTTCCACTTAGGTACCACGGACCTGCACTGTATTTCACTTAGGTGTGCTGAGGTACAGCAGGGCTGGCGAATCTGCATCCTCCCCTGAAGTTATTCCATGCATAGAGGCTGCAGTAAATATTTCCCTTATATTTCTTCAAGCTTGAAATATTTGCTCTTCTACTTAGTAGAAAGCAGAAGCTCCCAACACGACCTAGTGTCCTAATTCACATGGTCTTATCTTTTAGGCTGTTACACAGTCCCATTCAGTAAAATTGGCAACAGATAAACATAATCCCAGACAGTAATAGGTTTACCATAGTAATTTACAGTTCTTAAATAGAAGAAACCAAAAAAGGTAATTGGAGGGGGTGGGGAAAAGGGATAGGAAATAGGACAGCACACAAGACTTGGCTGTCAATGCTGCAGGCATCAGCTACAGCATGAGATAACACTGTTCACATGGAAAAGCTCCAAGGAAGAAAGCACACGGTGCTGCTTATAAACAGGATTCATACCTAAAAACTCAATGCCAAATGAATCAACACCTTTAGCTACTCTAAATGCATGGGTGTCACTTGACTTCTCTGCACTTGTTCACATAAACCCTGCACCTGGCGTTCTTACCCAAGTGCTCTCCCAGAATTTGCCCAATGCTGTAACATAACCGTGTAAGCCCCAGCTCATCACACCCTGCTAGGTAACTACAAAGCAAGCCATGAGCACCAAGATTTGTATGCAACAGTGCTGGACTCACCACCTTCTGCCACCACCAAAAGTGCCATGATCCATTTGACTTCTTCTCAGGAAGCAAAAAGGCACAATAAATCAAGAACTAAACCAAACGTTGGTCTGAGAGGGACCTGCATCACCAGCATGCTAAAGGTTTTGTACTTTGTTTCTAAGGTAGGAAGATAGGGGCTTTGCTGTAGAGTCAGCAAAACAACGTTTGTTTTATGTTTTTAAAACAAAAGCAAGGTGAGTCTCTCTTAAATGACTTCAAACATCCCCCCATGACTTTGGACACCCTGAGCAAGGGCACCATCCTTCAGCTTTATTTCAGCACACCACGCTGTGCTCCTCAGAGGTCAGAACTGTCTTCAAATTCCACTAAAACCAGTTATTTCCTGTTCTTTAATCTATCAGCTTAATAAATCTACTCCATTACTGTCTCATTCGTAGAGGCAGGCAGGCAGGAAACAGTGCAACACAGCAGAAACAGGAGTTAAAAACAAACAAACAAAGGCAGTAGGTCGGGGGGAACCTAAGCAAATTTTTTTCATTCGCTTGTATCTGGGATCTCTGAATGCATGCACAGAGCTGCTGGGGCCAGACACAGCAGTAGCAATGGTTGTCTAAGCTCCCCATGCCCCTCCCAGAGGAGTTCTCCTAATCACTGTGGCCACCCCAAACCACAATACACCTTTAAACTTCATATGGGATCATGCAGTGGTGGAGGGTTGGGTCATGCCCAAGGATCAAACCACAGGAAATCCTGCCCCAAGTTATGTAAATATTGCTCTGTAGGACTCACAGATAAAAAGCCATTTGAGCTCTTCAGGGCTCTACCAGATATATTTTGCCAGGCTTTGGAAAGCTCACTCCCAATAGATGTGTCAGCTGTTCCATTGGTCTTCACGAGTATGTAGCATTCTGCACATTCCCTATAAAAGCATGCAGCAAGGAGCATTCAAGGGGACATCCTAGCAGCATAAAGCCACATCCATTCTTCCTTGCAGCTGCTGGTGACAGGATTACTGCATGGAAGCTGTCTGGGCTCTGTCTGGACATGCCTTCTCCCGGATCTAAAGAATGGCAAGCCCTCACACTTTTTCCACCAGCTGTGTCAATAGAGAAAGGCAACATCTAGATATCAAATGTATCCTTCTGGGAGTCATATTCCATCTAATTCCCCAAACAAGGTAATGTGAGGCACTAGGGAGGACACACTGCCAAACCTGCGGAGTGGTGGCTGCTCTTCTAAGAGCAGTGGGTCAGCCTTCATGCTTGGTCTGCTAAATGTTGTGCATCTGAATGTGTATCTGCACATGTCTGTGTGTAAGCACCTGTACAGAAAACCAAAGGAAAACAAGGAATGCTTAGAAAAGAGCTTATAGATCAGTTGACTGCCCTCCGACACCCCCAAGCTCTGCCTCTGAACCTTTGCTGCCCACAAAATCGCACTCCATGTGGCTGTAGCCTTCCAAGGGTACAGAGTGCCCCACATGCAGTACTTTGCATTCCTCAATGCAATGATTCGTAATTTCAATGTGCTTCTATCATTCTCCTGGCTATCACAAATTTTAGGGCCAGCAAGGAACCTTTCTAGTTTGACCATTTGTGGGGGAAGCAGGACATCCTTCTTGACAGGATTAAGTGACAACAGAATACCTTCATTTTTCTTCTCCTGTTGCTTAACATCGACTAGAGAAGTTGTTGAAGAAGACAAGCAAACAAGACAGACAGTAGGAGGGACACATTTTGCCTGAGCATTCATCAGCCATTTGCTTGAATGGGAGGAAAAGCAAGGCAAAGGAAAGAGGGAAGAGCATCACATTTCTGCCTAAGCACTCAGGTGATAGGTAGGCTTTATAAACTTAATTTTTTACAGCTTCCAGCAAGCACAAGGCTGTTTTGCAACAGTGGTGTTCAGTTTTAAATTGTTTTGCTAAGCTGGAGATTTACTTTCAAAGATATCTAAATGCTGCTAAAGTGGCAACTAAAAGTCTGGCGAGGTCTGAGTACAGATCAGTTAAGAAGAATCTCCCTCATTTAGTCATAAAAAGAAAGTGTTCATGTGCAGGGCAGGGACTGCACTTTGTTTTGTGTTTGTACTTTGCCTAGCACAGGGTGGTCTCAGCTCCTCAACCCAAGGGTTTAAAGGCAGAAAAAAAAAATAGAATCCCCAATAAACAATAGATACTAAGGCAGATAAATGAGGGACTGGAACAATTTGTTAAATAAGCATGACAAAGGCTACCAGAATTAGCATCTACAGGACTTTCCATATGCTACAAAATAATTATGAGGGCCAGGATTAAAATGTGAATGGGAATTCAAGAAAGACCTCCATGTATTCAAGGGGAGATAATAGCTCTCTATTTAGTTGCATCTCTCGTTAAACATTGTTAAAAACTCCACGAAAGGGAAATCAAGTTAATTGAATTTAAATCAGCTAATAAATATTCTTTTGGATACTTTTTTCCCAGCAAAAGAGTAAAAAGGGATGATGCCAGCAGTGTATTATCAATGTTACAACTTGACCCTAAAACCAGCAAAAGAGTAATTTACTGTATATGAGTATGCTAAGCATAAACCTTGCATCTTATTCCTGGTTGGGACCATTCTTCAAATTAAATCTTCTGTTAAACTTTGAAAAATCCTTGATGACTGTAACAAGGTGTACACTGTGCTGCAGATGGGAAAAAATTATCTTCTAACCTGCATTAATATTTTCTGTCCTGTCTGTATAACCACAGACAATTTTGGTAGTCATACAAACACATAACTAAGCCTGAATATCTCCAGGAAATTGCTCAATAATGATAAATGAACAAAAGTCATGAAGAATAAAATGGGCAATCGACCCAATTATACATTACAGAATTAATTTGGGAAGCATACAATAATGTCAAATTTGATCCGTGCAAGCAAATCTCACAAGTTTGGGCCAACATCTGGCTTCTTATTTGACCTTTCCAAGCTGCTTCTCAGTTATACGAAACTGGCTTGGATATTTCATGAGAACAAACTCTATCAAATTTTCCAATACTTTCTATCTTCAGGGATGCCAGAATTACCACAAGAATGTCTTTTTCCTGGCACTTTGTATTGGACTGATTCAGACCCCACTGATAGGACACACTACAGGAGAATTTATACGAGGAACAATGCTTTATTTAGGAGTAGAGGTTTTGTTATGCCAAGCCAATTCAATCTAATCCAATCACCTCTTAAATCTGAAAACCTGCTGACAGGAGCCTTTGTCTAGTCCTTCAGAGCAAAAATTAAAATGCATTAAAAAAAAACAAAAAACAAACCCCAACAAAAACAGAACAAAACAAAAATATAAACAAAAAAACTTGCCAGAAAAACCAGCAAAACAAACAAGCAAAACCATGCCCACAAAGTCATGGTGACCACCAGTGGAGCAGCCAGGAGTGAATCGATTAGACCGTGTCCGTACTCAAAAATGTAATTGATACTATAAACCCAAGTCATACCCACAGGCAGACAACAGTGGGTGTTCCTCTTACAGGGACGATAGGATGTGAAATTAATTTACTCATTGGAATCAATGAAAATCACCAAATTCAACCAGTTCACTGGTATTTCTCTAGATCAGGACATAAGTAGTTAATCAAAGGAAAAGAAGTGGCCTGCCATTCTTCCCTGAGGGAACTTTAACAGAGTATTTTACAGAAAGAAAAATTAATACAGTGGTGAAAAGAAAACCAGCAGTACTGGCTTACGGAGGGGCTAGATGAGCACATGCAAGCTGGGTTAATGCACTTTCTGGAAGAATGCTTTACTTCTTTCAGCTTTCTGGTTTCCTTTGTAATCAAGGCAACAAAATTTCTGTTTCTTTACTTCTGATTTTCCATTTCAAATGGACAACACAGGAAGTAAAAACCTGGCACCAAGTCACCAGATGAGGAAATTTTGGGACTCAAGTTACATCTAATTAAAGGAGAGTCATCCTTAAGCCAGTGTAGTAAATGTTTGTCAATGTTTTCCCTGTCTGCCCTCCAATAAACCATTCATGCTGAAGACAAACTGAATCCAATTTTTAAAGCAGCCACTATGAATCAGAATAAAAATATTCCTCCCATCTAGCAACATCATACTATCTTGGAGCACTTATAACTCCACCTGTTCTGCAGTAAGAGCATGTCTAATTTATATAAACTCTGGTTTATTCTGGGATACAACAAAAAATTCAGTGGAAGAAAGATTATATGTTAAGACACCAAAACATCTGAGAGAGTTGCATTATTGTACTATCATACATCATACTATTGTGTGGTCTCTTTAATCAGATTTTTAATGAACTGATCCACCTCATATCTGAAGGGAGGAACAGGACAATAATCACTGGTACACAGTAATGCCCTGAAACTAATTAAGTTCAAAATTGCAACCTCTTTATATTTTTGGAACTGCATTCTAAAAAATACCTTAATTCCAAAGAAATTGATTAAGTCCAAGCATAAGCAAAGATGAGATCCTCGACTGAGGAACTGCTGGAGCTGATCCAAGTAGCAATCTCTCCCTGACAGTGGCGAGTTCTGGATCACAACCCTTGGCCCCTCTTATCTGCTTGTGCATCGCCTGTGACTCCAGCAGAGCTGCACACCCCTCTGAAGCTGCTCTTCACATTTTTCGAAGTATGCAATGTTGTGTCTATTACAGGACTCAGCAAAGGAAGATGTAAATAGTGTTCAAGAATATCCTTTTTTTTTTTTTGCCAGACAACATCCCAAGCCTGTTGCTTTCTAGCTTTTCATCAAGAGGAGAATTCAACATGGATCAAAGGACACAAAATAACAGAGTCAACGTAAACCAAGCAGTATTTCTAGCCCAGCCTGCCGTGCTCACTACAGGAAAGTGTCTTCCATCAGACCCCCTCCTCCCATCCTCCCTCACCGCATGACCAGAAAGGCATGAGATACTACAGCATTTGTTTTACAGAATGATGGTGTGCATTTCAGCTGCCAGCAAGATAAATGTTCGTATTTTCCTGGATCACAGGTTCCTATGAGCTAAAGATGGAATAAGATCTATTAATTCACCCAGTCCATCTCCCTCCCTATAAGCATCTAACCCAAGCTAGCAGAGAAAAACTCTGTCCCTTCCAGCAGACCACACAGAGGAGTTCAGAAGTTGACTCCAAGCAGAGGAGTTGCCTGCTAACTAAAGAGCCTTGTTTCTGAAACCTCCACCCAGGCACAGTTCAGCCACGGAAGATGTGATCCTGAGCTGCCAGCCCTGCAGGACGTTTTCCAGGGTTCTCTCTGAGCTTTACGAAGCCCCAACCGACAATGGTACCAGCATTTTTAATGAAAGATTATTTAGCTTCATTCCATTAAGAAGCTTTCCTCAATGTCCAAGTTACCTCTTCTTTTGCAGCCTGCTAAGTCTAGTTGCAGCCTCTTGCAAAGGCCAAGTGATTATCTCTTGAGTAATCACATCTGAAATTTTCGGTATTTTTGCTGCTTAGATAATTTATCTATATTAAGCATTTTTAATCATTCCTCAGAAACCAGCCCCTTTGCTCTCCTAATCAGCCCTTTCCCTTCCCTCCCAAACTTTCTAAGGGCAGGTGTCCTGTATTTAAGCCAGGGAGCCAGATGCATCCACTCTGCCCATGTAAAAGCTGTTATTCTTCCATTCATAACTGGGATATCACAGACAACTGAGCTGCCTTGTATTACCGCACCACTGCGGCAGCCGTGCCTGACCACAGACCCTTGATTTGTTTCAGCCCTGTGACTTTGTGTGTGCTCTTTCACACCCAAGACACACGTTAACCTATCATTCATTTTATTTCCCCTGTTTCCATCCCTCTGTCACCTTCAACTGTTCTGCACCGTTGGTCTGCCTGCCGAGGGAGAGTTTGTTGCCAATAACTGCAGACACCCAAGTTTTACACATGAAAAGGTAAAACACACTGAGCTCTTCTGATGCCTTTCATGTTCTTTCCCCAGTTGTCATCATCTTGGCTTTTACATCATGCCGCCACTAAGCATAAATACATTTTATTCTTATACAGGAGATGCATCACCAAGTTTCCCCCAAAGAGTCTCTGCTTTGTCTGCTCGCACAAGCAGCATAAAGGGTACCTCCCTGGTGATACCCAATATCTTTCAGATCACAAGTGAGCCCTGAACCACTTGTAAGCATCCCAAGCAGAATGCATTTCAGCCTCAGCAACACAAAGGTGTATAATGTGGTTACCTGATGGGCAGGAAGGCATCTGGAGTTTACAGTTCCTTTGAGTCTTTCAGCAGTCGCAGGGTAACACGACAGAAAGAAAACACCTTTCAAGTGAAAATAGCTCAGAATAAAATTGATGGCCCATTTTTCCCTGCACCTGCCTTTGTTTCAGAGCCATAATAATTACAAGAAACCATCTCCAGCTCAACTGTCCAATCGAGGGAATGCCCAGCATCGTTATGTGGTGCTTTCCGAGTTAGCTGTCAGGTTTCCTTTAGCATTCTGCACCAGTCCTACAGTTTGGCTTGCCTGGAAATTTTAAATGTAAATGTATTTGCAGGATGGTATGAAAGAACAATATCAGAATTTTACTTTGTGCCACAGCTCCTTGCTTGGCTCCATTCGACTCCCCTTTCCTCCCTGCCACGTACATACATTTTGCAGCTACTAAGAAAAAGGCTTAAAGAACTAAATCTTTACCTATTATTTTTCCTACTGAAAGGCTGTTCCTGGCCTTTCTGCTTCAACAGACCTAAAACACAGTTTAAACAATGCTTCAAAATCGCCTACAACTCCAACTGCAGACGTAGAGCAGGCAAGTAATTTCTTTAATAGCAGGGAATAACAGTACTTAATTCTAATCATCCCCATTCATTATTTTCCATCTTCCGAGGGCTAGATGTGTGCTAGCTAATTAATCACTGTCTACTCCACACCCCAAACTCACCAGTCTTATCTTAAGAACCCAAGGGGAAAGCAAACACCACTGAGAGGACACACTTCTGGACAAGCATTTGCCATTTTCATCTCTTCTTTGTGCTCAGTGTCAATGAGTCCCAGGCCACAGATGTAAGCAGATAATTACCAGCTCTCATAATTCAACAGCTCCTTGAGTGGCTGAGGCCAGGGCTATCAGAGAGACAAATTCATCACCGACCTTAATATGGAGGCATTTTTCTAGCAGTGACGCCGAAACATTTCAAACACTGTTAAACGACCAGAACCAGACCTAAGTGCTTTTTTTCTGGCACAAGGATACTCTTGCCCATGTGTGGGCCCAACCACTTGCGTGAAGCTCGGCACCAACTGAGTGCAGCTCAGCAGTTTGTGCTACGCTATGCGAGATCAGAATAGGCTCCAGAAATTATAGTGCCACTCTTGTGCAGCAAAAAAGCTCCAATTTTCCCTTTAAAGCTCAGCTTTTTAGTTTGCATTTATGGTTTATAATTAAACACACATACGAGAGTGATATTTTGACGCAAAACAAAGAAGTAGGCTAGAAGGTGAGGCAGCAGGCATGGTCAGAGCCTCCAGAGCTCTCCAATCTACCTTGTTGCAGTTAATATCCATTACAATATTTAACTTTATTGTTGAGATGGGAAATACTATTTTTAGCCATTGCCTATTATTTTTGTTCAAAGATTAAGTGCCACTTACAGTTCTATCACTGATCTTGCATTTTATCATGTGTATTTATAGCACTGTTCATTAATCCCACTGGCTTCTACATTAAAAAAAAAGCGAAGTAATTTTACTGGCTTGCTTTATTGTACCTACATTTTACAACTATAATTCTATCTGCCATAAAAATTAAAGGGAAACACCTCTAAAATGGAAATGAGGGGAGGTATGACTGTAACCCGAGGACCAGATTTTTTTAAGTGCTCGGGGCTTCATTTTCTTAAGTGCTGAAGGACTCAAAGCTTGGTTTACGTAGATGCATTTATTTCCCTCAAGGTTCCACTAAGAATTTTGGATACAAAAGTTTGAGAACTAACAAGAACTAACTGAAAATCTAGAAATTTACTCTGGAGCCTAGTATTTTTGGAAGTTCCTCGTATGCTGTCTGCTTTGCAGTGTCTTTTTTACTGCATATCCAGTGGGAATGTGTCTTAATTCCCTATTTCTTCCAGATCCTTCCCTAATTAGATTATTAATGACAAAAGGAAAGATGAAGCATTAAGTTGTTCAATCAGTGGTGTATATTATAAACACAAAATCCCTGTTAATACAAGTTTCGTGGTAAGTCACATAATAATAGACTACCATAGAGAAACTGGAGTTCCATGCAGCATTTATCCGACTCGCAGAACAAAGTTTTAGGTATGCTATTCTTTGGCTATGGGAGAAGTTAACACCACAGCTCTGCAGCCAACTATGCACTAGATGCCAAGGATGTCCATTATTCTTTAGCCAGCCTATACTGAACTATTTCTTTTATTCAAATTGTAAGAAAGCTGCCCGATCATCACCTCCTCGTCCTCTGTCTCTCCTTAAAAGCGAATAGGTGTGCAAGACAGAAGAAATGAAAAGCATTTCTTTTAAATGAAGCATCAAAATTTAGTTTTAGACCTAGCTTTTCATTGTTAATCAACATGCTGGTAAATGCAAAAACTGATTGTTTCCTGTCAATTAGAATGAAATGCCTAAAAGTAAGCTGGCTGGAAATGATGAACATTAGAGAACCTAAATCATTTCCTCAGCTTTCTTTCTAAGGCTGTCTCTCTTGTTGCTTCTACAACATTACACCACTGGCGTACCTCCAACTTAATGTATTCCTGGAGAAAACGAAGACATCGGACCTTTAACAACGATCACTTACAAGCTGCCAAAATTAACAGTGACTGCACACGCACACATAAGAATTGAAAAGGACAAACCCATCTTCTGAAAAAGCTATCAGAGATTACACACTGCAGGGTGCAAACACGCAAAATCATTCTGAAAAAAAAGAATAATTAAAAATCTTACTCATGCATGGAGATCTTGCTTGTGTGAATAAGGCTTAGAGCAGTCAAGCCACAGGAATCGCATTTAGAGTCAACTCCAGTTACCTGAGAGCTATTTCAGACTGCAAAGAAAAGGAGATGAGCGCCTGCACAAATCCGCATTTACCATCCAGGCAGGGTGCGAGCCCTGCGAGCCCGAGCTCTGGAACTGGCACACCACCTCAGAACGGCTCCGAGGGCTGTGTTCTATGGCACTTCCCAGGAATAAACAAAGCCGAGAGCCCCCCTCAGAGCAGGCACACGGCTCCCCGGACGGCTGCCCTGCCCGA